>OX422218.1:255085372-255592872 GCA_949130495.1 Sambucus nigra | reverse complement strand
ATTAACAAAGATAGGTTTGGGAGAGTGATGACATCTCATAGTGATAATATTTGGTATTTTTAAGACAGTGGAGGACTCTTCATTCCTAAGGTAACATAGGAATAAAGCAAGGTTTTTTAGAAGATGGTGAGGGCACCTCTAATTTTTAATGATCGGTTATTATAACACATCATATACGTTTTGATTCTAATTATAAAATATGAATGGAGAAGAGAGGGAGAGATATAGTGATGCTATGGTAATGTCAGAGATTTCTAAGGCACCAGGGGAATATTTATTCCTATTATAATGTAGAAACAAACGAGATTTTGAGAGATATAGTCATGCCATTTTTTTGATAAGTAAATTTGTATGTATAAACACCCATAAAGGGTAAGAACCCGTATACATGATGTATAGAAGAGGAGAAGATAAAAAAAAAAGCACCTAGAAAAGCCATCTGGGACATACTAGAGTCCTAGTCCAATAGAATCCCCTAAAACCTCCTAACAAACTCCTCCAAAATATTGAACAAACCTCAGAAAGACATTGATGGAAGTGTCCTAAGACACACACGCAAAGTTCTTAACAATATATACCACAACCTCGATGGAGCTAAATCCAGGCCCTCAAAACACCTATATTTTCTTTCTCTCCATAATGTCCAAAAATGCTCATAGGAACCATTATCACATAATTTATGATCCCCGAACTCTCATCGAAAATCTCCTGCTACTAACATATCTTTCATCAACCTGAAGAACACCCACCGCACCAGTAACATGGCAAAAATAAGCTCCCACAAATCTCTAGGCACCAAAAAATACAACGATAAATGATTAATCGTCTCCTCTGCCTCCTCGCACATCTAACACATATTAGCCGTGCGACAACCCCTTATTTGTAAGCCATTCGTCATCAAGATGGCATGTCTTTCCATTGTCCATGTAAATAAAGTCACTCGTAATGGGGATTTAGTCCATCATATACTTTTCCATGGAAAAGATTGACCACTATTAGGACTCAACTCTGAATAATAGTCCCTAACAGAGAACACACCATCCCTTTTTGAACTCCGCCGTAATCTATCCTCCCCATATTAAGGGAATGATACCCCCAACTACTCGTATAACTCCTTCAACTCCTCTAATTCCTACTCCCTCACGTCCCTCTGAAATCTAGGGTGCCACGCTCCCCATCCCCCCGCTCACGAACTTGTCAACCACACCCCCCTCCCTCTCACTAGGAATGCAGAATAATATTGGAAACCTATACTCCAAAGAAAATGTTCCTTCCCACTTGTCTATTCAAAATTCAATCCTATCCCCCTTCACCAAACAAAAGGGCGTATTATTAAAGAACTCAAATCACCCCTTAGCTATATGCTTCCACAAACCCACTCCATATGGAAAGCGCCCTCCTCCTTTCCCTCACCCTTTATCTTCCTCCCCAAATATTTCCACCACCACCCTTATCCAAAGATGACCCTCCTCAAACTTGAACCTCCAAATCCACTTACCCATTAAGGCCTTGTTGAAAACATCTAATCATCTCACTCATGCCTTCAACCCTCGTTGGGTTGCAAAGCTTCTCCCATCGCAACAAACTATATTTGAAACTCTACTTATTTTCTCCCCATGAGAAAACCCGCTTTAATTTTTCCAATTTCGTACGAAAAAATACTGGAAGAGGAAGTATGGATAAAAAAAGTGGGCAAACTTGACCAGATACTTTTTAATTAAGGATAATATCCCCCCTTTTAATAAATACTCCTATTTATAACCTACTAAACTCCATTCCACCCTCTCCACAACTGGGTCCTAAACAACCTTAGATTTATATGAAGCCTCCAAAGGAATCCTCAAATACATAGATGGTAGGCTCCCCACCTTTCACCCCAACACTTTCGCCAAATGATCTACCTCCATATCTATTCCCACTGGGATCATCTCTATTTTCCCCACATTAATATGAATATTTGACATCTCCTCAAAACACATCAATATACATCTAAAATTGTAAATCTGGTCCTCAACTCCACAAAAAACGATAGTGTTATTGGAAAAGAGAAAATATAATACCCGAATGGGAGTCGTGAGAACCCCACACTCCATAGTGTGGGAAAGCTTTTGGCTCAATGCCTCCATGGATAATATGAATAAAAATGGTAACATGGGATCCCCAGATGAAGCCCTCTCATACTCGAAAAGAAACCCTTGGGGTAACCATTGACCAACAGAGAAAAGATTACAGTTGAAATGAAACTTTTCATCAACATTTTCCATTTATAATTGAATACCATAATTTCAAGAATATATATAACTAATCCCAAACTAACATGATCATATGCCTTCTCAATGTCTATCTTGCAAATTACTCCGGGATCCTCATTCCTCATCCTTGCTACCACACATTCATTCGCCACAAGTACATCATCCAAAATATGTCTCCTACCCAAGAAGGCATTTTAAGCCTTAGAAATGATACGGTCTACCACCCTCCTCATCCTGATGAAGATCACTTTGGACAACAACTTATAAATCCTCCCTACCAGACTGATAGGGCTTAAATCCCTCACATCAGCTGCACCACCATACTTTGGAATCAACGTGATGAAGGATGCATAAAAAATCCGTTGGAAATTTACCTCTACTACGAAACTCTCTAAAAAATGCTATGACATCATCCCTAATAACCTCCCAACAATGCTGAAAGAATGCCATAGTAAAACCATCGAGTCCCGATGCCTTATCTCCCCTCATTGCCTTCAAAGCACTTAACTCCTCTTCCTAGGTGAATAACCCCTCCAATTTTGCTCGATCCTCCCTTAAATACTCTCAAACTCCATCCCATCTAATAATGGCCACCTCCCCTCCTCCTCCTCCTCCTCCTCCTCCTCCTCCTCCTCCTCCTCTATATAAAGACCTTCATATAATTGTCTAATAACCTCCTTCATCTCCTCTCTTTTGAGTAGTCAATCCCTCCCACCAAAATCTTCTCCATATGATTAAAACATCGATGGTAATTGGGGACTCTATGAAAAATTGGTGTTCTTATCCCCTTCCTTAAGCCACAAATCTCAATATTTTTGCCTCAAACTTATTTATTACTGATACATCTATTTCCCCACTCCCCCCTTTCTCACCTCCCTTCGGACCCGATCCTCACTCGACAAAGCCTTCTCCTTCCTTAATGTCTAACTCTAAAATATCCTCTAACCCTCTCCCAATAAACTCTCCAACATTTTCCAAATATGTCTATATGAGACACTTTGAGGTCCTCCTTAAGTAAAGAGATATTTTTAGCTAAAACACACCCGACACTTACTTCCCCCTGATACCCTTGCCACCATACGTTCACTCTATCTCCAAAATCACCTCCGTGTAGCCACATATTATTAAATTTTAATCGGGGCCTACCTTTCCCTACTCCTCAACATTAAACTTGAATCGAAATATGATCAGAGGTAACTCGAGCTAAGCATGATTTAATAACCCCTGGAAAATGCTCCCCTACCACTCCGCCGAGATTTGAAAAATATCCAACATCGATAATAACAATGGCTCCATATTTCTTGACTACATGAAGCGACCACCTTCTAATGGAAAATCAATGAGCTCCAGATCATTCATAGACTTTGAATTTGCCTCATCGATTTATTCATTCTCCACCTACTTTGCTCTTCTGAAATACTAATTACATTAAAGTTCCCACCTACATGCTAAGGGTATCCTCACACTCCCTTTACCACCCGATCCTCCCAAATCTCCAACTTAACTACAACTACCACTGGCCCATAAACTCTAGAATAACACCAAATGAAACCATCCCCTCTACATTTAAATAGACAACAAAAATAATAGACTCTCTGAAGAAAATCCACCTTCTCCACAATCCTATAATCCCACATGATCAACACTTCACATGAAGGACCACAAGAATCCATATGATAATATTATACCCATCGCCCTCTCCAAAACCCCTCTACCACCTCTTTTCTCTTATTACTAATTTTAGTCTCATGTAAACAAATCACATCAAGCCCCACTAACCACCCCTCTTTTCTTGGGGTCATTGATATCCTCACATTCCATGATATGATCTATAACCTCATGATAAATATCTCTCCCTTCCCTTCCTAATTTTCTACCTATGCCCCCATTCCTCCCCTCATAATTTACAGACCATTGCAACTTCTGTAACTCCCACTCCTTCGAACTTTTCCCACTTAAAGAGGATCCACCCCTCTTTCCATTTTTTCTCCACCCCTCCATTTTCTAGATAGGCTCCACGCCTCCCTCTCATTTCCCTCTAAGGCACTCCAAGAATTTACTAAATCTTCCTATCATATCCTCTAGATCACAACTCACGCTTTTTCTCCCCTTACCCACTACCTCTACCTCCGATGCATAAGAGTCAAAGGTTTCCAACAGTGCATCTACATGACTTAAAATCCTCCTCATCTCTCCCACCATCTTCTAAACTTCTACCCATATCAAACTCCCCAGTCTCTGTTGAGAGAAATTTATTTTGAAAATTCACAATCTCTTCAAGCGTCATCGGAATGTTTTAGAAATTAAATTGGTTATCGCAAGCTTCCTCCCAATTTTCCCCTTGTCAAGAAATCGCATACGCAGGATATGTGGACTTCCCGAGCATCCCCCTGCCTTACTTGACTCACTAACCTCTGTGTAAATCCTCCCCTCCATCACTACATTTGTCTCCTAAACCCTTCGTCCCAACGTTAGTATGGCACTCATAATTTTCCTCGGTATCAACCACCATGTAATACCCCTTACTTTTGTGTATTTATTTTTTTATATTAAATTATTGGGTATGGGTGATTTAATATAATTGAGAATTAAAACAAGGGTTTAAAATAAATATTGATTTGGTTGGAATAGTTTATATTTATGGGAATTACGCATTTACTAGAGAGATATGGTAAATATAATCTTTTTATGCAATCTCGTTGCATATACGTGTATGGTCGACGGAATTAGTTATTTCTCAATCGTGGTATGTTTTAATGAATTATATGAGGTTGGGAGATGGTTTTTACATTTCGAGTTTCGAATTTAAATTTGGAGGTCAGGGTTGATTCCGAAAGGGTCGAGAAAGTCAAAATAACTGCCCTGGGGTTTTTATTAGAATTCTGGAATCTTCATGACTAGTTTGACTAGATTTGGGGTATACTAGTTATTTTTATGTGTGTATTATCATTTAAAGCTAGGATTATTATTGATAAGGGGTTATTAGTCTTAAGTGGGTATTAATCTCAATTAAGAGAAAACGCATTTGAGAGAGAGAATGTAGGAAGAAGAGAAAGAAGAGGAAGCTAGAGAATCTTCAAAATCTTGTAGAATCCTTGACTTTGAGGAATAATCAGACCCTACAATCTTTGAGGCAAGTGGATTAACTTGCTAAATGCTTAATTGTGTGACCTATTTCAAAATTTGTGATAAGAATTTGATAATATTAGAGTTATATGTTAAACCCTAAACCTTTATAAAGAAGTGTAGTGTTTGTTGTGTGTATATAGGTTTAAAGTCATAGAAATGGTAAAATGCATATTTTGGTGGTTATGATGAAATATTGTAGAAGAGGGTATGTTGTAAAATAATGGAGATTTTGTAGGATGCATAACTGTGCAGTCCGGACCGGTTCGTTTTTAAAAGATATCAGATTGGTACGGAAGTTAAGGGTTTTTTGGAAATTTTATAGAACCAGACCGGTTCCTTTTTAAAGGTACCGACTCGGTCCGGAAGTTGGAAGCTGCTGTCAGTTTTAAGGAACCAGACCGTTTCGTTTTTAAGGGGTATCAAATTGGTCCGATTACTATAACTGTGAACTTTGAACCTATTTCTTTCTTGATGATTTAAATACTTCGGAAATCCCTTTATGTTATTGTGTAAATATGTTTATGGGACATAATGTGGATATGTTATGACGCGATGGAGGGGTTACCTTGGGGCCATGATAGAGGCATATTTGAGAAGGTATTATCTTGATTATTTTTTTTCCAAATCCTCCATGGAATGGGAATTCTTTCTAGGAGAATTTTGGGCTAATGAGTGAGAGTTTATAGGTCCTTACAAGGGTAAAACTGAGGTGTAATCATAGGCGTGATTGGTTATCATTAATCAAGAAAAAAAGTGAATTACGTTATGAACTTGAGATGACTGTGTGGATCATTAGCTAGTGTATGGTGTGATATTTACATATAGCTAGGATTAGTAATATATGTATATACATTATATAATGTAATAGTTTATATATATGATGTGAATGTATATTGGATGTGTAATATATATTATGTGGTGCATACCCCTCTAGTGCTATCATGGGAAGTTGCGCGATGTGGGCAACTCCTTTAGCTCGAGGAGCAGGGAGAGTACGGTCCCCAGGTCATAGCGTCCAGTACTTTACCGCGTGTGAGGTAGGGGTAAGACATCTTGGGTATGATTCTTCTTACCTTTAGGTGAGGAACTATGGCCGCATCCCATACGCTTGTGAATAGGTTTTATACCAAGTCGGTGTGAGAGTCCGACCGATGGTAACCCAGGACGATAAGTGAGTAATTACCTAGAAGATGATAGCATTGAGAGACTATTAGTATACATGTTCGATGTGTGTTGTGTATTGCCTTATTTATATGATATGTGAGATATGTATTACTCCTTTTCAACATGAGATTGAATTATTAATGCTTTGATGTTTATAGACTGGAATTTAAGAGTATATACTATGGACTGAGGGCCGAACGAATTCCCATGACTAACCATGTTAGGTAGTAGTGTATCGGGGGGTTCCTTGTTTGGATTTTGCTTGCGAGACATCCCACGCACGAAACTTAGCGCTATGTTGGAAGTGGGGAAATGTTTAATTTTGCTATAGTTACGCGCATGGGAGTTAGGTATAGGCTTGAGGGGTATGGTTCATAGATTTAGTGAGGTAGATTAACTATATACTCATGAGTATGATTTGGTGCACGCTATAGTTGAGAGGTTAGGTTGAGTATCAAGGGAGTGCGACTCCAATTAAATTATGAAATCTTGAATATTTCATTAATATGCA
Source organism: Sambucus nigra (assembly GCA_949130495.1). Lineage (NCBI taxonomy): Eukaryota > Viridiplantae > Streptophyta > Magnoliopsida > Dipsacales > Adoxaceae > Sambucus > Sambucus nigra. The sequence continues at coordinate 255,585,816 of OX422218.1, read as the reverse complement.
TTTAATTCACTTTCTATAATTATTTTCAAACCCAGGGCTCTGAAGCGTTTATATTTTCTGTTGCTATATGTATATTGTGCCTATTATAGGTGTATTTTCGCAAGGGCGCCCATGATGGTTATCCGTTTTAGAGTTTTTTGGGAGCCGTAGCATGTGCGGGATGTTACAGGATTTTTGTTTTAGATGCATTTCTTTTTGTAGTATAGTTAAGATCTCACAGTTGTAAATCGGGGTGTGTACCTAAAGGTCTTATATGTTGATCTCTTTTGTAGTTATCTGTTGGTTGTTGTGTGGTCAGTTTCCCAACAACATATTCGGGAATATTCTTTTGTATGTATACTCTTAGCATGTTAATGATCTAGTCCGTTAATTGTCTTTTGTTGTTCATGTTCCATTGTATGTGACTGATTTATTGTATGCACATTTTTAAAAAGAAAATTTTAGCACACACACACACACACACACACACACACACATATATATATATATATATATATATATATATATATATGAGAAGACTCACTTACATCACACTCTATATATCATCCATATATCACACCTAGTTGTAGGTCCTAAATTTTTTTTTTTCAAATGATATATTTTTCCCTTGAAATAACCTTCCAATAAACCCATGTTCAAAAAATTAGGTCAAAATACATTTTGTAGCTATTTTTAAAAAAATCATAAAAAATTGCTCAAAATACCTTATTTATAAAGGTCCGCGCTAGCAGTTTTTTGTTGATTTTTTAAAAATAGTTACAAAATGTATTTTGATCTAATTTTTTGAATATGGGTTGATTGGAAGGTTAATTTCAATAGAAAAATAAAAAATTTGGAAAAAAAGTTTCTTAGGGCTTAGAATTAGGTGTGATGTATGGTGTGGTGTATACTTCATGATGTAGGTGAGCCTTCCTCTCTCTCTCTCTCTCTCTATATATATATATATATATATAGGGTGGTTACTGGTTATATTTGTATTTGACTGTTGATGCTGAGAATGATACACTTGAGATTCCTGTTGTATTTTAGTATAGGGATGGCCACCCATATATTTGAATAGGCGGGGTGTCACACACCACTAACACCCATGACCTCTCCTCTCTGCCTCTATAATGTTCTACCATTTACCCATTTCCTTTATGATTTCTAATAAAATCATCCACCGCACAAACTTTTCACCATTATCATTCGACTTACCTCCCCCTTTAATTTTTTCGAAAAATGGTTTAACAAAAATATGGGGCATATGTCTTTTCATTTTCATTACAAAATATAGATTTTTTCTAAATTTGGTGCCCTTGGACTCGAAACCTTGCGTTTGTTCAAAAGGCCTGCTATAAAGAATCAACCAATCTGCTGAGTGAGATGTGGGACCAAAAAGAGGATTGAAAAATGGGGTAATTATTTTCATGTCCCATTCAATTGGTCAATGAGGCAAGAGATCCTTTGACTGAGTCAATAGTGTCATAGGTACTATTTTGCCAACTCAGCACATTCAAATGACAAATACACCCTCAAAATACATCCAACCGGCTGTTACATCGTTTTAAAAAAAAATCACCAAATCTTTAAAAGTCCATAACTTCCAATCTACAAATATGAAATTCACAAAATTTATATATTTAGAACCTACTCGTTAAGATCTATGAAACAACACCCATATTCGATATTTTTTGACAAAAAATTGAAACAAATAAATTTATTGTTTCGGTAAAACCTCCATTTTTTTATGTGAAAACTCCATTTTTCTGGCGAAAACTCTTCTTCTCCAGCTCGGGGAATGATGCCGCTGGCACGGACCAGAAAAAACAAAGAAATAGACGAAGAGAGAGAGAGAGAGAAACGAGGAGAGAAAAACACTCCGGCGAGAAATCCGACGAGATTTTTCGGTGAGCTGTTTTCGGTGAGTCTCGGATGGGGTGGGGGTGGAGGTGGGGCTGTTAGAGAGAGAAAACATGTGAGATTATGTGTTTATTTTTAGAGAGAGAGAGTAAGTGGGTTTAAAATGGGTATATGTAAGGGTATATTTGTCTAAAGATATTTGTCTAAAATGAAAAAGGACTTGGTGCATTAGAAAAAAGTCAATGGGATTTTCCACATAATCTAACTAAAATACTTCCTCTCCGACGCATCCTCTTCAACTTGGATCAAACCTCCACATAATTTTCCAATAGCACATAAATGCAACAACTTCCCACCATTGGCCATTGTTTTTGATGGGTCTGCTACACCCACCCTAGTGGATGCCATTTATCAAGCCACATATGTTCACCATCAAAACACTAGTGTTTCTCCTCCAACACTCTTTCTACCTCTTTGCCCGAAGCAGTTTTCCAAACCTTTTATACATCTTCCTTAATGTACATGTTCGATCATATGCATTGTATATTCTTTATTCAATTAAAATCCGAACATTAAGCCCTGTTTGGTTGTCCTAAATTTGTAAATTGGTCTATTAATAAATTGATCCACTTATAAATTGGCCCATTAATTGTGTTTGGTTTTATGAATGAAATCATTTATTAATTGCCCCATTATAAGTCATGTGCAAAATCTAAAATTGGATAATTTCACATAAAATGTGAAATACACCCATATGAAATAGGAATTGCATAAAGTGCATGAATTCTTTCTCTTTCTCTTTCCCTCCCTCCCCCCTCCCCCTCCCCCTCCCCCCCTTAATTTGTTTTTAACTTTTTTCTCATAGACCTTTAACATCAATTTTAAATTACCAAATATTGCTTAATATTGAATTTAACTCATTTCAAATCCACCAATTTACAATTTACTAATTCACAATTAACAAATATATATAATCAAACAATTTGTGCAACCAAACTGGGCAAAGTCAATGAGACCATGGGATGATCTCCATCATACAATAAGTTTGACTATGCAATATAAATAAATTAAGCCAATAAAAAATAAACATCTACACATAATATAGGATATGAATATTTCATTTTTATTTTCTTTTGTCAGTTTGATTAAAATTTTAAGCTATTGATTGAAGCTTTAAGTAGAGCACATGTTATAAAGTGAATGAACCAAACACACAAATATTAGAACATAAGAACGTGGTAAATATGCATAAAATATAACTATTACATTCTCCTCCTCCTCCTCCTCCTCCTCCTCCTATTATTATTATTATTATTATTATTATTATTATTATTATTATTATTATTATTATTATTATTATTATTATTATTATCCTCTTCCTCTTTCTCCTTCTCCCTCTTCCTCTTACACACACTATAATTACATATGTAAAACGATAGAAAATGGTGTAGATAAGATCCATTTCCCCTCACCAAAAGTATACCTATCTTATGACTTTTTTTCACGACATTATTAGGTAGATTCCACCATTTTTCTTCTCTATTTTATTAAGTTCACGACGTAATTTATAACACCTTGTATTTTTAATTCATTTAAATAATTGGTTATTTAATAATTATTTTAGAATTGCTTGTGTATAGGGTTGTTGTGTAGTTCAATGAAATTATTAACTTCATGGTATAATTGAAGTTTAAGTAGAGAATTTAAGTTATACTAGGTGTATGCCCGCGCGATACGACGACTAGGTAAATTTGACATTCATTCAAACAATAAAAAGAAGCAAATGATGTGAACTAAACATAATTTTTATACTTGTATGTGTGTGGATTGTAACATTTTCATAGATGGAATCCATATTTCTTTCATATTGTTTCAATATATAAGTTGTACATAAATAAACCTATAGCTTCTCAAAATTTTAAAATGGCAAACAAAGAAATTTATTATTGAAAAATCAATGCACAAATTCACATAAGTTGAGATTATGCATTTATTTAAGTTTGTAACCAAAAACCATGAATTCAGTTTACATACTCATCCATATAGTGGCAAGTAGTCCTAACTATAAGAGTTTCCAGCTCATGAAAGATAGTCATGGTCTTCTTTCAATTGTTTCTTTAATTAATTTCCTAATATTTGAAATCTTAATAATTTTAATTTGTTTTATAACTGTAACAAATGGATACATAAAATTTGATATTTCTAAAGAATCCTAAGAAAATGATATTTAGAGAAAATTTTCATGCTTTTATTGATTACACTACATGCTCTTTTATAGATAGAATTACAATAATATACAATTACATAAACACAAGAAAGATAAGAATGCATTATATATATATTTCTGAATTGTAAATGTTACCAATTATCTGAAAGTTTAGGAACTTGATCAATTATATTATATGAGTTGCCATAATATAATTTCTAATTTTATTTTTTATTTCACCCAAATTAATAACATATAAAATGGGAAAAAATAGGAATGTGTGTAAATTTACAAATGTATTTTCTACATATTATAATCAAGTCTTACCTATAATAATAGATAATATATGTACACATTATAAAACTCCCAGAAAAAAACTCATTAAGGATATGATAACTCCTTCTCCAATAAAAGAGTTACAGTACAGTGAGAAGATAAGAAAAATCACCAACGCACTCACTAATCTATGCTTCTTTTCTCCTTTCCTCCATACATAAGCAATAAAAACTATGTCCTCTTCATTTCGAAACACCGTGAAATCACCTACAAAGTTGTAGTTCACAAAATTTGTTAAGCACACTAATATCAAAAGTTTTTAACATCCACTGACCCAATAAAAAATTAAAAGAAATGAGCAACGTATATCATATGAATATAAATAGAGAAGAAATGTTTATTTGTAGATTTTACTTAGACAACACATGTGATGATCATATAAGTATTTTAAATAACTTGAACATATTATTATCCATTTGTGACATTTCAACAAACACGACATATACAACGTGACATACTAAAAGGGGTAATCAATATCTGAAATTAAAAAAATCCACAAAATGCAAATTATTCTATGTGAAGAGAAGGCAAAGTGTTGAATTTAACAGGCTGGTGGGCTCGGGATCAGAGGCGGATCCAGGAATTTATTTCGGGTGGGGCACAAACCATTGCTGGGGGTTCGGGGGTGGGAGCCCCCGAAATTTTTTTTTGGGTTAAAAAATTTTTAGGGGTACAATTTTGAATTTTTTTTGGGTGGAGCACAACTCTAAATTTACAAATTTTCTAAGGGTAAAATCTTTTCATAACTCTAAAAAAAAATTTAAGTGAATGTTTTAATGTCTTTTGAAAGACGTGAAATTAAAAAAATAGAAGTATAAATAACAAAAACAAACATATATATTCAACAAATAAATATAACATCCTAATAAGATTGTAAAAAAAATAGCCCTAATTGAAACCCTAAATTAAGATTACAAAAAATAATGTCAAACTAGGGTGGAGAATTGATGGAATGAAATTATACTGCAAGAATCGTCAAAACAAAAAATTATAGAGAGATAGAGGAAATAGAGTTTACCTCCAATGAAAGATTTTTAAGATAGCTTTTGTTAGTTTCGATCAGATCAGTAGCAAAGAGGAGACAAAAGAAATAAGTGGGTCAACTTTAAAAGCAAATGTGGTCTTTGTAGAAAAAGAGAATGCGCCGGAATACAGTCAACAAGTGGGTTAGTTTTAAAAGTTGGGCCAATTTTAAAAGGTATAGAAATTTAAAAGGTGGGGCACTTAGAAAAAAAAATAAATAAATATAATTTTGTTGAAAATCTAATTGGGGGGTGGGTCACTTGCCCTCCCTACCTACCACATGCCTCCGCCCCTGCTCGGGATGGAGGTTGTGGATTTGATCCTCATCAGTAAAATTCCAGCCATTTGGAAAAAATGTATGAAACTTGGGGTCATTATGTGAGCTTTGCATTTGTGACCACAATATTTATAAATAAAAAATAAAGAGAGTGAGGAAGAGGAATGGACAAATTAATTGAAAAATGAAGAGGATTCCGTTTTTATGAGTTTACCTAGAAGAGAAAATGAAATGGTAGGAGGGATTAAATGGACCCGGAAGGTTATTTTGTGAAGAAATGAGATAATTGGAAAGGACGATGAATATAAATAAATGGAAGCAGCTACGTGGAAGCCTCAAAGAGAGGAAGGATTAAATGGTGTAGTGAGTCTTATAATATTTATATAGATGTGAACGACTCATGATTTACAATAAAGTTGGGGTTTAGTTTTATGTTGCGAGTTAGTATCATTAGATTGGAATTTGGGGGCTACACAGGACCGAAGATGTGTTTTTGATATGATCATTTGGGCTAGGCATATATACCTTTGGGTTAAGTAATGGGTTCAATTTGGTAGTGAATTGAGTTACTTTGAAAGTCCTCGATTGTCCCCATATGAGACCCACGAGATTAAGGTTTCAAATAAAGACTTTGTGAAACCAAATATTTTAAACAAAAATAATTTTGTATGATGACAACACAATTTATATATGATCATCACTATCTTCTCTCCAATGTACTTGAGATGAAAACAAGCACTCAATGAATTATGAGATATGTTACAAGAAAAATATCATCCATGCAACCATGTAATATAACAAAGCTCTCAACAAGGAAAATGTAGATCATAACTAAGACAATGAAGATCACAAGCTATTAACGATTGACTTAAAGATTGCATCAATCGCCAGAAAAGAACATCTCCCAAAGCCTCAATAATAATTTAAACTCAACAGTCATTTAAGCAAGTCCAGTACCACGTCACACAACCTATGGAGATTAAGCTCAAGCAAGCATCATCTTCAAAGTAAACATTTCATGACTCAAGCGTATCAAAAGAATACTCAGAAACACAGTTGATCATTGCTCTATTTCTTTTTGTTCTTTAGTAACTATTGTACAAAAGTAAAGTAGCATGTTTTAACTTGTAGATGATCAAAACCCACTCCCCTTAACCTCCCCTAAAGTATAGATCAAAACAAAACATCCCATAGCCTAAACCTAGGAGATTTAGTCGACTAAACTTAATGTTTAGTCAACTAAAAAGTAAAGTTTATCCACCTAAACCTTTGGATAAACCCCACTAAAATAGGCATAACGGGAACGAGAGGAATTTTAGGCGACTAAACTTTGAGGTTTAGTCAGCTAAAAGTGCCAGAATTTAAAACATGAATTTGGTATATCTTCCCAACCTTTTATCCTAATATGCTAAACCTTAGAAGATATATTACTAACCTTTTACCAACATTTGCCTACCTCCTAAAATTATAAATATAGCTTCCCACTTTCATCCCAAAACACACATGCATACAAAACCATTTACTTGAGTAAAGTTCCATCACCTTAGCTCGTATCATTCCTTTTCTCGAGTTTCTAGAGAGAAATTAAGAAAATCCATTTGAGTTCTTGAAACCCTAAACCTCTATTAAAGCCAAAGATTCAAGAAAACCCATTTGAACCTAAAGCTCTATCCCCAATCCCTCTTTTACAAAGTCATAATCCTATCACCCACTTGTGCTAAAGCTTTACTCGATACCCATTTGAGCCATATACTTAGGATACTTGTCCACTTACTTTTCCAGAGAGAGAGAGAGAGAAAGTAAACTTATTACATCATATTTTTTGTAGAATAGCTTTGCTTTATATTTAAACTTATTACACCATTGTTTTAGTAAAGCAACTTTTCTTTAGATTTCGATTACAAATATCATTGTCATTATGAATGACTAAACTTTAGTGTATTTTATCGGTTTGTAGTGCCATTGTTGTGAGTAGTCAAGGCATTCAAAGTCCTTAGACTATTTCATAGATACCACTTGGGAAAGGATGAGGTTACCATCTTATTGGTTATGGATTGTAAGGCAGTGTTCATTGTGAGAGCATCCACAATAGTGGATGCTCTGAACAAGCAAGTTCGCAAATTTCATAGGTCAGTTTACTTTTTGTAGGAGAAGATGTATGTAGTGGTGATGGGTAAAGACTTGTAGGGATTTTGGTTTTCACACTTCCTATGAACTACAATAGTTCGGAGGAAATTCTTACGAACTAATGTAGTTCGTAAGAACCCAAAAATATTGTAAAAGTGATTATTTATAGTTGATATGAGTTTCATCTGTTCGTATCAATTGCTATGGACAAATGAAGTTATTGATACGAACAAATGAAGTTCGTTGGAGCCCTTAAAAATTCCATAACCATTCTCTAAATATAACCATTACAAATTCTTATACAAAATTTGATCATTTTCGCCCACCAGTGTAATCTTTCAATTTCGTAAAACTACCAAATCTCATGTCTTCTTCTCTCGCCACTGTTGATGCTCTAAGATTTGGGTTCCACCGTATGCGAATCAAAAATTTTGAAGTTCTCAAGTACTGTATCAAGAGTGGATGTAGGTAGAGGTCAGACCACGTTAAAATCTCATTTTGCAAAGTTTCATTAATCTTTTTATCTCTTAACTGCTTATGTTTATTACTGATTAATTGCTTATATTTAAATTGATTTATTATATTACAATTAATTTCAACACAAAGTTAAGAAAATCTTAATTTTTCATTAAACCCATATACCCAATTCACTCCCCTCTTAGGTGAATTTATCAACCAACGACTGGCTCATTAAATACTTACTTTTGAAAAACATATTTTGAATCTAAATATAACGTAATGGTAAGCCTATCCTAAATTTTTTGAAAATAAAGGACGCACCCATTTTTCAAGAGAATATTTTAAACTTTGAAAAGCTAGAAAAACTTACCTGATTCAATCTCTTGATTAATTTTCTTGGAAAATGATTAGTGATAAGAATTCACTCCTTTTGGATAGATAATACTATTGTAGGAAAAGTAATACATTGCAAAGAAGCAAGTTAAATTTGGGATATTCTTACAAAATAATACTAAAAATAAAGAACATCAAACCAAAATGAAGTTATTATAGAGGAAATCAACACAACACCAGCTTTGTTAACGTAAATTCAAGAAAGTGAAGATGAAGAAATCCTTCTTTTATTGTTAAAGAACTTAGAAGTAAACACAACACACCAAAATTAAAGAAAGTGAAGAAGAAGAAATCCTTCTTTTATGGTCAAAGAACTGAGAAGTAAAAAGAACGCTAAGAACTCTATTTGCCAAAAGGAATGAAATTATCGGTGAAAATAATAGATGTTCTTCCTCTCATCAAAATGCTGTTATAGTCAAAGGAAATGTTGACTGTTCATCATCTTCTAAAAATGAGATGATCATCCATCCCCAAACGATTAATAACTCCTTTACCCATGATCTTAATACTAAACAATTATCCAAAGAAGCATTTGATCACCTTCATGGTTTATATCAAAGAACAATAATTATTTTTAAAAATTTTGTAGGTCTCTATATAAAAATGAAAAATGCCAACAAGATATTTTTATCAAAAAATAAAAAATGCATTTTGGAAAAACAAAATCTCAAACAACGAAACATAGATTTAATAAAAAAATTAATAATGAAAAGACCAAAGTACCACATGACATCTCCTTAAGAGATGAAACTTTAAAATTAAAATAAGAGGTGAAAGATCTAAAAAGTTCCTTTTGCAAATACGAAAAAAGTGGTCACATTTTGAAATCAATTATTAAAAAATTGAAAAATAGGTCGGGTAAATAAGGTCTAGGTTTCACAAAAGAATCTCCAAATCAAAACACAAACAATTTGCATAAACTCAACAACTTGTAAGAATGACTCAAGTGAATAGAAATAAACTCAGGACAACCCGTGAATAAAATAATTTTTGAAAAATAAAACAATTTCCAAATTGGCTCCAACATACAAAAAATTAAGTACAAACTACCAACAAATAAACTAATACATAAAAATATCATTTTTTGTATTAAGTGTAAAAAGAGAGACCACACTTATATTATGTGTAAAAAGAGAGACCATACTTGTATCATTTGTCCAATCAAAATCCTAACTATTCCTCTCAAGAAAAAGGTTATTCCAAACAAAATAAATGGAATAATCTGTGTTTGAAATGCAAACAAACTCAAATAACAAATAAATTAAATCATTCAAAAGGAAATTCATTCCAAAACAAAATAAAAAATTCAAATAACTACATCATATATATGATTTTATTCATTATTAACACATGAATTTAAAAGGAGAATGATGCTACAAGGAATAAATTAAAAAAATGACAACAGTTAATTTTTTTTAACAAAGTTAAACAGTGCGTCAAATCTGAATAACTAGTTGAAGAAACCCTTTTTGAGTTTGAAGACTTAAAAAACCATTATAACACAAGATGTGTAAAAATAAAACTAGAACCCTATTTAGGATTCTAGTTTTATTTTTACACATCTTATAAAATCCTTATCAATGTTGGGATAAAATTTTATATTCAAGATTTATATTTGCCAGCAATTGTTATGAGTTCTTAAGGAAATTAAGAAATTAAAGGATAACTCACAAAAATAAAATTTTAACGTGATAAAACCAAGTGTACTTAAGAACCATCCAGGATCCCCTCTACATGACAAAATAAAAATTCACTAGAATTAAAAAATAAATTTACACTTATAGCAAGATCGGAATGAAAGAAAAAAAATATACCATCCGAGAATCCACTCAAGGTAACAACACATTCTGATCTTCTTCTAACTCTTATAAATCACCCAAAGCGATTGACTAGAGAATCCACTCCAAATATTCTAACGTGGATATTAGTATGATAATATAGTGTAAATCTATATGAATATGCAAAGCTGAAATACACACTTATTACAAAAAATCCTAACAAATCACACACACCTAAACATATGATGTACAGTAAATATGATATGACAAAACTTTTATTTTAAAAAATTCAGTTATGATTTTCTCCAAATATTTTCAAAAATCAAATTCACAAATTTATTAATTTCAAAAGATTTAAAATAATAAACTAAGTATATTCCAAAATCAAAAATGAAAATATTTATTTTCAAAGTTTTGAGACATCAAGATATTTTGGATCACAAATAACAACAACAAAACAGATCCAAAGAAAATCGCGATTAAAAACTCTTAAAATTAATTTCAAAAAATATTTTGAGTTTTAATCATTGGTTTGAAGATGATAAAAACCCTAACATGCGTGAGTGAATATTTTTTCAAGATTTACTCCAAATTTATAGCAAAAGATTTGAGTTAGAACCATAAAAGAATATGGTTACTACTTACAGAAAATTTATAGGAGTCTTGCCATGAACATACAAAAACCATCTCCATCCCACTCATATTTTTCTCTCCTGTTTTAGATTGTCTAATCACACTCTCCCCACGAATTTCTACCCGTGCTTTCTTATCTTTATTCTCTTTCTAAAAGTCTCTCACCTAGACACTCGTAGTAAATCTGATAAAAGAGGATAAGTGTTCTTTATACAGTGCAGAGTAAAAGAAACTAGAAGCCTTGAAAATATATGGCTAAGATTGATTATAACTGATCAAAGAGATAACATAGGTGCGTCACTTTTAAGCTAGGTAAAAATACCCAAAACCACTGTATAAACAAGGGAAAATTCTATTTGTATATGGGACTCATACAGGTATCGTATCTGTATTGGTTTGTGTCTTGAGTGAACTCAAGACACAGACTAATATGAACACAACACGTTGTTGTAATAGTGTAAAGTTTTAAAGTTTCAAAAGAAAAAGGGAATGCAGATTTTAAGAGATTTGTGTCTCCCAAATGTTCATTATTCACCTCGATTTTTTAGCCATTCAATTGACCCACTATCCCCACTATTTCCTACTTTCGACGGCTAACCTAACTGATAGATATATATATCTCTATCATTTGGCCAAAAATAAGGTGAGAGATTTTGAGAACTTGGTTTGACAAGCATGGTTTTTCTTAAGTTTGGTTTGACAGAAAAATAAGGAGAAAGAGGAGAGAATACATAACAAAAATATTTTTGGTTCTCTTTCTGCAAATTTGTCTTCTATAGAAAATATTTTCTTCATGAAAATATATATACCCCAAAATTGTTTTTCAAATATTAAGCAATTAATTTGGAATGGGTGTTAGTATAACATATAACTACAGTGCATGGTTATATGATACAGAGGTGATTTCGGGCTTGTTTTATCTTGGGGACGATGTGACTACAGACTACCTACACAAAGAGGGTAGAACCGCGAAACGTTTTAAAGAGAGCGATCTAGTCCGCGACTCAACCCAAGAATCGTCTACGACAGATTTTATAAACAATTGAGGTAATATTGTTTATTTTTATTGTGCAGTATTTATTTGGATTCAATATATGCAGTTCATATTTTTGATAATCATATGAGGTAACAATTTAATTTTGAGTAGTAGACTTAAATTAAATAATGATTTTATTTTTTGAATTCTCCATAAAACTCTTTGATGTGATCTTTTAATCACAATATTTAAATTGTACCAACAATTTTAAGAAGTTTTATATCTACCATGGAGATCGAAAAATGAATTTTATGGGCTTATATGATTATTTTTGACGCCTAAAATGGGAAAAGGCCAACAAAGTTTCTATATTTAGAAATTATAATTTTGACCTTTTACCTCTAGAAATTACCATTTAGCCCCCGAACTTCCTAAATATTATATTTTATGAAGTAGAAAAATATATTTCAGTATTTTTGGTCGATTCAGAATCGATCAATAATTTTGTGAGAAATTAGAATTTGAACAATAATGAACCCCTTCATGAAAAACTTTTAAATAGGTCAATCCTATTTTTTAGTTATGAATGTGAAATATTTTTTCACATAAGATGTTATTGTTAGAAATGGAATTGTATACCTTTTTAGACAATTCATTTTGAGCCACTCTTGGTTAAGAAAACAAATTAAAATTTGTTATGTGGAATCAAATTGATATTTGATATTTGAAAACAAATGAAAATTTGTTATATGAAAACAAATGAACATTTGTTATATGGATTCAAAGGGTAAATAATAAACATTTGCGCCTTGCGCTATGTTTACTATATATAAAAAAAATTGTTCAATTATTTTTTAAACTGTTTATATGAAAGTGTGGCTGGTATTTTTCAACCACACTAAAGTGATCGATGATGAAAAAACAATATCTGAAATTTTGATTATGAATTTCGTTGGAATATCATCTCAGTTTTTTGATGATATATAGATTGAAATTTCGTGAATTTGGCATGCATGTAGTATGATGATATTATGAACATTTGGCTTTAGAAAAAGAGTTGTATATCTTTTATTATGATTTTTGCAAATGTGATGCGAAATTCTAATTTTTTTGGACAACTTGTAGTTAAAAAGCTTATCTTAACTTGTACATAATATTTTTGAGTGACTCCAATTTTGGATAAGACTAGACTCATAAAGGATGAATTCTAAAAAAATTCATAAATTGTCAATAAGCGGTTTGTTTATGATGAAATTTCAAACTTGATTTTTTTTTGTTTGAACAAATATTTTGGACAACATTTTCTTAGAAAAATGTATCATGTAGTGTTCCCATTGGATTCAAAATATTTTGAAACCTTTATAAATCTCTTATTAAGGGATTTATGAACTACTTAGAAAAATTTGGACTCGAATTTATGGAAAATGAATTTCATAGAAATTGTATAAGGACTTATACGACTTTTGAGTTTGAAGTGAAACTGCTAGAACTTGATTTGAATAATTTTTTTATTATTCATTTATATGAGTTGAAAAAGGTAAATAATCAAATTGTATTCTACTATGTTGGAATCGATTGGTATGCTTCACACTTGTGTAGAAATAATTTAGTTGGGTAAAATTATTTTGATCGTATGCTTTATTTTGGATAGAGTATAAAACTTTAAGATATACATTTTACCTTATGTATTTGCATATGAAATCAAACATCCTATGTTTTTAATAAGTTGTTTGATATATGTATGGATTTAGACATACAAGAGTCTAATATTACGAGTAAAGATCTCACATGTTGAACTTTATATTGAGTAAATATAAATCATATGTTGAAATGATAATCATTTGAGGATTTTACCATAATTGAGTTTGGTGCAATTGCAATCTTTATTTTGGTAAAGATATTCTAGTTGAATGATTTGGAATAGAGGTTTAAACTCTAATACGAAGTAATATTTTATACATTGTGAAAAATAATATATGAAAAATTGTATATTATAATTTTTTATGAAACAGATTGTATAACCTATATGTGACTTTCAGACACTTGAAAATCTGAAATTATGACTAGAACGAATGAACATGTATTTTTTGATTCGACTATACATGAACGCATTAAGCATGTATTATTTTTGTAAGGATATAAATTTCCAATTGAGTCCCTGTATTGTTTTGACTTAATTCCGTGAATAAAACGGTGTTTGTAATATGTCATAAGGAGATTTTTATTTTGTCACGATCCCACTTGGTCTATGACGTATTGAAGAAAATTAAAGACGTTGCGGCAAAGCTTCAAAGAATTTATCATGCCGATGTTTAATTAGTGCAAGTTTAATCGTCTTCAAAGGTAATTGCATTTCCAGATCACTCAGGTATGAATGCGTATCATTAATGGTGCTCGGAATTGTTTTTATAAAAGATAAGGATGTATTTTTATAAAGAATAATATTTTGAAATGTTTTTAAAAGTGTTTAAAAAGGTTTACATTACGTTTTAATTCTGATAAGTTCGAATTGGAGTTTGACTTATTTGGATCTCTCATGGAAGAGACGTTTTGAATAAAAAGTCAACTCTGTCACTCAAACGACATCAGATCTCGTTCGAACGAGATGCTGATGTCGCGCGAATGACTTGCATTGTCGTTCGAATGGCATGAAATCGAGGCGGCATTTTTAATCCTATTTAAACAGTGTTTGCATCATAATTTCGTAAGTGTGCATTCTGGAAAATAGTTTTATGAACCAGAACCTTGTTTGCACATGTTTTCTAAGGTTTAAAAGTCTTAAACACATCCTTAGAGTTTGCAAAGATCCGAGATATCATTCTTATATGTTTAAGTGATCTTGCGGCACCAAAGAAGTTTTTTCTATTTGCGGTGAAGAAAAGAGAAGGACTTATAGTTCGACATCGTAGACGAATCAAAGTCATTCGGTGGACACCGAGACATATGTGGACGTGTGTGTTGTGGACAGGTATCGTAGAAGACGGAGTTCTACTGGGCACTATTGAAGAACGGTAGAAGATTAGAAGGAGCATCAAGACCCGTTGGGATCAAGTCTTAGTGTAAGGCTAATTTGTCTTTGTAAAACCATTATTCATAGTGATTGTCTTACTTGGGCCGCCCGAGGTTATTTTCCCGTTTTGGGTTTTTTCCTCGTACATCCGGCGTTGTGAGTATTCTTTACTTTATTTTACTTGCTTTAATCACTAGATGCATGTTTAGGATTAATCAAGATAAAATTGGTTTAAATTAAGAATTGGGTTTTCACAACTTGGTTTGATGCATAATTAAAAGTTGGATAATTTTTTGGTGAAAAATTTGGTTTTGTTTGAAACACACATATCGGGCACCCGCACTTTCGAATTGGTTTCAGAGCTAGAAAACATTTTTATTTGTTTTGTGATCCCGTGTGTTTTCAAAGATGAATTCTGGATATAATGAATTTTCTCGAACTCCTATTTTTGATGGCAGTAATTACACTTATTGGAAGATGAGAATGAGATGTGCATTAAAATCTATTGATTAGCGTGTGTGGCTAGCAGTTGAGAAAGGTTGGATACCCCATATCACTATTGTAGGTGAACTCACTAGTTTAAAGCCTGTTGAGTCATGGACCGAAACTGAACAAAGACTTGCACAATATAATTCTAAGGGTCTGCACGTTATTACTTCACATGTCACACAGGAAGAATATAATAGAATTATGACTTGTGAAACCTCAAAAGAGGCTTGGGATATTTTGACACTCACTCACGAGGGCACTAGCACGGTTAGGGCGTCAAAACTTCAAAATCTCACTACATAGTTTGAGACCATTAGGATGTTAGAGAGTGAGACTTTTGATGAGTTTTATGCTAGGTTGTCCAATATTGTCAACTCGTCGTTTAACCTAGGTGAGAAGATTCCCGACAACCATATCATTAAAAAAATCCTTAGGTCGTTGCCTAGTAGGTTTGATGCGAAAGTGACCATTTTAAACTCCTTGGGTAGGTTAGAGTCGACAAAACTAGAAGAGATTGTAGGTGACTTACAAACCTATGAAATCAACATGATTACCTCCAAGTAAGTGCCTAAGAAAGAAAAGGGTATTGCTTTGAAAACCCGAAAGGAGGAAATTAATGTTTCGGATTCCGATTCCGATTTCGATTTTGAGGATGTTGCTTTATTGGCAAAGAAATTTAAAAAATTTATTAAGTTTCAAAATCAACCGAAAGATGCCAAGAAATTTGAAAAATTCAAGAACAACAAAGTAGATCCTACCTCTAAGGATAAGTTTGATAAGCCTAAGATAGATGAGTCTAATAAGTGTTTTGGGTGTGAGGGGTACGGTCACAAATTTAAGGAGTGTCCCACTAGACTTAAGAAAGAGGGCAAGCAACCCATTGTCTATAATGCCACCTTAATTCATAGTGATCCGGAAGAGGGAGAGAGTTCCCCCATTGATCGTAACTTTGTTGCGTTTATGGCATGTCATGTGAGCGACAATGATTATCATGTGCATGACACTTTTGAGGAGGTTTTGAGTGTATCCCATGTTAGTGAGGGTGAAGAGAGTGACGAGGAGGTAGATGTGAAAGAGTTACAAAATGCGTTTAATGAGTTGTATGCCAAAACGGTGAAGGTGAGAAAGGCTAACTCAAAATTGCAAGCTAAGTTGAATGAGTGTTCCATAGAAAATAATGATGGTTTGATTGAGGATCTTAGGGCACGAGAGTAGAAGTTTAGGGAGAAACTAGAGTTTGTGGAGAAAGAGAGAGATAATATCCGTGGTTTGTTGTAGTCCTTGAAAAAGGAGATTTTAGAGTTTGAGGAGTCTAGGCATTTTCTCGAGTCTAGGATTCATGAGTTGGAGGAGAGATTGAGAGACTCGTCTAGAGTCAAGTTTGATTTGGAGGCTAGGTCAGAGAAGTTAGATAAGATACTAGGCACCGTCCAAATTATGGGAGATAGGGGAGGTATAGGTTTTGGTGAGAGAGTTGTTGTTCCCATTCCCCCCGCACGTGTGAGAAACACTAGGAAGGTTAGAAATGGTCCACATATAGCTAATCATTCCCGCCACCACTACACTCGCTCATTTTGTAGTAGAAAAGGTCACCTTAGGCGTTATTGTTACGACCTTAGACAATCTCCTAGGAAGTTTAGGAATAAAGTTGCCCCGGTTCCCAAATAACCCATGCGTCACTTTACACCAACTTGGGGTAGGAAATCGGATTTAATGGCTTTAGGAATTAAACTTCATGATTCTCATTTGGGTACACTTGATTCTTCCCATGCTAAATCTAAAGGATGATAGTGTTGCCATGTTTGTCATATGCTAGTTTGCTTCATGATTTATTCATTACTAGTATTATGACATATGTATCATTTTGTATTATAGTTTTCATTTGTTTGAGTCCTATTGAAAAATACAAAAAGATTTTGTTCTTTAGAAAATTTTTGAAAACCCCAAAAGATTTTTCTTTTATTTGAGTCAAAATATGAAAAGCCAAAAATATTTTCGTTTTCTATTTTTGAGTTTATATGTTTGATGTGGCATATTGGTGTTCTTGGACCCCCCCCGTCGTTTCATTATCCATGTAGCTAGGACATTTGGTCATTATTATCGATGCTTAGAATGATCTTAACCATTGTTTATATGGGGTTGTTTAGAAGTTGATATGCATTTTGATTCGACTTTGTATATATGCCAACATTGCACACATGCACGAGTTTATATGGATGTTTGATTTCTCTTGCATATTTGAATTTGGTGAGGCGTTCTTATCTCAATCTTGTCATCTATGCGTAAGTAAACTTAAGGAGAAGTGTGCATGTAAAAACCGTTTACCGTGAGGATATAAATTGGTAAAAATGATGAGTGATTCACGGGAAAGGGCTGCGAGAGTTCAAAATTAACTCGTTGTGAAAGCCACCGTTTAAAAGAGCCCAAAAGAAAATGCAATATGCTAAGAAAAGGGCCAAATTAGTTTAGTTCATTCCAAAGAAAATTTGATATTATTGAGGGAGTTTGGATGGATTAAAAATTTAAACGGGTTTGCACAACTAATCCTAATGTTGAAACATTGCAATTTGACGCTATTGTTTGTAGAATCGTCAAAATTCTGGATTTGTGTGCATGTAGTATGTTTAGTTCATTAAGCTCACTCTTTAATTGTCATATGGATATGATAAAGTTTGATTATTTATCACTATCAATTAGAGCTTCTTGATCGTTTCGATGTGTTGGAATTGTGACTCATTTGTTGTAGTTTCACGCCCATTCATTCCATATCCATGTTTGAGCACATCGATAATATGTTTGCATGTAGCTCGCATTTTTAGTTTTTATGAGTTTTTGCATTTTGTGTTAAAAGCCTACTGTTTTAACACTGTTTTGTTTCTATCAGGCCCTTCCTAGAATTTTTTTATGGAAATTTTTTCACCGGGCAAAAATATAACATATTTCTGGGAAACTGTGCAATTTTGGAAGGTCGCGAGAAGTCATTTAAATGACATCCCATGTCACGCGAACGACCTCTTACTTCGTTCGAGCGACTTCGCGTCTTGTTTGAGTGAAGTCCTGTCTTGTTCGAACGACATGTTGAATTGTGCCTTCTAATTGGTTTGTAGTCCTTTGGGTTAAATTGGTATATTTTTGGTACTGCTGGAAGCGTTTCTGGACTGACTGGTTTATATGCAGGTTTTAATTGGTTCAAAATTGAATTTTTGCATATAGTCCGTTTATCACACCTGATTTGATTGCTATATTCTTTGTGTGATTCATTGGTTTACTAGATACTGATTTGTCATTAAATGATCATATTTAGCTGGTTGTTTCATGATTATCTAGCAGTTTCAAATTCTCAAATTGGTATCACATTGATTCATATTGGTTTATATTCTCATGCTAGATATTTCATAATTGGTTTATCTGTAACACCCCGTATTTTTGGTACATTTAAAATTTAATTAATTCAGAAATTCTAAATTACAAGTGTGTTGTAATTTAATGAATTAATTATGATAGAATAATATATAAATATTAATCTGGGATTAAATGGTTAATATTTAGGGAAAATTATTTACTGAGTGAATAGTAATAATGTAATTTCGCCGTTTCGAGTATTAATGACGAGGTATGTACTTATCACATCCGGAAGTCGGTATAGACTATATTGGGTGGGGGATAAGTATTTTTATAAATTAATTCGGATGCAAATTCAGACTGTACAGTTGAGTCCGGATGGGCCGAGATAGTTAGAAAAGTGTACCCAGGGGTAGTAAATGGGTCACGGGACGTTTTTAAACATAGTCGGGCCCACTCGGGGGCATTTTGGTCACTTGGGCTTGGCCCATTAGTCAAAAAACGGGAATGGATTAATTAACTTAATAAAAAGAAATAAGGGCTGGCTGATCTTAAGGAGAGAAAGGAATTAAAGGGTTAGGAAACCCTAGCAGCAGCCAAAGCCAATTGGGGATCTCAAAAGAGCCAACAAGGTCATCTTCAACCTTGGAATCCATCGCATATTCAGACACTACGAAACCTAAGGCAAGTGAATAACTTGCAATAGCATTAAATCTGTCTTTCAATTCGTATTTATGTGATGTAATGAATTAAAATTCGTTTTGGGGTTTCATGGCATAAACATGGGGTTTTGATAATACAAAAGAAAACATGAATCTGGTTGTCGGAATTTATAAGGATTTATGTAAAAATCTGATAATGGAATATTGATGTGTATCTGTTAGAAGGATATCCAGATAAATTAGAACGAGTTTGATGAAGAAAGTTGGAATGAAAATGGGTTTAAAGATAAAGACAGATTTTCCCCAAAATTTTGGATTAGTAGTTTATGGACGAATTGATGATTGTAGTGGACTTTCTGGGGAGTCCTAATAAGGTTTCTAATATGTACTGGTGTTATAAAGGCTTAAAATTCATGTTAGAAGAGATTAGGGTTTAAGAAATCTCGTCCATGGCTGCCCTGTCTTCGCGAAGAAGACGAAGACCTGTTCGATCGATCGATCGACGGTCTGGGTCGATCGATCGACGGTCGCCAGAATCTGGCAGTTTCGCCAGTTGGTTATATAAGAGGGAAAATTTATATAAAAATCTTATGTAATTAATTATTGAGAAATTAAATACATGAGCTTAAATCTAATTAATTGTAGATAAATTAATTAGGGTTTGAGGCTAATAAATTAGAGTCGGGAATTGTGACTCGGGTAAATTTATTTTGGGCTACGGGAGTAAGTCCAAATTTATGGTGGGGGCGACACCAAAAATAACTAAATTAATTAAATTGCAATTTAATTAATATTTAGAGTTGGACCATAAACTCTTAATAATTTTAATAGGCTTATGTTACGGATTTTAGCGAACGGTATAGCCGGGACTTTTATATTTATATATATACGGAGGCGTTAGTATATATATATGGTGTGCACAATTAATATGAGTGGTTAGATATTTGTTACTATAGTGCTATAGGGGGAGGTTGCGCGTAATGGATGAATCCCCTAGCTTGAGGAGTAGGGTGAGTATATTCCCGAGGTCATAGCGTCCGTTATATGGGTGAGGGACATCTCACTTTCAGGGAAGGAATATGACCGCCTCCAATTATTTTATTTTATCAAGTTGGTGTGAAAATTCTGACTTGGGATAACTAGGCTATGTGATTGTACCTAGTGGGATATCACTTAATAGAATTTACGTTCCGGGAGTATTTTGCTCGGGAGGATGCAAGTTGTTATATATATTACAGTATGATTGTGAATGCTGAAATATGATTATAAGTATATAATTGGATAATTAATTATAGACGGGCTATTAATGAAAAATATGAGTTATTTCACATGTATAACAAGTGTAGAAGTTATATGAAGTTAAAAAGGGAAATGATTTAGTTAAGTTGATGTTACTAATAACTTAAATATCATAATCACTACATACTCAGTTAGAGTAGGGTGGGTATAAAGGAACTATGTTAATGATCTAGTCATGAGATGAGTAACTGGGTAATTTAATTAAAGCGTTCGTAGGGTATAATAGAGGAAGGGTAAGGAAGTCCTCAAGAGAGTGCGATATTAACTAAAAATATGAAGAGAATGCATATTTATTTATTACTGCAAGTTAATCATTTGTTAAATGTTTTTCAAATGTTTTGGGTACTAACCCTTGCTATAAAAACTTTTAAAAACCTTTTAGGTGTCCAACCACAGGGACGCCAGCCTTGACTTTATTCTAGGGATCCGTTGCTGCAGCATATGTGGATGTTGCGGGGTTTTGATAGACGCCTCATTCTTCATTCTTAAATGTAGAAGTTCATGATTAGTATTCGAGCATGTTGCTCACTTTCCATTTATTTGTATTAGACTTGTTGGGAGTTTATTCTTGTCTTTATGGGATTTATTATTTGGACCGTTGGTTTATTCGGTCAATTATTTTTACTTGTGGATGATTAATTCAGTTATCTGTGATTGTTATATAGTTTTATATTCCGCATGGGTGGTTGTTTATATAATGAAAGATAAAAATTGGCACCAGTCTATTTTTCACACTTAGGTGGTTAGTAATTAAATAAGACGACAGTGATGCTAAGAATGGACCAAATGAGAAACCTGTTCTAACTTGATTTAGGACTGATCACCCGGGATTAATTAGGCGAGGTGTCACATTATCTTTTCACCGGGTTGTCTATTCGAGACAAAAAGGAGGAGAGATGTATGTGATTTAGGGGTAGATTTGAGCATGTTTTGATTTACTATATTTGCAAATTCGTATTAGACATTGCATTCATTTTTGCTGCTCAAATTGTTTATCAAATGATGTTTATGAGATTATTCATATTGGTATCTATTATTATTTGGTATCATTTGGATAAATATGTTGGTTTCATTTGTTCCTCCATACTTCACTGGGTATTTGTTTGTCTATTTCATGTGAGTAGGTATGCTTCATCGATTCGTGATTTCAAGTCTACATCACATTCGGACAGTTCATGCTTGCTGGTGCTACATATTCTAGTCCGTGTCTTGTATTTTTGATTTTGGGTTTATGGGATGGGATTTAGGCATCATACGGCTTGACGACCCAGTTAGGCATTTCACTGGTTTAGTTTTTTTTCGGAATAGTCAAAGGGGGAGATTTGTAAGGACAAATTTTTTTAATTGAGTCCCTGTATTATTTTGACTTAATTCCGTGAACAAAACTGTGTTTGTAATATGTCATAGGGAGATTTTTATTTTGTCACGATCCCACTTGGTCTATGACGTATTGAAGAAAGTTGAAGACGTTGCGGAAAAGCTTCAAAGAATTTATCATGCCGATGTGTAATTGGTGCAAGTTTAATCGTCTTCAAAGGTAATTGCATTTAGTGTTCACTTAGGTATGAATGCGTATAATTAATGGTGCTCATAATTGTTTTTATAAAAGATAATGATGTATTTTTATAAAGAAAAATATTTTAAAATGTTTTTTAAAGTGTTGTAAAAGGTTTACACTAAGTTTTAATTTTGATAAGTTCGAATAGGAGTTTGACTTATTTGGATCTCTTATGGAAGAGACGTTTTGAACAAAAAGTCAAAAAGTCAACTAAGTCGCTCGAACGACATCAGATCTCGTTCGAACGAGATGCTGATGTTGCATGAATGACTTGCATTGTCGTTCGAACGACATGGAAATCGAGGCGGAATTTTTAATCCTATTTAAACAGTGTTTGAATCAGAATTTCGTAAGTGTGCATTCGGAAAAATAGTTTTACGAACCAAAACCTTGTTTGCACATGTTTTCTAAAAGTCTTAAACACATCCTTAGAGTTTGCAAAGATTCGAGATATCATTCTTATATGTTTAAGTGATCTTGCGGCACCAAAGAAGTTTGTTCTATCATTGAACACAAAGGGTTTTGCGGTGAAGAAAAGAGAAGGACTTCTTGTTCGACATCGTAGACGAATCAAAGCCATTCGGTGGACACCGAGACATACGTGGATGCGTGTGTTATGGATAGGTATCGTGGAAGACGGAGTTTCTGCGTGGGCACTATTGAAGAACGGTAGAAGATCATAAGGAGCGTCAATACCCGTGGGGATCGAGTCTTAGTCTAAGGCTAATCTGTCTTCGTAAAACCATTATTCATAGTGATTGTCTGGCTTGGGCCGTCTGAGGTTATTTTCCCGTTTTGGGTTTTTTCCTCGTACATCCGGCGTTGTGAGTATTCTTTACTTTATTTTACTTGCTTTAATCACTAGATGCATGTTTAGGATTAATCAAGATAAAATTGGTTTAAAGTAAGAATTGAGTTTTCACAACTTGGTTTGATGCATAATTAAAAGTTGGATAATTTTTTGGTAAAAAAATTGATTTTGTTTGAAACACACATATCGGGCACCCACACTTTAAATTTTAAGAAATAAGAATAGTTCTTATTTAATGTTGAAACTCCATAAGTTTAGAGTCAATTTTATGAATTGAAGATATAGTGGGGGCACATTATATGTAGCTTCTCTACGCTATACCTAGAGAATAGTGGGGGCACTCAATCGAGTACCTCGCAACTATAATTGAAGAATATTTAATAGAATCTGAAACTTTGGTGTTCAAGAGAACTCTTAATTTTTAGAATAAATAAAAGCTTGCTTATGTTATTGAAAAGAATTCAAAAAATCCTTAGAGAAGTCATGTCATAGATGATTGGTTAAATTCCCTGGAATAAACTAGAAATTAGTCTATAATTGGCGTATCTTATAACTTCAAGATAATGAGGTGTACATACATCATTTGAAGGAACATTGAGATTGTTATCATTTATGGATATAAGCTTTGATTCATCGATAGAATGATAACTGAGTTATACATGTTGCAAGTTAAATTATTCTCATGAAAATGAGTAATATTCATTTAATTTGAATGCCATTGATATTATTTATGATGTTTAGTTAAAAATTAAATATATATAATATTATTTTTCGAATGCTGACCTATTTAAGGCAACTTACATGGACCAACTTGAAGTTGAAAAATTAATATGGAAGATATTTTGATAAATCATCAGATGAAAATGATTTGAGAATAATATGAATCATGTTTATCACTAAGAATGTTGAAATATGAATGAAATTTTAATTATTATGTAAGAATGATTAGCTAATATTTGGTTATAATATTTTGTTGCCTAGAAAACCAAATTCATGTTAAGTCAAAGTGTTATCATAAAGAGTTTCAATGAAACAAGAATATTACTTATTAATATTATAAGACCATATGGATCAATTAATTGATCAAGTACATTGAAATGCAAGAATATCTATTTATTAGATATATGCTTATTATGAACCATCTTGTACTCTATATGATCCAGGTATAAGAACACTATATATAGTGATAAGAAAAGATGAATATGCGAACATCTTAAGTAGGCTTAACTGAGCTACTAAATACGGTTGACTGGGAATTATTTTTTGTGGGAGTGCTATGAAGGTTTATAATTGATAAAAAATGAATTCTTATGCTATTGCGAAAGGTTATGTGTTTTGAAAAAAATCACGAACCTCGAATTGATTCTGAATCAATAATGGATATGTGCTTAACACATATTACGATGAAATTTTTTGGAACTCCAAGAAATATTAATTGTTGACACAATTAATGATGGAGTATATGGTGATACCATTAGCTATGGCTAGTAAAAAATGAAAGGTTAAAATACCTATTATAACATACCATTTATGGTAAAGATTGATACCAGTCATTTTATCGACAACAATAGAACCGTGGCTATTGTAAAATTTTAGAACCGTTATCGTAACGGCAAGAACGACAAATATGTCATAATCACAACATAGTTTTAGAATTTAAAACTAATGAGTTGTGTGTGTGGATTATATTAGGGATGATGAGAATAAAACTTGACTTATCCTTTGACGAAAGGACTAGTACAGGAGAAGGTGTTCAACATCTAGAAAGGGATCGGACTAAATCCCGTTGATATTGAATCATTTCTGGTGGTAACCCAACCTATAGACTAGAGATCCCAAGAAATAGGTTCAAAGGGTAATAACAAGTCACAATGATATGGGTTGAATCATGCTAATTATTATTTACGAGGTTTTACTCCGAGTCCATCCCTATGTAGTATGATATCCTGAATTGAGTTAAGGTTGAGTTAATTATAACTCTTAATGATGATATATAGCTCTATTTTGAGTGGGGTGCCTAGATACAGGAGTATCCTTGATAGACTCACCTATGTGAATGTGGAAGTGTGGCAGCTTCCTATGGTTATTTTGGGCAAATTCCCAAGATCTTTCACGTACTAGGATAGAAGCACATGGTCGTAACGTGTTGGCTTGAGGAGTACACCCAAGTAGAGTTGTGCATGGGATGTTGTCATAGATAGAGTTCAAAACTACGAGTTACTCTAGTATAATATGAATCATCTTTACTACATAAAGTTTCAAGTCGAAAGACACATTTTTTTATGCACAATTCTATTAATAGTTATTGCTCAATAAATTTTCAAATTTACAAGTGGGGGACTGTTGTAACAGTGTAAAGTTTGAAAGTTTCAAAAGAAAAACAAAATGAAAATTTTAAAGGATTTGTGTCTCCCAAATGTTCATTATTCACCTCGATTTTTTAGCCACTCAATTGACCCACTATCCCCACTATTTCCTACTTTCGGCTCCTAATCAAACTGATAGATATATATATCTCTATCATCCGACCAAAAATAAGGTGAGAGATTTTGAGAACTTGGTTCGACAAGCATGTTTTTTCTTGAGTTTGATTTGACAGAAAAATAAGGAAAAAGAGGAGAGAATACATAACAGAAATTTTTTTGGTTCTCCTTCTGCAAATTTGTCTTCTATAGAAAATATTTTCTTCATGAAAATATATATATACCCCAAAATAGTTTTTTCGAATATTGAGCAACTAATTTGGAATGGGTGTTAGTATGACATATAACTACAGTGCATGGTTATATGATACAGAGGTGATTCTGGGCTTATTTTATCCTGGGGACAACGTGACTGTAGACTACCTGCACAAAGAGGGTAGAGCCGTGAATCGTCTTAAAGAGAGTGGCCTAGTTCGCGAGTCGACCCAAGAATCGTCTACGTCAGGTTTTATAAACAATTGAGGTAATATTGTTTATTTTAATTGTGCAGTATTTATTTGGATTCAACATATGCGGTTCATAATTTTGATAATCATATGAGGTAACAATTTAATTTTGAGTAGTAGACTTAAATTAAATAATGATTTTATTTTTTGAATTCACCATAAAACTCTTTGATGTGATTTTTTAATCACAATATTTAAATTGTACCAACACACGTCAGTATATACAAATGATTCTGTAGGAATCCTCCATACGTGTAGAATTACTCATGAACAAAATGACCGGTAACTTATTTTTCATAAAACCATTTACGAATATAAAATATGGATTAGTTTTTGGTTTGGAAATAGACACAAGTGGCTCAACAGATTGAAAACAAATGGAGAAGTTGAAATAAATCCAATGACTGCCAGGGATTGATCTTTAAAATATGATAGTTGTTAGAAACTATAAGTAGAATTTACAACACAAATATATCAATTAAATATTTGAGTTCAAGTCTCGGTGCCACTTGCACTAGCAGCTAAGAGATATCTAATTAGTACTATAAAATCTATAACTGGCAAAAGCTTTAGGCAGTACAATCACCAGCTGTTTGCGCCTAAAAGAAATTTCAAAGGGATATGGGGATGAAAAGAACTCTACGTGTCCTAATACTATTTGGTAGTCAATAGAGGAATGATAGAATTAAGCGTTGGATTAAATTCTAATCCAAGGCCAGTTAAGTGGACACAAATGAATAACACGTGTTAATGCTTAATTGGTTGGACAACTCAAGGCTAGGATGAATATACAAATATATGTTTAAAACTAATTTAAAAAAATCTTAAAATTAATTTTAACATTAGATTAATTCTTGAAAATTAATTTTGTTAAATAAAAATTATTGACTAATATAATTTAATCTACTTTTTCAATAAGTAACATTTAAAAATATATTTCAATTTAACATAATTAATGCCAATTACTCAAATTAACTAATGCAACACATGGAAAATAATATGAGCAAAGAATATGCGTGTGTATGTGTTGTGCGTGGAACCTAAATCTTTAGTTGATCTTGGAGTACTTAACAAATATGAATATTATAATTGGTCTTTGGTCTCCGATCTTTCGTGGGCAACTCGATGTACCATGAGTGTATCATTGACCAAAATTAATATGTTTTGCGCAATGCCCAAACTAGATGGAACTCTAAATAGTATGGAATCAAACAATCCTAGAGTCGACTGTTTAGGGTATTTCAATCTCCCCTTTTGGATATTTGTGATAAAACTATTCGAGTACATCATGGGTACTCTTAAGGAAAAATCCTAAGCCATATATACATTTTTTCTAACTACCCTTATCCGTATTAGAATAAAAAATAAAGAGAGAGTAAGATACATTACTCGACTATTTACAGACCATTTCCCTGACACTTGTGATTACCTTCATTAAGCAAGAAATACCAATCTCACAAGAACATTAGTAGCATATGTTCAATTTGAATAAAATATAAGCGATTCTATGGGGTGTACTCTTTCCTCCATTTTGTCTCAAATAGATAACAACTAAGCAATAAGAGTAAGAGAGAATAAAAAAGATAACTACCAAGATAATCATATAAACATGCTATATCGAGTTCCATGTCCTACATGAGCAGAATATTATACTTTCCCTTAAACGAGACATATGAGCAGAAGAAGAGGATCGATACACTTTTTTGTAACATCCCGTATTTTTAATGATTCTTATATTAGGATTAATTAAATTAAAATTGAGAGATTAATTCGGTTTAAAATAAATATTAATTAGCGAGACAAGGGTTAATATTTATTTATATTGAGTATTACTTTTTGAATGAGTAATAAATAAAGAAAACATGTTATGATGGTCATGAGTGAGAAACACGATAGTTATGGTTATTTAGTCTAGATGCGCGTGTCAGCCGTATCGGGATTTAATTAATGAGATAAAATATAATTTAATTACGAGTCATTTTAATGGTCATTCCAAGTGTGTTAGTGCATCAGGAAGGGTCAAAATAGTCAGAAAAGTGTGCTCGGGAGTTTGAATTCGGTCCCGGGGCATTTTTTGGCCAAACCAGCACCCCATAAGGGTATTTTGGTCTTTTAGATTTTTGGAAAAAAGAACCTACAAATTTTAGAGGTTTATATTATCAGTTATGTTAAGGGAGTTTGTAATACCCCGTATTTTAATGACTTTTAAAATGAGATAAATTAAAAGTAAATGGGTTAAATCAATGCAGATTAATTGGAATTATTTATGTGAAAATGATTGGAATTAATTCGGATTGAATATTACTAGAATAAAGTAATATGTGATTGAAATTAAATATTACTTAGTGATTAAAAGTAAATTATTTTTATGTCATCCTAATGGTCGTTTTGAGTGCACTAAAGTGTTCGAAGGGGTTTAAATAGTTAAAAAATTTTTACCCAAGGGTTTGATTTGGGTCTCGAGTCAATTTGGAACCGAATAGACACCCCAAAGAGGTATTTTGTTCATTTTACTTGGAGATGAATAGTACTTACGAAATTTGGGTATTTTTATATAAGTTAAGAGATATGTTAGACAAAGGTTTATTCACCCAAACTCTAAGAGACACCCAATGAGGAAAGGGAAAGATTTCTCTAGGATAGGAAGGGCTGTTCTAGGAAAACCAAGGGACAAAGGCGCCTTGCACCATCACCGTCGCCACCAGAGAGTGACCGAAAAAGAGAGGAACACCATAGCATTATCTTCTCCAAAGGTTCAGACCTACGAAATCAAAGTCAAGTGTTTTAACTCTTGCAATCTATAGCATGTATGTTGTCAATGGTGGATAGAAAAGATAATTTTTAAAAGTTTTATAAATCAAAGATGAATTTTGATGATTTTGATTATATCCTTGAAATGGAAACCATGTAGGATTAATCCCTTATTGATATTAGAATTAACATCATGAAACTTGGGTTTATTTGATGAAGAAATTTGGGGTTTATATGTGTTCTTGAGTAAGAATGATAAAATGCAGATTTTCTGAATTAAAATGGGATTAACATGATTAATCAAAATTCCATGATGATTTTTATATGATTTTACGTTATAAATCATGTACATACTTGGGTATATCATATGGGATGAATAATAAGGA
Source organism: Sambucus nigra (assembly GCA_949130495.1). Lineage (NCBI taxonomy): Eukaryota > Viridiplantae > Streptophyta > Magnoliopsida > Dipsacales > Adoxaceae > Sambucus > Sambucus nigra. The sequence continues at coordinate 255,556,529 of OX422218.1, read as the reverse complement.
GCTTAGGATAATTTGATATAGGTTTTGACGATGAATTATGTTACAACCCATAGGCAGAAATATCTAGAAAAACGATGAACATTGTATGATAATTTTAGGACTATTTTAAGTGGAAAATGGTAGTGTTCTCGAGAGTTATTTGTAACACCCCGCCTAATTAAATACCGGGTGACCAATCCCATAACAAATTAAAACAGAATATACAGTTGGTTCATTCTTAGCATCACTGTCGAAAACATTTACAACTCACCCAATACCCAATTAAGCTGGTGTTAAAAACTTTTCAAATTTTAATTCAACAAAAATCCATTTTTAGTTTATGAATAACACTACACATATTATTCTATCACAATAATAACTGAACCGATAACACAAAAGAATTTAAATGCAATTGGAATAAATATTCCCAAATAATTTCTCAATAGAGTAATCCCAACAATAGTAAATGTATTAAATTGACACGAGTATAAGAGTATTTGACTCAGATAGAAAAGAGAATTCCTTTGGGCGACATGAATCAAATGAAAATAGGCGTCTATGCAATACTCCATAGCTCCATAGCTTGTCATAACTCTCTAAGGTTGGCGTCCCTGCTGCTGGACACCTGATATAGAAGATACAATAGAAAAGAAAATATGCAAGGAAACGGGTCAGAGCCCGATGTGAAAATAATTTTGAAAACAACAAGTATTTAACAAGTGCAATAAAGCATTTATTATGTACATGTTAGTATCCAACTCTCACTTGCTATTCTCACCTCTCAACTAGAGTGCACACTTAACGTTTTCTATTAACCTCCTAGTTAATGGTTCCTCCTAACTAGTTTCCATAATATGATTCCATCCCATATCATAACCCCGTATGTTCCATACCATACATTGTATAATCATTCATATACGTTTCTCATTAATATGAATTAAGCTCTTCAATAAATATTCATTAACTTATTTCAATTCTTTTCTCAATTCACCGTTATCTACCATAATCACACATTAGATAATTTAACCACTATATACACATTCATACAATTCATTATATATATATATATATATATATATATATATATATATATATATATATATATATATATATATATATATATATATATATATATATATATATAATACGGCACCCCGAGTCACAGCTGCGGTGCAATGCATTGCTCTGCTATCATGTCCTAATATCGATGGTCACCGAATAGGGGACAAAAGGTTCGGTAAGGATTCCTCGAACCACAAACAACAACACATAAATTAGAGGCGAACATAGTTATCGTATCCATGGGTCACGCACATACCTACGTTCCCATAGTCAGTGTACTAATCAACTCCCCGATAAATCTTTCATAGACCTATGTTCTCGAGCGACAAATCAAAGATCCCATGGATTCATCAGGATATGATTGCCCTCATGTGCAAACCACCCCATCGATAGCAAGTAAGCTAGGTATGTCATATAAATAAATCATCAATAAATCAAATAGGCATTATCATACCTCTAATATAATATCAATAAGGTACTCACGTTACCCTTAGATAGTTCCCATACGTAGCATTATATCTCTCACATCCTATAACATCTCTCCACTCTCGACGTCGTTAAGGTTCATGCGCGAAACATCTCGCAAAGCGAAATCCAAACAAGGAATCCCTCCAATACACTACTACTTAACTTTGTCGGTCGTGGAGGTCCGTCAACTTTAAATACGCAACCGGGATAACCTCATCCCGTCTTTCAACCAAATGTGGTCTGAACTCCCATCTCTATTCAGTTGCCATACCACTAAGCGCTTGTACTACACTCAGTCCTTGTGCAATCAATAATGAGCTTAAACTCAATCTTTGATGTTCAAATTGTAACCCTAAGGCTACCCAAGTGTTATATTAAATCTCCCCTACTCGACCTATCCTTAATCCTCATGCATACAAATTAGAATCCAACACATGAATCTAGCAACCGAAATTTCCTTCAATTTAATTATCATCATTCTAATCAATTAAATCCCAATCACATTAATTCGATTCTCATATAAGGCTTACTGATCTTCCCTAAGTCCCATAACATTCAATTAATAATCACCAAAGATCTACAAAAGGTTTGGGATACGAACAAGCATTAAAAAGAAACAACTTCAAGGATTCTGGGGAGGTCGATCGATCGAAGGCAGGGGGTCGATCGATCGATCGCTCAGATAACAACCCAGTTTTTTGTATTTCTTCTACTACGGATTTCATCACTTTTAATCATCCAAAACTTCATATTAACTACCCAAATTCCTTATAAACCTTACTACATGATATAGCAACATATGTGAATGATTTCTAATGCTCTAAACATCCTATAATCATCAAGAGTTTGAATTAAAAGCATATGCTTAACCTCTTTTTCCAGAAAATTATATTCATGATATCTTCAAGAACACACCATTGATTCTCAGCATTTCTTCAACAGATTTATGATTATTTTGTGGATTACTATCTACCTACAGCATGAGTTTGATTCCTATAAACTTCCATTTTTCATAAATCCATTAACAACTCTTCATTATCTTCCAAACATGTAAAAATCTCATCTTTTTATAACTACCCTAACATGGAAAATATACAAATTTAGATTGCAATTATCAAACACTTGCCTCTAATGAAGATCTGATGCTTTGGGGTTGTATATCACAGGTGGTTCTCCCCTTTCTCCGGCCAACTTCCGTTGGTGATGGTGGTGGTGACCTTTAAACTTTAGTTCTCCTCCTTTCCAAGCAAGATTTTCTTTCTCCAAGCAACCTTTCACTTTCTCTAAGAAGACGACCTTTCAATTTTGTGTAGAAGAGATGAATGAACCCACATTCAACTAATCTCCAAATACTTATAATAAGACAAAATCCGAAATCACTATTCATTCCCCTTGTAAAAATGACCAAAATTCCCTTTTGGATTGTCTTTTCATTTCTAAATGACCCGAGACCCAATATCAACATCTAAATAGACTTTTTTGACTATTTCAATTCTTTCGGATGCAACGACTCAGTCAAAATTACTATAAGGTCGATGTAAAAATAAGTTTCCTTTTTTAATTTAACAAATTAGTCCCGACACGTCCCATACCACGTCCGACTAAAATTTCAAATTACTGAATTAGTACACACAACCATATCAATAACATCACATTCATATATTGCCTAAATATCTTTAAGTAATATTCAGAATCATACAATTTAATATCCACAATTTGGATAAAACCCAAATGAATTAATTAATCATAAAATCCAATTAATCCATTAATTTAAAATATAACCCATTTTACAAGTCATAAAAATTACGAGGTATTACATACTTCTCCCCTTATAATAGAATTTCGTCCCGCAATTCGAAAAAATAAATCATACCGGTAAGGTCAACTCTGAGTATAAATCTCACATCGTAAGTAATCTATGTCGTACCGCCCATACAGTACATTAACGAAAATCCTCATTGATGTTATACGCCAAGCCTCACGATATAGTTCCAACAGAATCGAATTTAATCTTTATCCAATCTTCCCTATACCGTCCTCGTGACAAACTTTGGGAAAAATGATCCTCACGTATTAAACAAAGAAATCCTCAAGTCACAACTACTTACTCTTTCACAATTATGAAAACTACTACAATCCAACCATCCAGGGCACCCATACACCCTATCATACCACTTTCATTATAATATTTATCGCAAAGGCTATAAACTCATATCCTAAAGACCTAACTTATTTCAACTCCCAATGGTTATTAGCTTCATGCGTGGGGTGTCTCGCAAGCGAAATCCAAACAAGGAACCCCCCCGATACACTACTACCTAAAGTAGTCGGTCATCGAAACTCCTCAGGTCCTTAGTCAATAGTTTATAACCTCTCTACAGGTTTTATCGATTTCAAATAAAAGTCTACTCATCTACTCTCTTATTAAAGACAGGATGCTGGATATAATAGTAGTACATATGCTCTCATATACCACAAGTCAATGCATGCCGATAGTCACATCATGTTCGGACATGCCTAATGTAAATAACTCCATGATAAAATCAGACCCACGTGATGACATGAAAAATATAGGTGACCCACAACCCGTCGGTGAATCTACGTAAATAACAGTGCTATAGGCCAAGTTTATCAACCCTTTTATCCCCCCCCCCCACAATATTAATCGCTACAAAAATCAATACACGCCTCATAATTCCTTAGATAGAAAACATACCCTCATTCGCGGGTGGTGGTTGTTGACTCCCACTATTATAACTTTACTCCGATAAGTCAAGAAAAATTTTACCCCAAATTTTCAGTTCTAGTTAACCACACTCCACTATATGCCCAAGCCTTTAAATATATTTCCTTCGTTAGGTAACACACAAAATTCCCGCATTTCAAGAACTTCTACTAATGACTCTCCTCAATTTTCCATAATAGGGGTGACCTCGACTATGGTCATCATACTCAAACATACTTCATAACCTCCTAGGTACGATCTCCGCTATCCATCCAATGGCCCTCATCTTCCATACTTCATTGTTCGATTACTCCCGAACGCAAATAAGATTCACTAATATATACGGAATCTTACCAAAGAAATCAACAATCCTAAACATAGGGCTCTATATCAAAGAACGCTAAGCTGAAAACACAGTAAGCCGTACAAATCCTAAAGGACACTATAACCTGATGCTCTGATACCACCTGTAACACCCCGCCTAATTAAATACCGGGTGGCCAGTCCCATACCAAATTAAAACAGAATATACAGTTGGCTCATTCTTAGCATCACTGTCGAAAACATTTACAACTCACCCAATACCCAATTAAGCTGCTGTTAAAAACTTTCCAAATTTTAATTCAACAAAAATCCATTTTTAGTTTATGAATAACACTACACATATTATTCTATCACATAATAACTGAACCGATAACACAAAAGAATTTAAATGCAATTGGAATAAACATTCCCAAATAATTTCTCAATACAGTAATCCCAACAATAGTAAATGTATTAAATTGATACGAGTACAAGAGTATTTGACTCTGATAGAAAAGAGATAACTGAATTCCTTTGGGCGACATGAATCAAATGAATATAGGCGTCTAAGCAATACTCCATAGCTCCAAAGCTTGTCATAACTCTCTAAGGTTGGCGTCCCTGCTGCTGGACACCTGATATAGAAGATACAATAAAAAAGAAAATATGCAAGGAAACGGGTCAGAGCCCGATGTGAAAATGATTTTGAAAATAGCAAGTATTTAACAAGTGCAATAAATCATTTATTATGTATATGTTAGTATCCAACTCTCACTTGCTATTCTCACCTCTCATCTAGAGTGCACACTTAACGTTTTCTATTAACCTCCTAGTTAATGGTTCCTCCTAACTAATTTCCATAATATGATTCCATCCCATATCATAACCCCGTATGTCCCATACCATACATTGTATAATCATTCATATACATTTCTCATTAATATGAATCGTTTATCATTAATATGAATTAAGCTCTTCAATAAATATTCATTAACTTATTTCAATTCTTTTCTCAATTCACCGTTATCAACCATAATCACACATTAGATAATTTAACCACTATATACACATTCATATAATTCATTATATATATATATATATATATATATATATATATATATATACACATATATAATAAGGCACCCCGGGTCACAGCTGCGGTGCAATGCATTACTCTGCTATCATGTCCTAATATCGCTGGTCACCGAATAGGGGACAAAAGGTTCGGTAAGGATTCCTCGAACCACAAACAACAATAGATAAATTAGAGGCGAACATAGTTCTCGTATCCATGGGTCACGCACATACCTACGTTCCCATAGTCAGCGGACTTATCAACTTCCCGATAAGTCTTTCATAGACCTATGTTCTCGAGCGACAAATCAAGGATCCCATGAATTCATCTAGATATGACTGCCCTCACATGCAAACCTCCCCATCGATATCAAGTAAGCTAGTTATGTCATACACATAAATCATCAAAAAATCAAATAGGCATTATCATACCTATAATATAATATCAACAAGGTACTCACATTAAACTTAGATAGTTCCCATACGTAGCATTATATCTCTCACATCCTATAATATCTCTCCACTCCCAACGTCGTTAAGGTTCATGCGCGAAGCGTCTCGCAAAGCAAAATCCAAACAAGGAACCCCTCCAATACACTACTACTTAACTTTGTCGGTCGTGGAGGTCCGTCAACTTCAAATACGCAATCAGGATAACCTCATCCCGTCTTTCAACCAAATGTGGTCTGAACTCCCATCTCTATCCAATAGCCATACCACTAAGCGCTTGTACTACACTCAGTCCTTGCGCAACCAATAATGAGATTAAACTCAGTCCTTGATGTTCAAACAGTAACCCTAAGGCTACCCAGGTGTTATATTAAATCTCCCCTACTGGACCTATACTTAATCCTCATACATACAAATTAGAATCCAACACATGAATCTAGCAACCGAAATTTCCTTCAATTTAATTATCATCATTCTAATCAATTAAATCCCAATCACATTAATTCGATTCTCATCTAGGGCTTACTGATCTTACCTAACTCCCATAATATTCAATTAATAATCACCAAAGATATACAAAAGGTTTGGGATACGATCAAGCATTAAAAAGAAACAACTTCAAGGATTCTGGGGAGGTCGATCGATCGAAGGCATGGGGTCGATCGATCGATCGCTCAGATAACAACCCAATTTTTTGCATTTCTTCTACTACGGGTTTCATCACTCTTAATCATCCAAAACTTCATATTAACTACCCAAATTCCTTATAAACCTTACTACATGATAAAGCAACATATGTGAATGATTTATAATGCTCTAAACATCCTAGAATCATCAAGAGTTTGAATTAAAAGCATATGTTTAACCTCTTTTTCCAGAAAATTATATACATGATATCTTCAAGAACACACCATTGATTCTCAGCATTTCTTCAACAGATTTATGATTATTTTTTGGATTACTATCTACCTACAACATGAGTTTGATTCCTATAAACTTCCATTTTTCATAAATCCATTAACAACTCTTCATTATCTTCCAAACATGTAAAAATCTCATCTTTTTATAACTATCCTAACATGGACAATATACAAACTTAGATTGCAATTATCAAACTCTTGCCTCTAATGAAGATTTGATCCTTTGGGGTTGTATATCACAGGTGGTTCTCCCCTTTCTCCGGCCAACTTCTGGTGGTGATGGTGGTGGTGACCTTTAGACTTTAGTTCTCCTCCTTTCCAAGCAAGCTTTTCTTTCTCCAAGTAACCTTTCACTTTCTCTAAGAAGACGACCTTTCAATTTTGTGTAGAAGAGACGAATGAACCCACATTCAACTAATCTCCAAATACTTATAATAAGACAAAATCCGAAATCACTATTCATTCCCCTTGTAAAAATGACCCAAATGCCCTTTTGGATTGTCTTTTCATTTCAAAATGACCCGAGACCCAATATCAACATCCAAATAGACTTTTCTGACTATTTCAACCCTTCCGGATGCAACGACGCAGTCAAAATTGTTATAAGGTCGATGTAAAAATAAAGTTTCCTTTTTAATTTAACAAATTAGTCCTGACACGTCCCATACCGCGTCCGACTAAAATTTTAAATTACTGAATTAGTATCACACAGCCATATCAATAACATCACATTCATATATTGCCTAAATATCTTTAAGTAATATTCAAAATCATACAATATAATATCCACAATTCGGATAAAACCCAAATGAATTAATTAATCATAAAATCCAATTAATCCATTAATTTAAAATATAACCCATTTTACAAGTTATAAAAATTACGGGGTATTACATTATTGTATAAAATCACGTTCTGCACAACTTTGAGGTTTAAGTTTTTTCAAAATCGGAGCAGAAAAGCCTCAAATTGTAATTTATATTTCTGGGCAGAATGTAACTTTATCGAGAAAAAGGATTATTGGGAATTAAAATATAATTCGTGCTTATTATAACGAGTCTAGGTTTTGGACCAATAAGTATGGGTTGAAGGTAGCTACTGGAATAATTATTTAAATCCTTTCTGTTAACAAGAGATGTTAAGAGTAATGGAAAATGTGAATAAAATGTGAATTATTAGTTTATGGGATAAACTAGAAATATACTACGTGTTCGATTTGTATATGGGATAAGAGTATACCCATTTGGGTATATATATACATATGTGGAGCGAATACTTGTAATATAATTGAGGTTTAAAATACCATGATACGTAGGATATTCGAGATATAAGTATACTACGTATGAGACTTGTAATATGGGATGTGCTTTTACCCTATTGTTGATATATATATATATATAATTTGGGTGTATACCTATATGATGATTTTTGTGTATGACATACCTAGCATACTTGCTATCGACAGGAGGTTTGCGCGTTGAGGACAATCATATCTTGATGAGCCTTTGGGGGGATTTTTGACTTGTGCCTCAAAATATAGAACCTAAGTATGGTCTATCTGTGATAATGATAGTGATGACGGTCATATTAGCCTATAGTCTTGGAACTATATTCGCCTCCAATATGTGTAATTTCTGATGGTGGTTCGAGTGAGATACTAAACAAATGGTTCTTTGTACAGTTACGAGATGTAACCGAACATTATAGCAGAGTATGCATGCACCGCAACTGAGTCACGGGGTGCAGTGTTGTATATATATATATATATATATATAGTTGTGATATTATATACTATGTGAATTAAGTAGACATGAATGATAATAAAATCTGAAATGAATTAAGTTGGTGAACACTTAATTATATTAAATTGAGAAATTGCTTATCCATGTTAAAGAGAAATTGGATATATATGTATTACTTATATTGCGAGAGAAATACGTGGGAACGATATTGGTCTATGTTTAGGTGTTATATTGGAAAGAACTAGTTATCATGGGAATAGTAACTAGTATGGTTTGAAGGTATGTTAGGCGTGCACACTAGATGCGAGGTGATAATCTCAAGAGAGAGTTTGAGAATCTAACTTGTACATAATAATTGCTTAATAGCACTTGTTAATCACTTGTTAATTTTAAAAATATTTTACCATCGGGCTCTGACCCTTTTTCTTGCATATTCTCGCCTCCCTTGTATCTTCTATATTAGGTGTCCAGTCACAGGAATGCAGGCATGGAGGATTGAATGCTTGATGTACTATGGATGCTATGGAGTTGCAGACTTTACTTCGACGCTTTCATTCTCTTGATTCATACATCCGTAGTAGTTAGTTCATGTAGGGCATGTCACCTAAGGATTCTAGTTATTTTGATTCTATCCCAGACAGTGGTATTACTTAAGTCAGTTTTGATACATTCAGTTTATTTGGATTGTTGTATTGAGATATTTAAACTGGGGAGTTTATTCCGGTTACATTTAAGTCAGTTGTGATGTTACTTATCTATTATGCATTGTTGTCTAATGGATTACATGAAAATGTTTGTAATGGGAAAATGAGAATGTATCAAATTAAAATTTGAAAGTTTTTAACACCATCTCAATTGAGTATTAGGTGATTAACAAAAAAAAATGTTTTTCGACAGTGATGCTAAGAATGAACCAACTGTATACTCTGATTTAATTGGGTATATGACTGATCACCCAGTATTTAATTTATCGGGGTTTTACAGAGTTAGGGTTAGAAGTTGCCAATATATAGAGAGTCCATTAGAGGAGGAAGAGAAGATTTTCAAGGATTCCCACACCCTTTTTGCATCACCACCACCATCGGAATTTAGATTGGGAGGAGAGGAAGGTAATACCGACACCTTTTTGCAAAGAATCAGACCTACAATTCACGGAAAAGTGTTTATCTTACTAAATTGAGTGTATATATTATCCACGTTAGAGTATAAATGAGCAATACCCATGAATAAATGATTTTGACTTGAGTTTGGCGACTTATTTCACGATCTTTGGTAGGATTTGGATGTAGATTAAAGTCCTATATGATTTAAAGACGAAATCATAATATATGGGATGATATAAATTGGAAAAATCTGTATTTAATGATGCATATGCATGGAAGATCATAAAATTAGGGTTTTATGGATAATTATGAAATAATCAATTCTTGGGTAGGATTCTTAATGATTTGATGAAATACTTACATTGGAAATCACCTTTATATGTGTATATAATGTTTGGGAATCTTGGTTGTAAGTTTGGTGAAGAACCATGAGGTTTTGGGCAAGAAAAATAGAGAAAAATGCAATGGCATAGAGGAAGAAGGAGACCTGAACGTTTCCAAATAGATTTATTCCAATGGTGAATCGATTCGGTCAGGGATAACGATTCGTCCATTGGGCAAATCAATTTGGTTCCCCTGATTTTGATAATATTTCCTATTTAAGCCTTGAACATGTAAATTATGATCGGGTAAACATTTAGGATGCCTTTAAAATAAAAATGAGAGCTAATTTGGTCATCAGTAGGCTAAGGATAGGGTTGGAACTTAGTCACAAGTGAGATAAATTAAGGCTAAGATTAATTGGCATGATTCGTAATGTAATTAATTTGGGGTATGAGAATGTGTCACGGTGAAGGTGAGCAAACTTATGACTTAGACCAGTAAAGTATGGGTGAATTATCTATTAAAGTAATTTAAAGGATATTTATCACACTTCGAGTAGTGGGGGATACTTAGGAAAATCCGATGATAATTATAATGGTTACTCGATAATACATAAGATATCCGAGAGTATAAACTACGTTCGAGAGATATATTATAGGCTGCGTGTGTGTGTGTATATATATATATATATATATATATATATATATATATATATATAGGTTGTGTGAATACCTATTGTGTAAATTCTTATTTATGTGATACATAGGCTACCTGCTACTATGGGAGGTTTTGCGTTGTGGATAGTATTATCTCGATGAGCCCATTGGGGGGATTTTGACTTGTGCCTCAGAAAATAGAACTTAGGGATTGAGCATTACTTGTGTGAATGAGATCGTGATCGGTCATTTGGGTGCATTAGGTGTGTGCATAGCCCAAATACTTAAAACTTTATTTGCGTTCAATTTGTGTGGATTGTAAATGTATGGTTCAAGAGGGATTTTAAACCAGATGTCCTTTACTTAGTACATGATGTAATAGGACTTGATAGCAGAGTATGCCCGCATTGCAGGTCTCCACCTAAGGATTCCGTATTTGTATATATTACAAGTGTGGTATATATATATATATATATATATATACACACACACACACGTGTGATTCTTTCTTCTACATTTGCATTAGTACATCGGGTAGATAATGATATCTAAAGTAATCTAAGTATGTGAAAACTTAATACTTAAGTGGTGACTTTTTCCCCCCGCCCTACCAGCACCAATATTTCTTGTCGTACCAGTTGTCCTAGCAGCCCCACTTCAGCAGGGGAAGTTACAGTACGAGCGTGTATATAGCCTCCACCAGGGCAAAGTTCCATAGGATCCATCCGCAGTTGAGGGTACGTTTCTTATACATGGGACTTTGGGGCACATTTTATTTGATAATGGGGCTTCACATTCTTTTATAGCCACTAGATTTTCACAATTCGCAGGATTGTTAGACACCCCCAATAGTACAATCACGTGTGTAGACTCACCACTGGGTAGAGGGCCACTTATCTTCTTTATTTGTCGGGGTGTGAGTATAAACATTTAGAGACTTATTTTTCCCGCCGATATGCTCCTGTTAGATATGTCAGAATATGAAACCATTATTGGTATAGATTAGCTAGCAGTGTATAAGTCCATAATTGTTTGTTATAGTAGGAGCATCATGTTTGTGATTCCGGGCCAGGAGATGTTCTTAGTGGCGATGCCCCGTCTCGAAGGGGAATCATCAACTCACTTATACTATATAGATGATGAGATCTCTACGGGAGTGGTAATATTTTTAGATTCGATTCCAGTTGTATGCGAGTTTGCCAACGTATTTCAAGAGATATTGGGATATCCCCCAAGTTAAAAGATTGATTTTGTCATTAATTTAGATCTTGCGCCTAATTATTGTATGAATCCTATGGAGATGAGGGGGCCGTGGACCAAATCGAGCAGCTTTTGGGACAAGGGTTTATTCGTAGGAGTACCTCACCTTGGGGTTCCCCAGTACTATTTATAAAGAATAAAGATGGATCTCTACACCTGTGTGTGGAGTACCGAGAGTTAAATAAAATCATGATACGGAATAAGTATCTGTTTCCCTGAATCATTGACTTATTCGACTATTTGAGAGGTGTCGCCTACTTCTCTAAGATAGACTTGAGATCATGGTACCACCAGTTGCGCATTCGGGAGAAAAATGTATCTAAGACCGCCTCTCTAATGAGATATGGGTGTTATGAGTTTTGGGTTATCCCATTTGGGCTAACCAACGCACCAACTGCATTTTTGGACTTGATGAATTGGGTGTTCAGAGAGTTCTTGGATCAGTTTGTCATTGTATTTGTTGGTGACATCCTGGTTTATTCTCAGACTGAGGAGGAGCATGCTAAGCATTTGCATCGGATTTTACAGACATTGAGCGAGCACCAGTTGTACAAAATTTTTGAGAAATGCGGATTTTAGCTACGTAAGGTACAATTTTTAGGTCATATCATATCTGTCAGGGGGATATCAATGGATCCGAGTAAGGTGTCAGCAGTGAGGGAGTGGGGACACCTCATAACACCGACACACGTGCATAGTTTCTTGGGGTTAGTTGGGTATTACCAATGATTTATTCGGGGATTTTTAAAGATTGCGAGTGCGTTGACTAACTTGACTCGTAGAGGGGTACCGTTCATCTGGGATGATGCTTGTCAGTTGACTTTTAATGAGCTGAAGGAAAAGTTGACTTTAGAACCCATAATTTCACTTCTTAGGTCAGGGGGGAATATTTTGTTTTTACTGATCGGTCCTTATAGGGACTTGGGGTGTACTACAGTAGGAGTATTAGGATATTGCTTATGCTTCCTGCAAGCTTAAGCCTCATGAGAGGAATTACCCTACCCATGACTTGGAGTTAGTGGTAGCGGTGTTTGAGATACGGATTTGGAGACATTACCTTTGGGGGGAGAAGTTTTGCCTATTCACAGATCCAAGTCACTACAATATTTGTTCACCCAGAGATCTGAATATATGTCAGCGTAGGTGGCTGGAATTTGTGAAAGAATATCAATTCGACATCCATTACCATTTGGGGAAGTCTAATATGGAGGCAGACACGTTGATCCGCAGGCTAGTGGGGGAGGTAGAAAAAGTTTGGAAGGCAAAATGGAAGGATCCGGTACATCAGGATTCAGTTGCTAGATCATTTATATCGGTAATGTCCATCACCCCTAGATTGTCAAGAGGGTGGTACATGCCCAGGTAGGGGATTCATTTTTCCAGGATCGGATTCAAAAACTTTTAGTCAGGGGATCAGTGTCATACTTCGTGATCTTAGAGAAATATTTACGCTTCAACGGGAGGTTGATTATCCCGGAGGGACAGGAATTGCGACACGCGATGATGGCAGAGTCGAACGGTTCACGATTTACGGTACATCCTCGAGGGGATAAGATGTTCCAAGATATGGGACAATAATATTAGTGGAGTTGAATGAAGAGAGAGATTGCAGAGTTTGCCTTGAGGTGTTCTATTTGTCAGCTAGTGAAGGTGGACCACAAGAAATCAACAAGGGTTCTACAACTGTTAGAGATTTCAATGTGTGAATGGGAGAGCATTTCCATGGATTACTGGGTTTGTTACTTCACAGAGAAGCCATAATTGTATTTGGGTGATAGTGGATCGGTTATATAAGGTATCCCACTTTCTTCCAGTCCGAACGAATTATACTACGGGACAGTACGCCCCGATTTTCATCGCTGAAATAGTGAGACTACTTGGGGTGCCAATTGATATTGTGTCCGATAGGGGCAAGATCACCGTGTCTTATTTTTAGGAGAGTTTTTAGGAGGCCATGGGTACCGAGTTATGATTGAGTACAACTTATCACCCATAAATGTACGGGTAGACAAAGAGGACGAATTAGATATTATAAGATATGCTACGGGTGTGTATTCTTGATTTTAGGGGAAGTTGGGAGCAGTATCTTCCACTGGTGGAGTTTGCGTATAATAACTCGTATAAATTTACGATTGGCATGGCACCATTTAAGGCACTACATGGTAGACCTTATCGTTCACCCTCTTGTTGGTTGGAGGTGGGAGACAACAAGCTTCTCAGACCAGAGTTAATTCAGGATACTTCAGCCAAAATTGAGTTGATTCATAGTCGTATAAGGATAGCTCTAGATAGATATAAGCGTTATGACAATGCAAAACGATTATTCCTAGAGTTTAATGTGGGGGACTAGGTGTTATTATGTGTATCTCCTATGAAGGGGATAATGAGATTCGAGAATAAAGGGAAGATGGCACCAAGGTATAGGGACATTCCCTATCATTGAGCGAATTGGGCCAGTTACATATAGACTCGGGTTTCCAGAGCACTTGCATTGGATTCATGATGTATTTCACATTTCTTCACTGAGGCAATATCTCGAGGACGAGTTAGATCACACTCACATTGAATTGAAGGAGAATTATTTGCAGCTCGATATTTCATATGAGTAAAGACCAGTTGCTATCCTAGACCAAAGTGAGAGGAGATTGAGGTCGAAGGTAATTCCGCTTGTACGTGTTCAGTGGGGGCATCATAATGTCAACGAGTTTACTTTGGAGCGTGAGTATGAGATGTGTGATAAATATCCAGAGTTATTTGTACCAGGTATTTTTCCAATTTTCGGGACAAAATTCTGTTATTAGGGGAAAATATGTAACACCCTGTATTTTATTTTTATGTTGGGGTTAATTAAATGAAAAATGAGAAATTTATCTGGTTTAAAGTAAATCTTAATTAGTAAGACAAGGGTTAATATTTATTTATTTTGAGTATTACTTAGTGAATGAGTAATAAATAAATAAGAACGTATTATGATGGTCGTGAGAGTGAAATACGACAGTTACGGTAATTTAGTCGGGACGCATGTGTCAGTCATGCCAGGACTTAAATTTATGAGATAAAATGTATTGAATTATGAGTTATCCAAATGGTCATTTTGAGTGCACCAGTGTCTCCAAAAGGATCAAAATAATCAAAATATGTACTCGGGGGTTTGGATTGGGTCTCGGGATATTTTTAGGCCAAATCGGCACCCTAGAGGGGTATTTTGATCTTTTGAATTTTTGTGGAAAAAGGACCTACGAATTTTAGAGGTTTATATTATTATTTATGTTGAGGGGGTTAGGGTTAGAAGTTACCAAAATAAAGAGAGGCCATTTGAGGTGGAAGAGAAGATTTTCGAGGCTTCCCACACCCTTTTTGCATAACCACCACCACCGGAATTTAGATCGGGAGGAGAGGAAGGCAATCCCAACACCATTTGTTAGAGAATCAGACCTACAATTCCAGACAAGTGTTTATCTTGCTAAATTGAGTGTATATATTATCCATGTTAGAGTATAATTGAACAATACCCATGAATAAATGATTTTGACTTGAATTTGGAGACTTAATTCACGATCTTTGGTAGGATTTGCATGTAGATTAAATTCCTATATACTGTTCTAAAAAACCCGCCTAGGCTCCGCCTAGGGCACGCCTAGGCTTAAGGCTTGGGAGAAACTCCTCGCCTTACGCTTTTCACGCCTTATTCTTGGTAAAACCCTTACAGCGCACTTTTTTCTAAAAACAACAATGCCTTAGTGAAACGGTGTCGCCTTTTAAAGAATTTGTTTACAAAACGGACCATTATCTTATCCAAAATGATCGGATAGTATTTTAATTTGCATATATTCAGACATATTTTTATGATATGTGCAATTTTCGTATTTCAATTGCCTTGTTATGGTTAAAAAATATTAAAATATATTAAGAAGGCCTAAACGCCTTTTCACGCCTTTTTACGCCTAGGCCCGCCTAGGCTTCTAAGGCTTAAGGCTTGACCTCCACGCCTCAATCACGACCCACATTTTTTAGAACCTTGCCTATATGATTTGAAGACGAAATCATAATATATGGGATGATATAAATGGGAAAAATCTATATTTAATGATTTATAGGCATGGAAGATCATAAAACTAAGGTTTTACGGTTAATTAAGAAATAATCAATTCTTGGCTAGGATTCTTGATGATTTGATGAAAAAATTACGTTAGAAATCACCCTTATATGTGTATATAATGTTTGGGAATCTTGGTTGTAAGTTTGGTGAAGAACCATGAGGTTTTGGGCAAGAAAAATTGAGAAAAATGTAAATGGGTAGAGGAAGAAGGAGATCTGTACGTTTTTGAATAGATTCGGTCTAATGGTGAATCGATTCGGTCAGGAAAATCCATTCGGACATTGGGAGAATCGATTCAGTTCTTTTGATTTTGATAATTTTCCCTATAACATGTAAATTATGATCTCGTGAACATTTAGGATACCTTTAAAATAAAATGAGAGATATTTTAGTCATCAGCAGGCTAATGATAGGGTTGGAACTTAGTCACCAGTGAGATAAATTAAGGCTAATATTAATTGGCATGATTTGTAATGTAATTAATTTAGGCAGGCTCTCTCTCTTTTCTGGGCTCACCGCCAGGTGACACATGTCCGGTTCGTACTCTTAAAATGCAAACTGGTCCGCACCAGAGAAGTACTGTATATATATAAAACAAGGAGTAGAATGTTTGACACTATTCCATAAGTTGATAACTTAAAAACGGTCTAGCATTGATTCTTAAAAAGTGAGATCCAATGGTTGAAATAAAAAGAACCCTCATTTACTCTTTTGTCCCTTCATTATTTGATTTCCCCCTCTTTTTTTCACTTACTTTCTCCTACCCAAAATTCAAAAACATGGATTTATTAGGCATAAATTCTTCCAAATTTACCCCTTAATTTAGAAACTTTTATTACCCCGGACAACGTAAAATGAGTTGGTTTATATCATATCATTGCTAATGGTTTAGTCTAACAAGTATCTCGAGTTTCGTGTGTTTCTTATTGATTTTACAGATATTTAATACATGAAAGAAAGAAAGAAATCAGAAGAAGCAAAAGAGAAGAAAGAAGACGAATCAAAAGGGCAAAAGCGTAATTTCCACTAGGAATCCTGTTGAAATAAAAGTCGAAGATCTCAAGTTTACGAGCGCGTAGGAAGAAATGGCGTTCCAATCCGAGTTTTGGAATAGAAGTTATGAAGACTCGAAGATGAGAGATAATCATGAGAATTTGAAGAGATAATGGAGAGAATTTGAGAAGCATATTCGGACCAATCCGGATGGCATAAAAAATGGATTGATTCGAGAATCAAAACTCACTGTATAAGGTTGCATCTACCGGACCGATCCGGACCTCCTAAAAAAAGGATCTATCTGGCCCCCAAAGTTTTCTACATAAGGCCTATTTAGCGGATCAATCTGGATGAAATAAAAAAAGGATCGATCCGGTTACCATCCAGACCAATCCGAAATGTCCTTGCCGGATCGATCCCGGGTTCGAGTTTTGGAATTATCTTCTTCAAGCTAGAGTCTTGTATTACTCCAAATATTGTATTTTTCATAGCGTATAAATTTCTAATTCCTCCCAGACATTAAGGGGGGTTCAAATTCGTTTTAGAGTAGCCTTGTATTTAGTTTTGAAGGAAGAACAACCGAAACCCTAGTTTTTCATTTATCTTTGATTCAAATTATGCAATCCAAGTAAAATTTTTCTGATTCTTGCTTTAATTATTGCTGTAGTTAATTCATCAGTTAATAATTTCATTCTTCCTAATCTTAAGTTGTTAATTAAAATGTCTTCTCTTATTAAGAGCATGTTTCCTTCTTGTTTTAATATGCCCAGCTAAGTTTTTAATGGTTGGGGTGCATGAACCCCAGCTGATGTAATTCGCAATAGTGGAAATAGTTATTTTGAATTAAAATCTTATATGAATCGTGTTGTATAATCGGTGCAATCATCGTAGGACTTTTGATCTCGTTTGCCCTAGGTAATCAGGATGCTTAAGAGTGCGATGCGGGTATTGGTTAATTCGACACTGCTTTACTCGTCTCTTGCTTACAAAGTGTGCGGGCTATGATCCCTCATATATGTAATACTTAGGAGTACTAAAGACTGGGTTCATTTAAAATTCTAATTCCGAAGATAGTATCCTACAAAGTGAATTACTAGGGTGTGGGGGATTGTAACCCGACCTATTGTTCTCATCTTATAGTTAAACTTTTAGTCCAATTGTCATCAACTTTTCGTTTAATTAGTGTAGTTGCATTTTATTCATTTTAGTTTCTTTAGTAATTAGTCTCAAATTTGCATTTAGTTGTAGTTGTTCCATATTCCAAATCATCTTTTCATTCTTTTTAGAGTTACAGCTAGGTTACCTTTATCTTTCCAACGTCATCACAACTTTGTTCGTCCTATTTCCCTGAGGATCGATACCCGACTTATCAAATTATTACTTAAGCGTCAGGCTTGCACTTAAGGCCACATAGCACGCACACTAGACACATTTGTGGTCACGTCAAGTTTTTGGCTCCGTTGCTAGGGGAATCTAGGTAGACTTAGGTTAGATCGAGTCAATCTAGAACTTTGACTAAAAGTCAAAAAACATAAAAAATAAAATAAAAAAAGAATCATCATCTCTCAAAAGCCTTTAATGCAAAATCTTAAACATACGCAGGCTCCTCACAATACTCCAACCAGAATCCACGAAAACCCGATCGTTGAGTACACCTCTGAAATCCCCCCCACACTTCGCGTTCTATAATTTTGGGTTCCACTTCCTACTCCTAAGCACTCAATCGGTAGTTACACCCTAATTCAATCCTCGAGTCACACATCTAGGACACCGAGTGAGTACACCGAGTCATTTTAAGCGAGCGCAATGTGTGATGCAGCAAGTTTCTGTACTGAAAAGGGAGATTTACCCCATCGTCCCATGAAAGACTTACTCTTTCATGAGCGGACTATCACCTCTGGTTGCATTTTACTTCCGTATAATGCTGGTCAGTTCCACTTACATAATGGGATGATACAAATTCTCCCTATGTTCCATGGCATGGATTCAGAGAAACCATACCTGCATATCCGTGAATTCGAAAAGGCGTGCGACATATTTAGTGATAAAGATTGCACGCAAGATGTCATTCACCTAAATCTTTTTCATTTTTCCTTAAAGGATAAAGCAAAGACCTGGCTATGGTCTCTGCCCCCGAACTCCGTAATTTCCTGGAGAGATATGCAGTCCAAGTTTATCTCAAAATTCTACGCATAACAAAAGACCTACTTTGCCAAAACTCCAATCCAAAGTTTTCGACAACACGATAATGAGTCTTTTGACAGGTGTTGGGAACGTTTCCAAGAGTTAGTAAGCGCATGCCCCCATCATGGTTTTGACAAACACCTGGTGAACTCTTTCTTCCATAATGGGTTGACAGTAGCTTCCAAACAACTTGTGTAAACAATGTGTGAAAGACCTTTTTGGGATTTAAACTCATGTGATGCCGAGGCCCATCTTAAGTATGTCGCAGAGACTACTCAAGCATGGGACACATTTGATCCTAATACCCAAGCCAGGTCTAGACAAACATCTATCGCCCCGACTGCATCCGGTCTATACCATTTGGATAGTAATACCTTAATAGACCATCAATTTGATCAGTTTCAAAGAGATGAAAGAGTGCTTTGATGGTCGGTTGAGAGATATCTACGGATCCTGCCGTAGTTCAAAAGAAAAGGTATATGCTATCTATGAGGCGGGCCATTCCATAAAAGCATGCCCAATGATTTTTTCCTACAAGGCCATGCACACTGAGCAGGTGGATGCGATAGGAGGATTCAAGGGAAATTTTAACACACCTCATGGGAATTCATACAACCCTTTGTGGATAAACCATCCTGGTTTCAATTATGGATAACCACAAGCTACGATGAACCCACATTCACAGGTTGTCCCACCTCCACCACCTCCTCAATACCAATAAGCACCACCACCTCCAGCTCCATATATAGCTCCACCATGGAGGAACCTCGAGGATACAATAAACCAGGTCATAA
Source organism: Sambucus nigra (assembly GCA_949130495.1). Taxonomy (NCBI): domain Eukaryota; kingdom Viridiplantae; phylum Streptophyta; class Magnoliopsida; order Dipsacales; family Adoxaceae; genus Sambucus; species Sambucus nigra. The sequence continues at coordinate 255,536,390 of OX422218.1, read as the reverse complement.
ATTCTCAAAGTGCAAACAATGCTAGATTTGAAGTCATGTTCACCGACATGAATGTGCACATCTCCAAGTTGCAATCATCGTTGAGTATCCAAGAGAAGGGAAAATTTCCTGACTAAGGCTAAAGACCTCCCCAAGGTCAACCTAGTGTTAGCTCCACATCTACAGAACAACAGGAGCACTACCAAGTTGTAACCACTCTTCGTAGTGGAGAGTTTTTGATTTATCACCTCCTCTACACGACACTTTGAAAGACAAGGAGAATTCACCCGACACGAAAGAGGCCGGAGATATCTCCTTGAACGAGAGTGATAAAATATACACTAGTGAGATCGAGGTAGTTGTAAATCCACCCTCTGCTGCGCCATTTCCTCAAAGATTGGTTCCTTCCCATAAAGGGACCATAAGTGATGAAGTGCTAGAAGTCCTTAACAACGTGAAATTGAACTTACCTTTCCTCGATGCAATAAGGCAAATTCCAGCCTATGCAAAAGTCATAAAAGACTTATTGACTATCAAGAGGAGGATGAAGGTAAAGAAAAATGTGTTCCTAGAACATAACGTGAGCTCAGTTCTTCTTAATGATCTCCCACCTAAATATAAAGATCCGGGTGCACCTACCATTTCCTGCACCAATGGAGAGAATAAGTTTGAAAAGTCCTTAATCGACTTGGGGGCGAGTGTCAACATCCTCCCCTATTCAATTTATAGGCAACTTGATCAGGGTGATCTTAATCCCACAAGGATCACTCTCCAATTAGCAGATCTAACTGTAAAGATACCGAGGGGTATAGTTGAGGATGTGATAGTCCAAGTGGACACTTTCTACTTCCCAATAGATTTTGTCATTTGGGACTCGGATCACTCCTTCGCCTCAAAAAATCATGTTCCCATCATTCTTGGGAAGCAATTCTTAGCTAAGGCTAACGCACTAATCAATACTCGAAATGGGCAGATGCAACTCACTTTTGGGAATATGACTTTAGAAACAAAGGGGAAGAAGATGATCTTCACGTGGTGAGCTTAATTGACGAGATCGTAGAAGAACACATTGAGGAAAATTATTATGGAGAAGCCTTAGAAGTGTGTCTAGTGTCTAGTCATGAGAGCGATGGAGCTTACACCGAGTTTGAGAGAGAGAGATAGAGGAGTTTAGAGGCTTACTCGATGAGAGTGCGTTGGATGAGGACGCGAGAGATGTTAGTTGGGTTTCTCGATTTGAATAGTTAACGTCGAGGGAGGCACTCATGGTGCCCTCTAGCAACACATTCCTAACTCTCGAGTTGAAGAAACTACCTTCCAACATTAAATATGCTTTCCTAGGAGAGGGTGAGACATTTCCTATTATTGTCTCCTCTAGCTTAGATGAAGAGAAGGAGGGTAAGCTTTTAAAATTTTTGAGGAAGATCCAAAGTTCTTTTGGTTGGTGTATAGCTGATCTAAAGGGCCCTCTGATTTGCACCCATAAGATCCACCTTGAGGAGGATGTTAAGCCCTCGAGAGAAATGCAAAGACGGCTAAACCCCATAATGAAAGATGCGGTGAGGACTGAAATTATAAAGTTATTGGATGCTAGGATTATCTACCGAATCTCAGATAACAAGTGTGTGAGCTCCATTCAAGTCATCCTGAAGAAGTCGGGCATGCCTGTGATTGAAAATGCCAAGGGAGAGTTAGTTCCTCAACGTACCACCACTGGGTGGTGCATTTGCATTGATTACTGGAAACTCAATGAGGGAGCTAGGAAAGACCATTTTCCCTTGCCATTTATTGATGAAATGCTTGAAAGAGTAGCGGGATACTCTTACTATTGCTTCCTAGATGGTTATTCCGGATATAACCAGATTGAGGTAGATGTACTTGATCAAGAGAAGACATCCTTCACTTTCCCCTTTGGAACGTTTGCCTACAAACGTATGCCATTTGACTTGTGTAATGCACCTACGACCTTTCAAAGGTGCATGTTGAGCTTATTCAGTGACATGGTTGAGAGAGGGCCAGAGGTGTTTATGGACGACTTTAGTAATTTTAGCACCTCTTTCGACTTATGTCTAGCCAATCTTGAGAAACTACTCGCCCGATGTATGAAAAAGAACTTAGTGATGAATTGGGAGAAATGCCATTTCATGGCAACTAAGGGTATAGTTCTTGTCCACATCGTGTCATCCAAAGGGATCGAGGTTGATAGAGGAAAAATAGATGTCATAGCTGACCTACCGCCACCAAAATGTCTTAAGGACTTGCGCTCTTTCTTGGGCCATGCGGGGTTTTATAGAAGGTTCAGCGCCATTGCTAGACCTTTAAGCAACCTTCTTATGAAGGACACCCCTTTCGAGTGGACGGAAGAATGCCAAAGTGCTTTTGAAAAATTTAAAAACATGCTTGTGTTTGCTCCTATCACGAAAGCTCCGGATTGGTCCTTACCATTCGAGCTTATGTGTGATGCTAGCGATTATGCGATAGGGGTTATTTTGGGACAAAGAAAAGACAACAAGGCTCATGTCATCTACTACGCTAGTCGGACTCTTACCGAACCACACCTAAACTACTCCACTATAGAGAAGGAATTGCTAGCGGTAGTCTTAGCTCTTGACAAGTTTTGGTCCTATCTTATCGGTTCCCCCATAACTTATTTCACCGACCACGCAGATTTAAAATATCTACTTGTGTAGAAAGATGCAAAGCCACGCCTCATAAGGTAGATCATACTCCTACAAGAGTTTAATCTCTCCATTAAAGATAAAAAGAATTAGAAAACGTCGTAGATGATCACTTATCACGGCTTTCGTCTGACGTACCTAGTGATCCTACACCTATAGACGAGTATTTTTTGGATGAGCAACTCTTTGCCACCTCTTCTTTGCCCTGGTTTACGGATATAGTGAACTATCTTGTCACGGGATCCGTCCCTCCCGATTGGACACTGCAAGATAAGAAGAGGTTCATCACTTGGCCATGCATGTTTTTCTATGATGATCCATTCCTTTTTAAATATTGCGCCGACCAAATCATCGAACGATGCATATCGGATGACGAAATTCCAAAAGTCATCCAATTCTGTCATTCGAAAGCACGTGGAACCACTTTTCCATGAAAAAGATAACCGCTGAAATTCTTCAAAGCGGTTTGTACTGGCCCACAATGTTTCAGGATTTTAAAAATTGTTGCAAATCTTACGACAAGTGTCAATGTATGTGGGCGATTACCTAACGAGACATGATGCCATTAACCCCGATTCTCATCATTGAGGTTTTCGATTGCCGGGGTATTGACTTTTTGGTCCTTTTCCCCCCATCCTTTGGGTACCTATACATCCTAGTCGCGGTAGGCTACGCTTCTAAGTGGGTGGAATCTATAGCTACCAAAAGTACTCCTCCACGACTCCCGGATCCATCTGTTTTCAGGTAAATTGTTGTCTCGATCGACTGGTCCATTCGTTGTGAAAAACGTATTCCCCCACGGAGCAGTAAAATTGGAAGATCCAAAAGGGAGGAACACGTTCAAAGTCAATGGATGATTCCTAAAGCCATATGTTGAGGCATGCATATATGAGATCGACACCATTTGGTTGTCGGACCCCATTTACGGGGTAGAGTGAGATGAAACTGAGAGGTCGTTGCACCCTCGACGTGTATGGGTGAATTCTTATGTATAGTAGCTGCACATATGTTAGGATAGTGGAGTCCGTAGGATCACATCACAAAAGGAGAGGAATTCAAGCATCAGCATGCTTTACGAGGCGAGCATTTAGAGCCACAATATTGAGGTGAGAGGTTATCAAGTCAAACAGGTTTAGGACCATTGGTAGGAGCAATCGAATGTCGTAAGAGAGGAGTATACCATCCAATAGGTGAAGTAGAGCTGATCTGGGCACCGGATCGATCCGGTCCTAGGAACCTAGATCGGTCTGGTTTGGGAAAAATCAAAATAAAAAATAATGGGTTCGGATCGGTCCGGTCCTGGGAACCCGGATCGATCCGATTTCTGTAACTCTCTAAATTCCCTAGGTTCACCCCCCTTTTCCCCAATCCAATTCCTTCCCTCCCATTTCGTCCCCCACCCTTCCCAACACCCTTTTACCTCCAAAATCTACCCTACCCTCTCCCCTCCCCACCTATAAAACCACACCTTACCCACCCCATTTCCCCCACCTCTACTCACTCTCTTTCCCTCTCTCTCTCCATTTTGTCCAAAACTTCTACTCCCTCCTGTTACCATGGCCAACCATCCATTTCCCCAAAAATATGATTTCCCCCAAATTCTCGGTGCCGGTGCCGCCGTCTATCGCTCGAGAGCAAATGAGGTGTGAACGTTTCTTTGGCCAACCTTGCAAGTTCCAAATAGAGCGTAAAGTCATTTGGAATGACATGCCCAATTCCGTCACTGCACTTTTTATGGCTCCCGAGGTTGGTGTCGCTTCCTCAATGAACCTCATAACGTGGTATGGCCCAATGAAGTGTGCGCCTTCTATGGATCACTTTTCCTCCCCGGGCACAACCTGGATAAAGCTTACATAGGCGGCATCCGCGTCCCATTCTCTTTGGAACTTCTGATCTAGAAGTTGGCTGCCAAAGATGTCCCAAGCCCACATTAATACATTTACCCCAACCCTCTTCCCCCACTTGACAAAGATGTAAGCATGTCCCCTATTGACCCCATTGCTAACTGGATCACTCAAACATACCCGGTGGGCCAACTCAGCTAGAAAGCGAGCCTCACTTTCAAAATCGTGTGCGCAAACATTCTCCCAACGGGCAATAACTCGACAATGCTCCCACGTCAAGCCACCTTCGTATATCACCTCTTTGACGACAACACCCCCATCAACCTGGCTCCCTGCATTTATAAGGACATATTCTTCGCCGCCATGGATAAAAAGGGCAAAAACCATCTCCCCTATGCTTGGTGCATCACGTCCATGCTAGCAAACGCCGAAATTGCACCCCCACAGGATTTCTCGTGCCTCCAACTCCTTTTGGGGCAACAACTCGGACTGAACGTGAAAGACAACAGGCACACATCCAAGCCCATTTAGCCCAGGAGGATAGTGATAACAAAGAGGAGGACAGTGATGACGAAGAGGAAACGGGCGGTGATGAGGAGAGTAGCGACGAAGGTGAGGAGGACATTGTGATGGGCGAAGGTGATGAGGATTATGATAGTGACGCAGATTCTGATTTTTTGCCCGCCAATGAAGAAATTAATCGGTCCTTTCGACGATGGAATTCCGATTTGATGGGTTCCTCAAACAATACAATAGGGATCAAGAAACATATCAACGGGATCAGGCGGCCTACCGAAGGGATACGAGCATGATGCATCGTCTCCAAACTCACTTGTACGAACTCAACTTTTGTGGACCCCATCCAAACTTCTTCTATGACATCCCCTACCCCCGTGATGCTATTTCTGAAAATTGGTTGTGTTGTTGTTGGTTATTATCACATGGTTGTTTGTTTTCCTTTCCATTTGTAATGCATGATTATCCGTTTTTTATAAAAATCTGCATTTTCCATATTTGTTTATTTTATTTATTCGTACTTTTAATTCGCTTTGAGTAAGATTTTAGTCCTTTTTGCTTGAGGACAATGCAAAAGTCTAAGTTAGGTGGGGTCACAAGTGCGTCTTGCTAAAACTTCACAAATTTTCAAAAATGCCGAGAAATTTCAAAAAAATAAAAAAATTTTGAAAAATCAAAAGATAATTTTGTTCAAAATAAATAAAAATTGGAATTCAAAATTTTCAAAAATATCATTAAAATTCGGTTTGAAGTCTCAAATTATATAAACATAGTACACAAAGCCGAAATTGATCAAAAATGGAAATTGAGCAAACATAGACGACTTAACGAATAAATGTGGAGATTAACCAACCCGGTGAGATTCGAGCCTTTCATTTTTTGTGAGTTTATAAATCAATCCGAGTTAATGGTTAATTCAAAGTTCTAATTCAGCATCTAAAAAGTCATCGCAATCTAAATACCCTTGTTTTAATCGGTTCTGGGAAATGTGCGTGATGTTACCTTGAAAAACGGGCTAAAATCTCCAAATTAAATTAATCTCGAAATGCATATGGTAACACAATTAGTAATTTGGACAATGAAGTAGCCCTTCGTTTGTCACCCAAAAAACCCCAATTGGCTTGAAATTGTGAAAGTTGGTAATACCAGAAATTCAAGTCCGAAAAGTGCAACAAAAAGGGGCAAAAGAATAGCAATGCTCAACAAAAATAGCAAGAAAAGAAAAGAGTGAAAAACAGAAAAAAAGAATAATAGAAAAAAAGAAAAAAAAATCAAAAGCCCGAAAAAGGACTAATGGATATCGTAAGCGTAGTTTCCAATTCCAAATTTCCCAAGCCCCTTTCCTTGTACCCGTTACACCTTAGAACCCCAAAAAGTCCTAACTGAGTCCAAAATTGCGAAATTGGTTCCCGCGTGGAGAGCTAAAACACAAAAAGATAATAGGTGTGAATGGAAGGCGATGTTCCCGTTTCCCTATAACCGTAATCCGATGATGAGATTCATTTACCATAGAATTCCGTCTTGCTATTTGTGTGCATGAACCTGGTTCCAATGCATTTACTCTTTATATCACGAACATCGAGAGATATAGCCACACTTCCGAGAGATTCATTTGTGAGAGCATTCCGTGAGAATTTGAATAAAAACAAATTTTTAGATAAGTAATGTAATGGACAATCGGTGGAAATACGCAGTTAAATTTTAGGCTTCGCGCACACGCACTATGATTTGAGACTCTTGAACATGAATTGATGATGACTATCTTTTGAAAAAGTTTGAATTATACAATTTTTGCGTATTTTGAGTTTTCTTTGAGTCGAATTTTGTGGATATATTCACTGCAAACCCTCACGAGTCACAACTCTTCCTACTAGGGTAACCTAGGGGTTTAAAGGCTTGTTGCATCTGGTAAATGCAATCGCTCGCCCGCGAAAGAGGTATTCTATCCCATTTTAGAGTTGGATCTTGTTTTGATTCTTTTACATTGCTCCGGATGATCAAAGTTCTAAGTTAGGGGGTTTGATTAGGCATAAATTCATCCAAATTTACCCCGGACAACGTAAAATGAGTTGGTTTATCTCATATCATTGCTAATGGTTTAGTCTAACAAGTATCTTGAGTTTCGTGTGTTTCTTATTGATTTTACAGATATTTAATACATGAAAGAAAGAAAGAAATCAGAAGAAGCAAAAGAGAAGAAAGAAGACGAATCAAAAGGGAAAAAGCGTAATTTCCACCCGAAATTCGGTTGAGGACCCAAAGTAAAAGTCGAAGATCTCGAGTTTATGAGCGCGTAAGAAGAAACGGCGTTCCAATCCGAGTTTTGGAATAAAAGTTATGAAGACCTAAAGATGAGAGATTATCATGAGAATTTGAAGAGATAATGAAAAGAATTTGAGAAGCATATTCAGACCAATCCGAATGGCACAAAAAACGGATTGATCCGGGCACCAGAACTCACTGTATAAGGTTGCATCTATCGGACCGATCCGGACTTCCTAAAAAAAGAATCGATCTAACCCCCAAAGTTTTCTGCATAAGACCTGGTTAGAGGACCAATTCGGATGAAATAAAAAAGGATCGATTCGGTTACCATCCAGACCAATCCGAAATGTCCTGGCCGGATCGATTCGGGGTCTGAGATTTGTAATTATCTTCTTCAAGATAGAGTCTTGCATGACTCCAACTCTGTATTTTTTTGTAGTGTATAAATTTCTAATTCCTCCCAGACATTAAGGGGGGCTTCTAATTCATTTTAGAGTAGCCTTGTATTTAGTTTTGAAGGAAGAACAACTGAAACCTTAGTTTTTCGTTTATCTTTGATTCAAATTCTGCAATACAAGTAAATTTGTTCCAATTCATGCATTAATTATTGCTGTAGTTAATTCATCAGTTAATAATTTCATTCTTCCCAATCTTAAGTTGTTAGTTAAAATGTCTTCTCTTATTAAGAGCTTGTTTCCTTCTTGTTTTAATATGTACGATTAAGTTTTTAAGGGTTGGGGTGCATGAACCCCACCTGATGTAATTCATGATAGTGGAAATAGTTGTTTTGAATTAAAAGCTTATATGAATCGTGTTGTGTAATCGGTGCAACCGTCGTAGGACTTTTGATCTCATTTGCCCTAGGTAATCGGGATTCTTAAGAGTGCGACGCGGGTATTGGTTAATGCGACACTACTTTACTCGTCTCTTACTTACATACTGTGCGGGATAGGATCCCTCATATATGTAATACTTAGGAGTACTAAAGACTGGGTTCATTTAAAATTCTAATTCCGAAGCTAGTATCCTATGAAGTGAATTACTAGGGTATGGGGGATTATAACCCAACTTATTGTTCTCATCTTATAGTTAAACTTTTAGTCTAGTTCTCATCATCTTTTCTTTTAATTAGTGTAGTTGCATTTCATTCATTTTAGTTTCTTTAGTAATCAGTCTCAAATTCGCATTTAGTTGTAGAAATTCCATATTCCAAATCATCTTTTCATTCTTTTTAGAGTCAAAGATCTTTCCAACGTCGTCACGAATTTGTTCGTCTTGTTTCCCCGAGGATCGATAACCGACTTATCGTATTATTACTTGAGAGATAGGATTGCACTTGATCCTACATAGCACGTACACTAGACACATTTGTGGTCGCGTCGTGGATAATATAGAAAGTTATCACTTTGGAACCTTTTTGGCACCAACCAAGTACACTTTTCTCTCTCTATCAATCATGGGAAGAACAACTCTCTCTCTCTCTCCATTTGTTCTTTGACCGAGTACACTCCCCTCTCTCTCTCTCGATCGGAACAACTCTCTCTCTCCTGACCAATTTTGTTTTTGTTCAACAGGTAATGGGTTTATCAATGGGTTTAGGTTTACCAATGGGTATATAAAAGTTTTATCAATGGGTTTCATTTTGTGTTATTGATTAATGGTAAAAAATTCTTTGTTTATGTTTATGTTGTTGATTGAAGCGTTGGGTTCAACTGAGTCGAATGATTGATTCGTTGTGAAAATGCCAACTTTGGTTTAACTCAGTTGATTGATTCGTTATGTGTTTAGTGGGATACATTTTAATCTTTTTGTATGGGGGATACATTTTGATTGATTGAGTTTTTCTGACTCAGGGTTTTATACACAACATTTTCTACCAATTGACTTAGGGTTTCATGTAGTATCATTGAATTAGATTTCTTAGTTTTTCTAAATGACTTTGAAAATCTAAGATTTACGAGTTCGATTTTAGAATCTATTTGTGAAAAGTTGCTATTTGGTTTACATTTTGTGAATCTGAGCTCTTTTGCAGATTTAATCTTTATTTAGACAACCATCCTTATGTAGTCCATGGTGAAGGTATTTGGTTTTCTTTCTCACTGGCTTAGTTTTTCTCCCCCTAATTGATTTTTGGGTCTTAGTTATTAGGTTTTTATGATTTAAAGGGATTTAGTTGCGTGGATGGTGATATACTCGCTGATTTGATGTTTAGTACTGACTATATATAGTATAGTTAAAACTTGATGTTGTTTCTAAATACGTGATTCTGATGTGTAATATAAATACCTACTTCTATTTACACTTTTGAACGGTTTAACTTCAAACATTTCAATATTTTACTTTTGTGATATCATTTATATTCTTTAAGTTATTTTGGATCTTTTAGATTAATTTATTTATATGTTCTTATGAATATTCCATAATGCATACTAACTGTTTGATGAATTTTTATAAATGAGACTCATACATGCTATGAGAATATGTTACTCATTTGACTGTGCAAGTACATTAATTAAAGTTTTGTGTGTTGTTTTCCACTTTTCCCAGACTTTGTGTTCATTGCAGGCTTTTAAAGACCTGGGGTGTGCATGAAAATTGTTTTTTAAAGATGTTAGATTGATGTTAGTGCCGATTGAATGTTCGGTTATACCCAACGCTACATAGAATTTAATATTATTCAATATTCGAGAAAATTAATATGTGTATTCTACAGCTGAAGGCAAATAGTATGTCAAAGTCACACGATTAAATATTGATGTATAGGTGTAGAGTTATTTAGTGTTGAAGACACGTGACATTAACTTTTTTGGAATAGATGCAGGGTTAGTATTTGTGCAATTCGTATGTATTTGAAGGTATAAACGTGTATATTTTTACTTCGACAATCATTCAATGTTGAAGAAAATACTCTATTTTATAACCACTATCCCACCTCCTTTTGACCCCATCTCTCATTCATCGTCTCTTATTTTTGAGTTCCGATTAAAAGTATGGATTGTGGTGGTCTTGGCATATTACATTTATCCCCTCAAATTAGCTGATGTAGTTTCTTCTTCTTATTATTATAGTTTATTGTGATTAGAGTATATTTTTATTGCTCAAAATGGAACATAAATCTTGAACATGTGAATTGTTGTCCTAACAAATCTCATATGGAACTATGTACCCCATCAATTTGTTGATTCGTTAGTGATAAATAACATTCACAATACTCTTTATTTCGGTTGTGAAAAATTTTTCTGTTTTATTTTTCATTTTTTATCTTAGTAGTGCGATATGTTACTAACCATGTGCTCTTTTTTGTAAGTGGCACGCATAGGGCGTCTTGCACTGGTCCGTGAATTGGGTGTGGACTCATGTATTTTTAGATGCATTTGAATTTTTTTTCTTAGGCAAATGTGAGAGATATGGAAGAAAACGTTTAATTTAGATCTAACATTTTTCCCCTTTGATGTTCATTCATTATTGCTTACAGTTAAATAATTTTCCTATTTCACTCTATGATGGAACTTAAAATTGTTGGTTGTCGTTTTCTTTTGGTTGAATACTTTTCCCCATTCATTAATGATTTAGGTATGAGTTTTCTTTATTTGAATACATGTCGACATGTGATTCTTTAATTTCTGTGTATGTTTATGCAATAGATTTGAATTGATGCTTATAGAACTCGAGCTGAACCGAGCGGGGCAGCAAAGCAACAACATTAACCTAACCAAACCAATACATTGCATCGTTAAACTTGAAAGTTCTGGGGTTGGGTTGGAGCAAGCGCCTTGGGATTTTAGAAACTCCAAGTGTTGAAGATTTTAGAGATCCATCGGTTTTGGACAGTAGCAGTTACGTTGTGGTCCGTAGAGCTGGTTCTTTTGGTCTCTTTCAAGCTAGAAAATATGGTGCTCATAAAGGTGGATTGAACCAGCCATTTGTGAAGGATGAAGCTAACTTTTATTAAAATTTATTCTCATCCTTGGAGTAGCAGGTATGGAAGAGTTGCTGATTACCAATGTAGGTCCCCCACTACTTGCTTGAAATTTGACACGGTGATTGACCAATCAAAACACAAACGTCATTTTTTGTATTAATTTTTCGTGTGCCTAATTATTTTTTTTCCACGATTGCGTTTATATTCCTTTTGTTTACCCATGTTTTCAGATGGATTTTTTTTGAAGAATTTCAGATGGTTTTCGCTTGAAAAAAAATCTTTTCATACAATATTTTTTTCTTTGAATGCTCGACTTTGATTTCTTTCATTCGTTGTGATGCTGGTGAAATCTATCCCATGCATATCTTTTGAGTCTACCTTATATCACGTGTCTCAAATTATTACGAATCAGATTAATTACCTTATTCTCAAATTCTATATTTGTGTGATGTTTCACCAGTGGGACCAGTGATTGCATAACATCTGCCATTAATGATATGTAATTTGCCTATGGTTGTACACACATTATAGCAATAGAATCTACCTAAATAACCTCCTTCATCGGTTAATGACCCTCTAATGCTGGATCCTTAATTTCGATAATCTTATCTCTATCTGTTAATAGGAAATCTTTCGGTGAACAACTCGAGACGGAAAACTCCATAAGTATGCACATCTGATTTTGTGGTTAGATGTCAAGTTAACGCATAATCAGGGGGCAACATAACCCTCGATGCTTAACACTAAGGTGGAACTATGTCCACCAACTTTTTTCTTAAATCACTGATGAAATCAATACACATTTTGTGGCATTTCACTTGGCTCAATGGGCATTACTTTCAAAATTAAAAAAATGAATGCTTTTCAGTAAGAAGAAGAAATGAGTTTCTCTACCATTGGTATCATTTTTCTTCTCTATGTTCAAAATCATGGTATATCACTGTCACTTTTTTACACTGATTTTTTCTCCGTTTCTATTTTTTGGTTTGGTCACAGGTCATCTCCTAAAAAGATAAGGAAGAAAAGAAGGGTTCCTACACAAGTAGTAGTTGGTAGTCCCAGAGGGGTTCTTATAAAATAAGTTGGTAGATATCTCTCCGAATATAAACATGGTACGAAGATTTCTCATGGTTATCTCTCACATGCTTGAACTGAAATCTCATGCTACATGCAAAGGTTTCTTTTTCCAGTGCACCGCTTTAATGTGTTGATTGAGATTCGATCTTTATCTGAAAATGTGTGGACACAAGATACATTTTATCCTCTCCAATAAGACCCCTGCTTCATGAGTGCGCATATCCCGCTTGATGTTCTTCTTCAGCTGCTTGGACCCACATTTCTCACAAGTAATGTGCCAATGGAAGGAACGAAGATGAGCCTTGAGGCATAGTTCGTTGCTGAAATATTTCATGCACCTAAGATCTAAACAAAATACCTATATTGTATCCAACTTAACATGAAAATCTTCATGTTTTCACAATTTTAAAGGATATTTGAATACTTTTTCACAACATACTTCTGGACAAATGTACTGTTTATGAATCTCAACACCACTAGAATGGGGGCTTAAAGGTTAGACCTCTCTTTATCTATTTGAATTTTTGGGGTTGTATATACACTAATTGGAATGTTTTTTAGTTATATCAAGGTTCATAATATAGACTTTTGGGTTCAGATTTACGAGGTTCAAATGTTTGCTAAGGTTGTTTCTTGAGTTCACAATGGGGTCATTTATGGGTTTAAAAAGTATGATATTTCTATTTATGGATTATGGAATTTTAATGACTAGACATTCAATGATATGTATTGTGCATAAATATTTTACATTTATGTTACTATGATTTTCTTCCACTTTGTCTTTTGTCTCTTCATCTTCAATTTTAATATACATATATTCATCAATTTTAATAGCATTGAACTGTAACCAATTACAATTTTATACTCACACGACATTGAAAACTTATGTCTCACATGTTAATAGAATATCATTTGGAATTAGTTATTAATTAGTAGAATTAGTAGTTACATTGGTTGATTTATTTATTAAAATAAGATACTATTTATTCATTTTCAACCCCGTTTTGTAGTTGTGTCACTAATTTCGCTATTCTGTTTCCTAAACGTTTAACATTTTTATAGTTTGGTACATTTGGTAGGAGAAATCAAGTTTCATTGTGTACAATAGTACTTATATAGTTCATAATATCGCACACTAGCTAACTATAATAGTGTATATGGGTCATTGAAGATTATATACATTACACATTTGGTAGCCTCTTGGTTCGGTCTGATTTTTTATATCTATTAACGTAAATTATTTTTTATTTTATTTTCATTCATTCTTTATATTATTTAATGACGCTTTGTTTCTTTGTGCTGCACATCCAAAATGTTGAAAATTTGGTCACTTAATAAGGTATTGTCTCTTTATTTTGGTTTTCTATCTATTTGTAGCCTTTTAGCCTTATAACACTTTACCTTAATGCTGTATGATTGTACTTGAGTAGAATCTTCTAAAAATGCATTGGTTAAAAGATGAATTTAGTCATGGTATTTGGTAGGCATATCAAGAAATCTCTATGGGGTATATGACTTATAAACTAAAATCAGTTTTCGCCTCAGGTATGTGTATAAATAATTCTCACAATATTTAACTCTTTAGTCTTTAATCCTTTCAGATCATGGGATGTGGTTTAGACATACTACCTGATATAGAATGAATCCACTGTGCTAACATTCTTCTAGGGGATGAGTAAACATTCACTACTGATGAGAAAACATTTGAATCAATTAATCAAATATTTTTGGCTATGTTTATATGTTATTAATGTATAGTTGTGATGAAGAAATTTTTATCCATATCATAACTATGTGCCCAAGGGGATATTTGACTTTAATAAAGACTTATTTACTTAATTTTTCGACCAATGCTCACTTCTTTTGGAGGGACATTTATAGTTAGGTGTACGGTTTGAATATTTAAATATTCCTTTACTACATATTATAGAGGGAAAATAAATTGAGTTAGCTAGAATGTGATGAGTCAATTGCTTTGAATATTTTGGTTCTGTTTAAAAAGGGGTGAATTATTTATATCCTATTAACTGTTGTCAAATTTAGTTTATGATTGTGAATTGCATAATTTAAGCTTTGATTGCACAAGCAAATCCTATGCTTCATACCTGCGCTGCATTTATGAAAATATATTGATCTGACTGCTCGAATGGTACATGCGTAAGAAAATGGACATTCAAGGTAACCACAACAGAGAATTGAAGTAGAACAATTTTTTTTAGAACCATCACTAGCTCGGTTTGAGATGATCATACGAGGCTGCTACATTACGAGTTGCATCAGCCAATTATTTACTAATGTTATTGGTCTAAATTTCTTTTGCACACTTAGATTGAGATAATAAGAGTAATTTAGGTAGATAGATTGATCCCACAAGATTGAGAATATTGTATGAGTACTACTTCAACGTAAAGCCTAACAAAAATAGAGGCAAAATGAAGAATGAGTTTAATTACCTTAATCTTACTTTTTGGAGACCTATCTTTATCATAAATTGAACTGGGATAGTAGTCCACTAAAACAAGGAGGAAGAATTTGATCCGAGTTTAGAGGTGGAGAGTGGAAAGAGGTTGTTAGGATATAACCCAACCAAGTGAAGGTGGCACGTAAGCAGAGGCTGCAGACACTGCACTAGACACACTTTCTACAAAATTGAAGGTATTATATGTTGAATATAGTTTTGAGAAACTACATATTTGTAAACAATCTCAAGCTTAGCTGAGTTTTTTTTACCTAAAAAACTAATAAAACAGATTTATTTATCTATTTTGTGGCAGTTTTTTTTATCGTGACATCAGTGATATTTATTAATACACCCGTGAGTCAGATGAAACTATCATATGCTTGGTGTTTTGCATTATTGGCCCTAAATTTTCTAATGTTCATTGCATAGTTTCATTGTGTGTATCATTACTTCATCTGGTATTTATTATAAACAAGAGTTCGATTATTTTATGTGATTCCCCCATTTATTTCTCTCCTTTGAAATATTCAGCCCTTGCATTTTTATGTTAGTAGACTCCCAATTTTTAATGTCAGAATCTTCTCAATCAAGAAGTCTAGCTGCTGCTGCTGCTGCTGCTGCAACTGATATTGCTGTTTGGAGCTGAGTTGGATTCAATGTTGTTATTAGAGCTGAGTAGACTAGAAATTATTCAATTTTTAGTGCTTTTGTGTACTTCCCTATTACATATTTGAAAACACGGGACTGAGGTTCTTTGTTTTGAAGTTGTTCATATGTATATGCATTTATGTGCGGACAAGGTGTTCATTACATTAATTAGTTGAGCTTATTTTTACTTTGCTTATATGTTTATCACTAATTTTCGCCGTGCCATTAGGTAAGAGAATTTCATTTATGAATATAGTAATATGTTATGTGAATGTTGACAATTATGTCTTAAATAGTTAGATCTTTATGTGCCTATTGAAACCCCAATCATTATTCCTTAGTTGGCGCGAGCAATAGTTGGATTGTTTCAATACTATTCTGTTTCAAGTTAAAATAGTATGTTTTAGGAAAAATGCCATAACTTTTTAATCACAAATCGGAATGAGGCGAATCTTACGCCAATGGATTCGTAGCGCTCATGCCTAGCTAATGACATTTCAGGCTATTTTCAACGCTATTTAAGGGGTCAAAATCGACTTTAAAGTCGTCATTTCCGTTGTTAATTGTCGGATTTGGTTCGTGCTAGGTTTTTTCATCAATTGTTTTACCTATTTTGATTGCATCCTATGGTAGTTGATTCAACTCTGCTTATATGTTATTGGACTATTTATTATTTGTTAAGTATGGTGGATAGTCCTATAAAGAAATGATATTATGATATTTTTTTTAAATTACACTTTATTTCGTCGGGGAACAAATTTTTTTTCGTTTTGTAGTTACATAATTTGAAATTTTTTGCCATTTTGCGATTATGTATTTTGGAAATTTTATCCATGCCTTCAGGCACGGGCATTCACCTAGTATATATATAGGTTGTGGGAATACTTATTGTGTGATATCTTATTTGTGTAATCATACCCATGCTACCTGTTGTCATGGGAGGTTCTGTGTCATGGACTGTCTTATCCTGATGAGACCGTTAGGGGTATTTTGACTTGTGCCTCAGAACATTGAACTTAGGGATTGAGAACTACTTGTGTGAATGAGAGAGTGACTGGTCATTTGGGTGCGTTAGGTGTGTGCTTAGCCCAAAGACTTAGAACTATGTTCGCCTCCAATTTATGTGAATTGTAAATGTATGGTTCGAGAGTGATTCCAAACCAGATGTCCTTTACTTAGTACATGATGTACCAGGACTTGATAGCAGAGTATGCCTGCATCGCACGTCTCTACCTAAGGATGTCATATTCGTATATATTACAAGTGTGGTATATATATATATATATATATATATATATATATATATATATATATATATATATGTATGTATATATATAAATCCTTGGAGCAACATATAATTACTAAGATAGTGACTGGAATATGTGAAAAACATAAGGCAGTATTTAATCAAGAACTATCATCCCAATAGATTTTATCAATGATTCAAAATAGAGATGGTCACGAGGTTTAGCAAAAAAAGCTAACTGATGTGTTGAGATATTCAATTAATAGCTCTTTAGATTTTACTAAGTCTCTTGTAAAATGATGATAGATTTTTATATGCTTCGTTCTCGAGTGTTGAACATGATTTTTAGATATGTTTATTGCACTATCATTATCACATAATAAGCAACCTAATTTTCACTAATACAATAATCAGACATCATTTGTTGAATCCAAATTAACTGAGTGTAACAACTACCAATAATAATATACTCTGCTTCACGAGTCGAAAGGGATATATAGTTATGTTTTTTACAAATCCAACAAACAATGTTATTTACAACATAATAACACCCACCAAAGGTGCTTTTACTATCATCTTACCAGCCGACATCCCTATTACCTATAATGGTGTAATACCTCGTATTTTTGAAAGATTTTATTTTAATTAAGTGATTAATTAATTTAAATGGGAAATTTATTTATAATTAATTCGGACATTAGTAAATGATTAGTAGCGTGATCAGAGTTAGTATTTATTGGTGGGAATTAGGTTGAAGATTACTTAGTGAGTAAAGTAATATATCATTAGAATATTATATAATTGTCGTGTGTGAAAAATACGGCAGTTACAGTACACTTAGTTGGGACACGCGTGTGAGTTGTGTCGGGACTTAAATGAGGAATTAAAATGTAATTTCATTTTTGGTTATTCGGATGGCTATTTTGAGTGCGCCAGTGTGTCTGAAAGGGTCGAGATAGTCAGAAAATTCAACTCGGGGGTTTAGTTTGGAGTCCGGGACAACTTTAGGCCAACCCAATACCCCGGAGGGGTATTTTTGTCATTTCAAAAATTATGATTTATTAATGGACGAATATTAGATTAATATATCATCCCTTATGTAGTAGCATTTAGGGTTATGTTCTGTAAGAATAGAGAAGGAACCTAAGAGGAAGAAGGAGAGAACTTATAGAGACACTAAGACCAGACCTAATCTTCTTTTACCAAAAATACCATCAAAACGTAGATCGGGAAGAGAGGAACAAGCTCATACCAATTTCAAGTGACGAATCAGACCTTCGTGAAAAGTCAAGTGTTTATCTTACTTCATTTAGAGCTTATAATGTCAATGTTAGACTAGTTGATGATTAATTCATGATATTATGAAATTTGGGACTGAAATTTGGGTATTAATCCATGATTGTGGTATAGGTTTTTGCATGTAGTTGAATAACCATATGTTGGGGATAAGAAATCTGGGTTTTACATGTTGAAAACACGAATTCAAATGTGGGTTTAATTGTGATTAATGGTGATTATGTGAATTTAGGTTTTTTGAAGATTTAATCTGAATTCATGTTATAAATTTAAAGGATTTGATGTTAAAAACATGTTGGAAAGCATTCTATTACTAGGGAGTATACTTTAGAATCGTTGGATTTGAGTTAGGATAAGTTTTGGATGATGAAAAAGTTGGAAAAACGTAGGTTTTGGAGGTCAGGGATGAAGTTTGATGATCTCGTTCAAACAACCTCATTCGAACGACCTATCCAACGAGAATTCAATGTAGATTCGTTCAAAGTTTCATTCGAACTACCTCGTTCGAACGAGCTTTTAACAAAAATTCAGGCTTTAGTTCGTTCGAAGTTTCCCCTAACTTCTAATGAGATTTCAGAAGTTCAAAGTTTTGCCTGAACAAGTTAAAATCTTATAAAGTTGATTCGAGTTAGATAGAATGACCTTCGCTATTCTTGAGTGACTTCGTTACATAGTCTAGTGGTGAGATGATTGTGTAATTACTAAGGGAATATATTGGAATAAGAGGGCCTTATGGAATATTTACAATAGAGAGAGTAATCGCACGGATAAAGTAACGTGAGGATTAGAGATAATAATATGACGTATAAATTCGGGGATTTGGGTCGTGTGAAAACCTAATGATTATTATAGCTTATGTATATACCTATTGATTTAATTAGTGTGTATAACATACCTACGCTGCTTGCTATCAGGTGGAGGTTGCGCGTTGTGGACGATCATATCTTGAGGAGCCTTCGGGGGGATTTTTGTTCGTATCACTAGAACATACAACCTAGGTATGGGCTATCAATGAGAACAATAATGTTGACGGTCATATGGGTGCGTAACCCACGGGCTTAGAACTTTGTTCACCTCCAATATGTGTGTTTGTTTTGATGGTTCGCGAGAGATTGAACCTATAGTCCTTCATGAAATGAGCGATGCACCGGGACATGATAGCAGAGTATACGTTGCACTAAGGGGGCCTTAACCTAGGGGTGCTGAATATATATATAGATGTGTGTGTATGTATATATATGTATACCTGTTACTGATTCTACTATGCGTGTTTAGTACATATGGAATTTATGATATTTAAAAATATTCCTAGTAAGAAAAATGAATACCCATGAGAATAACGATTGTATATATGAATAACTATCCTTAAACATATGGTAATACGGGATACGGGTGATATGAGTAGACACATGAGATCATTAGTATGGTAATAATCATGTTTAGGCTAGTTAGTCGGGCTAGCATAACTAGGATGAGTTAAGTATACGCATTAGGTGTGCACATTAGATGAGAGGTGAGTATCTCGAGTGAGAGTATGAGAATCTAACATATACACTATATGTGCTATTGTTTTCATTTAAGCACTTGCTGATTTTTAAATTGTTTTCAATTCGGGCTCTGACCCGTTTATTGTAAATCTCTTTTCTTTTGTCAAATTATTTTAGGTGCCCAGTCATAGGGACCCCAAGGATAGGAGTTCCATTCATTTGACGAGCTGTAGGTGCTGTGAAAGTTACATGACTTGGTAGTAGACGCCTCCATGAGTTTCGTTTCTTCCTCTTGTGTTATTTACTTCATTTAGGGCATGTCGCCCTTCTTATTTATTCGGACAGTCAGAGATTGTGGATTTATTTATTTTCTCGTTTCAGTCATTGGTTTATTTTATTGGATTATTGTATTTAGTATTTAGTCTGGATGTGTTTACTCCAGTCACATTTATTATTTCGGTGATTTTACTTATCATGAGATTAATTGGATGGTTTATGTTTAATAATTGGTTAATTTGATTTCATGATAATTAAAGATAAAATTTTAAAATCAACCCTTTTAAATATTAGGTGGTTAGAGTTAATAATAAGTTTTTGACAGTGATCCATACTCAGAGCCAACTGGATATTCTGATTTAATTTAATAAAGGACTAATCACCCGGTATTTAATTAGGCGGGGTGTCACTAATGGTTCCATTCATTCATATAACTTTTTCATGGTGTTTTCAAAATTGCTACTTTAGGATTACATCTTTCAAGCAACGATCTCAAGATTTTCTTGATTACATGATTTTTCTGTATTTTCTCTCCTAAGTTAAAAGGCGAGTTAATTATTTCAGACTGTCTAGCGTAAAACTCATTAAAGGTCTCATTCTCTAACAACTTAATGGTTTCAAATGGAGTGGTCAGGCTTTAGAGTTTGGAAGCCTTAACATCACTAGTACCTTCATGGGTGAGTTAGAGTGTGTCTCAAGCCTCTTTTGACGTTTTACATGTCATGATACAGCTAAACTCCTTCGTGCACAAAACACAACATTCAATCCACGTGAATTATACTTACGTAATATATAGTCATTCTCACTCTATCTTTCTATGGGTTTAGAAACTTCACCTACTAATTATGCGCATGGGGACCACCCTCTAACAACCTCTTGCCAATCCACGTTCCTAACGGTGTTTGCTTTCCTCTACATCCCTTACTTCTGGGGTTCGGGCTTCTTGTTCCTCTGCCCATAAGAAGGATATTGCGTGCCATGAACTTAGCTCTAGTCCAATTGGATCCCAACTGTTAGAGGGTAATTCTTGTTGGTATGGTGCTTGTGCAAAAGCACTTTGATAAAGATATTACGATCGTGAAGTTTTTCTAGTGTTACCCAAGGGAAATTTGGTATTACCATTTCATGCCATGGATCGATGATAGGTATTTGTACACCGACCGACCTACCAGTGTAAAAAAAAAGAAAGGTAAGTATTTCATTGTGTTTCAGGACAGTTGGGATATCTGCCCAAAAGAGACTGAAAGGGAGAAATCTATTAGAATTCGCGGACTTGGGACGTCCGTCCAAAAATGGTATGCACAGTCTGCGACCTATACTAATCCTTGAGATATTTTAGTTCATACTAACACCACATTTTCTCTTGCTGCAGATATTAACAACCTGAAGCATAACGATAATCAGGCAAAGAGGGTTGAGGACGCAACCCACTTACCTAATTTGGAGAATTATTTTTTTAAATTGGTCACTTATACCTCCATTTTCAAACAAGGATATTTTTCATCCAAGGTAATCCCCAAGAAAATTACTTCGGAAGGTAAGATTTTACATTTCCAATATTCACTTATAATATTTTTTCTACAGCCTCCTCACATTTTAACATCATAATTTCAGGTGAGGAGATTGACCATGTTCTTTTGGCGGCCCAATTATTAGAAATGGATGAAGATGCCGTGACCCTTAACCACTGAAAAAAGGGGAAAAAAAGGAAGAGACCACAAAAGAGGCAGCCCCTGAAAATGAACCAACTTCTAAGCCTCCGCAGTAAAGTGTTGTAGCAGAGACTGGAGTAATCCCTCCAGTAGAGAAATCTTCCACCCCTAATAATGCTGCTGCGATAAGAGAGAAGCAGATTGATGATGACATTATTGATGATCTTGCCGCAATAGGATATATGTCTCCTGGGGATTTACAGGGTGGGCGTAGCCGTCTACATCTCACCCACTACTTCTGCTCCTCCGCGGATTATTTTGCCAATCAATGTTAATTTGCCAAGTAGGGAAGGTGTAGTCCCAGATGGTCGTCCGCATCCTCAATTAACTACACCAAATACTCAATCTTCTTGGGACACAACTACCAGGGCAGTCCAAAAAATGAGGAAGGTCCCGGACACCATTGATCTTGACCGTCTGGTTGAATATGATCTTGAGGACTTGGAGGAAGAAACCCTCCACAGTTTGCTGTGGGTAAATGCATTTTATTGTGTTCACTTTCTGCATTTCATTACTTAGATGCTAATAGAAATTCCAAATTTTAGGCTACGAACGTTATTATGATCGAGAGGTCAAAATATAAAGACCTATACAAGGTGCATTAGGTCACGGAGTCAATTCGTAAGGTTGACTTGGAGAATGCCCGAGCCTCTTCCTTTGAGGAAGGTAAAAAATCACCTGCTACGACACTTGAACAAGCAAAGATGAATTTGGATACTGCCACCGAGGAAAAAAATGAGGCCGAACTAAATTTTGCCGCCACTACAAAATCCCTTCAAATAGATGAGGCAAAGGTTGTGGAGGCTGCTAGGCAAGCCACCTCCTTTGAGGGTAAACTCAATGTTCTTCAGCAGAAGTATGATCAATTGGAGCAGAGCAGCATTTCCATGCTCCAATAGAAGGATAACGATCCCATCATAACCCTAAAACAAATGGAGGAGGCCCAAGAAGTAGCCTTGACAAAAGTTACGGATGATGCTGTAGCCACATGCAAAAAATCAAGGGATTTTTTCCTTACAAATAACAAAGTCAATCTCCGTGGCTTCCAGGAGCTTGGGTATAGGGTAGTGAAAATATTTGCTGAATTAAAAGAGCAAGTCATGTCCTGGAAGCTAGGTGTGTCTGAGCATAACTAATGCATGGGAGATATCAGAGCTGCGATAGAGGTAAGATCTAAGCAATTAATGAAAGAGGTTGCGGTAGAAGATGAAGAAACTGAGACTATAGTAGATGAAGATGCGGAGGATGATGCATCCTCATAGGCTTGTAATTTTTTGTAACTTTTGTAATCTTGGTCATATTGAAACAATCTTGCAACTTTTTGTACTTCAAATCCTAAATAGGGTTGGGTACCTTTTGGTAAAGAAGTAGCCCCAAACTAATACTGATTAGAGTAATATTTAACATTTTAACTGCATGCCTCATTTGCTTTTCTTTATTTTGACATCTTTGCAAATTTTCTCTATTATGCCGTGGACATTGATTGATTCAACCTAAAATCTTGAATAATATGCAGTCTTTGTTTTACTTGCATGCTCCTGCTATGATCTTGAGAATTGGTTGTGTCCAGTGAGGCTATTATCTAGATTATTGATATTAGGTTGTAGTAATTTTTTTTATAAAGAAGTAAAGGATTTTCCGCGGATGATTAAGTCCTTCGACCTTTTGAATGTTAATGCAGAACTATAGGATTGCCCAGAGACGATTAAGTCCTTGGCCCCTTTGGGTTATTGTCAGGACTCCCCAGACTAGGTATGATGAAGCTTCCCCAAGCTACAATCCTATATATATCAAGCCATACATGGCTGTGTATTATGAGCCCCATGGCTAATTGAAGCATCCCCAAAGTTAAGAACGAGCATTTTGAACCCCCATGGCTAATCGAAGCATTACAAAGATAAGAAGGGAAACTGTAAGCCCTCGTGGCCTTGCGTTGTAAGGGGCGTAAATTTCCAATCAAAGCCGTATCCCCCCCCCCCCCCCCAAATAAGCAAATGATCTCCGAGATAATTGGTCATCATGTTCCATTAAATCTATTTAAAACGAATGTCTTTCATTAGATTTCTAAGCAGGAAAGCAAGAATATATATATAACTAACGATTTTCGTTCATTAATATATATATATATATATATATATATATATATATATATATATATATATATATATATATATATATTGACTTTAACAAAACATAAAAGTCTCGGAGATATAGTTACGAAGAGCTTCATAAATAGAGTTTAAGAAGAGGAGAATTTGAACAAGTAGAAACCAGGTTGGAATTTGATAAGAGGCCACCCAGGTATCGATTGCACCCCCTAATAATCCTTCATTAATCGTTGAAGCACTCCCTTCCTGATGAGCCTTTGAATCTCATTCTTCAAGGCATGGCAATCGTTTGTTTCGTGGCCATGATCACTGTGGAAACTTCATCATTTGGTTGAGTTCCTCTTGTGATGGAGGGATTTCAGCTTCTCAGGACAACATAAGAATTTATCTTCTCTAATATGCTCCAAAATGTCTTCGATTTGGTAAATCAACGGGGTGTAGTTGTTATAGCCGTTTTCTGGTTTTGGCTGCTCCAACTTTCTCTTTTGAACTTTGGCAGCGGCCATTACTGCTTTTGCCATAGAATTTTTCATGGATGTGAAGGTTGTCACTTCTGCTACTATGGAGTGTGTTGAGGTGAAGGCCACAACCTCTAATGTCAAGACCCTCTGCATCTGCTACTATGGAGTGTGTTGAGGTGAAGGCCACAACCTCTAATGTCAAGACCCTATGCATTAAGAAGTTAACCTGGTCTTAAAGTGCTGATTGATAGTCATACAGGTAATCAATATAGTTCATCAACTGGGCAACTTCTTCACTCTGCTCTGTGCTTATCTTTGAGGTTCCCTTTATGGCTTCTGTTGTGTTAGTCTTTTAGAAATATATATTTTGAGATCAAGCAGACAATGGTGAGAAGCTAAGGTATTCAAGAAAAACTAAGCATAGTGATGCCATGAAGTCTTCTGTTATCTGCAACATTATTCTGCTGTGGCCATGGTATGAGGCACATATGCAAGTACTGTATAAGCTGTAAAGACTAACTGCCTTAGGAATGTTGTTGCATTCTTATAATAAAACTACCTAGCCGTATCCCTCAGGTAGCAGTGAAGGGTGTGATCCCAAAAATAGGCTCAAGACCTGAGATCAATTCACAGAATATACACAGAATGTGCCTATTAGGAATTTACCAAGGGAAAAAGAACCTTTAGGTGCGAAAGTAGCACTATCTTGGTAATAAGCCCTAGATCATAGGTGTAAAAGAAAAAAAATAAGTGAATAGAACTCTTCACTAGTTACCCACCTTTAGGAGGCCACTGCCTTTTATTTTTTTCAACTCTGTATAGGTAAGGTAACATTATCGGGGTATAGAATACAGATCTATGGTCATAAAAAATAAGACCGATAATAAATCTGAAAATGACTAATCCCCTCATCGGGATGTACATAAATGTAACGGCTCAATACCCAAAATCCCACCTAAGGGATTATGACCCACGGGGCCCCTGTAGATAAAATAAGGTATTATGACCCTAAATAAGAAGAAACAAGATAGAAAAATCTCATTCCCACAGATGGCACCAAAATGATGATAGGAGAAATCGAACACAAGTCGTTCTCAAGCATCATATCAAGTGTAGAGTAAAAGTAAAGCAAGTAGTAAGGGAAAGAACATAAGATATAGAGTGGTTCGGCTACAAAAACGAGCCCACATCCACTTTATTGCCATACTCTCATTATATGCATTGTATAATACAATATAATTGGGCCTAAAGAGGGATACAAGTAAGAGAGGAGAAGAGAATACATGAGTATAGTGAATCCGAGTAGACCAAATGTGAACAACAAGGCAGTTTTTGCACCGACGACGACCCGGTAAGCCCCCAGGTGGGTGTAGATCTAGAGAGAGGTAGTGTAGAGAATTTAACAGGGATTCTTCGGGTGATTCTCTTCTCGGTCCCCTTAATTATGAGGTGAGAACTTCTATTTTTAGGAGATACAAAGATAATATCATGTGTTTAAGACATGTGATAAACTGAGAAGTATGGAGAATGAATCATTTTTGACAATAGCTAATTGTGGCGTATAAATAGGGGATGCGACCTGTTTGGGCCCACACAACATCCATCTTGAAGGAGGTGCCGCGGCCTGTCTGAGTCCAGGCAGCGACCATTTATGACCAAGGCTCGGTATGGCTATATCCATATGGTTCCGTAGCCTATATGAGCCCAGTCAGTGGCCCATTTGTTAATGCCTTCACGATAGTACGGATAATACTGGACATATCAGACTACCTAGAGCTCCAATAGCTATAACTCACGGGTCTTCAAATATTCAAATCTTTAACAAATACGACATAGTCCAAAAACATCCACAAGAAGTAGCTCATCTTTCGGTATTCACTGATGAACCTTAGGATCACATATTCATTTTTTCAGTAGTAGAGTAAACTCTACAAGGGTTTGATGTAGTATTTGGGAGCTAGGTTTTGAAAACTAACAAATAATTCATGTGGATGAGTGATTTCGAAAAACAAATCTTGCTTTTAAGAAACTAAAAGATGAACACTTTTAATTTTCTTTTACAGAAAAACACAAATTTGGAGGTGGCGATCTCGTTCGAAATAAATCATCATCTCATTCGAAAAAAAACACTTGTTTTGTTCTAATGATATGAAGTCTGAATTTAACAAGATGCCTATTTCATTCGTTCGACCTTCCAACGAACTTCCAATGAGAATTGTTCTGTCAAATAAAGACCATCTCATTAGATGTTCATTAGAAGTCGGTTCGAACGAGATATGATCTCGTTCAAACGAGATTAGGAACTCGTTCAATGATATTGGAATCTTGTTCCAATGAACTTAAACATAATGTTTTTTACAAAAACTATTTTATAAAAGTGCATCGATTAAAAATAAACATCACAGAATAATTTGACCAAGTAAAATCAAAACCACAAGTTTGCATACCTCCATAAAATGTTTGTGACGATTCTTATAGCTTGAATCTCGAATGGGACATTCGGTCACTCATATATATTTAAAGGATCGTAGAGGTAAAAGTGGATGTAATGCTCAATTTGTTTTAATGGTTTGTAACGAGATGCGCCAAAATAACTAAGCTATGAGGAATCATAAAATTTTTCTCTTGTAGCTCGATGTAAGAGGAAAACCCAAATGAAAAAAAACTCAGATGGCCGAACCACAAAATTCCAGTTAGTACGAAATTACAAAAGAACACGATATAAGAGTTAAAACATAGGCTTGATGGCCCTTGTAATCCTTGACGCTCTTCGCTCCTTCAACCTATGTTCAGTGACATACAAGAGTTCACCCGCGAAGTTGTAACAATGTGTGAGTCCACACATTCCTTGAAATCCATCGATAAGGCTCAGCAACTACCACGCACACGTAGTCCAGCATATGTAAACCAACGAGCACATAATCCTTCGTAAGAAATAATTCTAAACAATGTAGAGAACAAAAAATGGTGCTAAAGACATGATCTCAAACCATATATATGAATAATCTTGGATGTTAAACTAATTGGGTGTAAACAAGGGTTTATGTTTGGAAAAATTAATCATAAATGATTAAGAAAATAAGGACATTTGGAAGAGTTTAAGCACAGAAATGGATGGAAAATGTCTTTTTAGAAACTGCTAATCCGCACTACTTAAAATGGATGGGAAACAGTGATAATGGGAGAAGTGGGGAAAGTGACAAAAAACTACCATTTGAAAAAAAAAGCCTGGCCATTCGAATGACATGGACCTCGTTCGAATGACGTACCTTTTCTCGTTCGAACATAAATTGAATGAGTTATCATACGAGTTTTAAAAGACGTTAGATATACCTTTTTTAAAGTTCATTCGAAAGAGGGCACCAATCTCGTTGGAAGGACCTTCGAACGAGTTATCTAAGAAGATTCCATAGGGGCCAAAGCTTTCAAAAATTAACCTCATTTGATATCTTGTTCGAACAGGATAGTAACCTCATTCGAATAACATATGAAAATTCGTTCTAACGACCTGTGAAAATAAAATATTTTTCTTTAAAAAATATAGTCATTTTAAAAATCCTAACACCCAAAAATAAAATATCCAAGTCTCAACATAACATATGCATTCATACGTGAGAGATCCTTGAAGCGTTGATGACAAAACATAACAAAAGACATGATATGATGATGTTTTCTTTTTAAATTGACCGCCACGTCTTCAACAAGCATGTCATAGGCTTGAAAGATCACTAACTCAAGTCCTAACCTATGACTCAAAATGCTTTATCCGGAATTAAGCCAATATTGATGAATTGACTAAATTGGAAATTTGTCCATACAAAATATTTTTTCAAAAGTTTTATTTAGAACGAGGTAAGATGGTTCATTCAAATGAGATTCTTTATCTCGTTTGATATCAACTGCACGAATGAAAATTCAAGCGATCCAATTTCCTCCTCGCTCTAGAATATTGTACAATATCTCGTTCGACGTTCATTCGCGAATTTTTAATACTTGGTTTCATATGTAATATTTCCAAGTCTATCTATTAGAGATTCTTGTACTTTGGAGATTTTTATACATAACCACTGTATCCACTATTCACGCCTATGACACGTAGGAAAAACCCATTCTCATAATAATTTCTTATTGATTATATCATCCTAAACAACATAAACATTAATCTTCTCATCGCCAGTTTCCACCTCCTCAGTATACCAACTAATCATTTTTAGCTAGATCTAGATCATATTCCACAACCACATGGTGACCTTAATCTTACATAAAAAATTATAACATCTTTATTACCCTTAATTGCACTCGAGTTTAATCATATATAATTATCTTGCTCGTATCTCAGTGTAACATACTTCCACCCTATCATTGGGATCATCAGTACTCATTCTCATCATCATAGTAATCCTAACTTGCTAAGACATAACAATACATTACTTCATTTGTTAGGTTCAGTAAATTATATGAGGATACTCAACTAATCTCAATCGTCATAGAAACTCATATCAACATTGGTAGGAAAAAAATATATAATAGGTTACTTAAAAATTTATAATCTTTCATCTTTCAAAATCATCTGTACGTGTGATATCCCACTCTGCAACCATTGATACTACCCCTAATTTAACCACCGCTCATGTAAGAACAATTTTTCTGACATTGTCCATAACATAGCTCTAGGCTTGTTTGGCGTATCCCGTTATAAATCGTCACGCATCGAGAAAACGAACCGAACTCAAGCATCTCCAAGTTTGAAGACTTCTTGTTATCAACAAAGTTAGAGTTTAAATTAATCATGTAATTATGTTTGGGATGTTTTGTTTTTATTAAAATGACGAACAAGATTTTTCTTTGTGAAAACACATTTTTTCTAAGTCAAAAGGTGGACTTTATTTTTGACATTTACGTCGTTTGATGTCGTTCAAACGACATGTGCTTGTCTCTGAAACAAGATAGGCATCTCGTTCGAGCGAGCCACTTCCATAAGGTTACTCTAAATACCTATTTCGTGAATCCGTTTTCGAAGACATTTGTAAAAGACATTTCTGCGTATTAGCAACACAAGTTCTTCAAGTTTTGTGTTTTCTAAACACTGTTTAATTCAAAAAAGGCATCCTTGAATATTATTCTTGTTAATTAGTTTAGAAATTTTTATATCTATTTGCATACACCTTGTGGAGAGGCACTCCATGGTTTGCTGGTGATACCTGTGAGGATTCACGGCTGGCAAAGGCTGAGGCTGGGCTGACGACGGTATGACGATTGGGAGTTTTTGAGGATGTTCCTGGCTGATTCAGAATTACGTGTTCTTGTGGGTTTGCTGCGGTTAATCCATTGCATATTTCATTGTGTACTTTTTAGGTTGCGATTTACTAGTCATAGTGAAATAAAAGTTTTACCCAAAAGGTTTTTTTACATGAATCTTGGACTTGCCATATTTGCATGTGTGATTTATCAGTTTTATCATATAGTTGCATGATTAAAATCGGTTTAAAAATTTGCTTTCCCATAATTAAAATTGGTGTTGAAATAATCCTTTGCGAGTGTCCTCGCATTTCTCAAATTGGTATTAGAGCTTATTTAAGCGATTACCAGTTTTACAACTCACAACGGTATGAGGTTTTATTCTAGATCACATCCATAAAGAGGATGCCAATTGGGTTTGAAACCTTGACATGCGGTGTCATAATCCACAAGCTTTACTAGTGGAGCTAAGAAGGTCTCGATGTTAGAAGAGTGTAAATCTAAATATATGAACCATTACCTTTTCTCACCTAGGGTCTTGGGGATTTAACTCCGTGGCTACCAAATCAACCATGACACTAGTCTATTACAATATGCATATACATATCCAAGAACCTACTAATACTTTCATAATATTTAAATCCACCCCCGTCATCATGTAATGATATTCAGGTCTATTGTGTACACATCAATTTTCATCCAAAAATAGGTATTTTATGATCACTACACCTAATTTAATGGGATATATCTCATTATTTTATTACTTTCTTTGGGTATATATACATATATTTTGTTATGTACACAGTAAGGAGATTCAAATATTAAATAGAAAGCTTACACACACACACACACACACACACACACACACACACACACACACACACATATATATATATATATATATATATATATATATATAGAGAGAGAGAGAGAGAGAGAGAGAGAGAGAGAGAGAGACTCTAGGATTTCACTCTGAGTATTTATTAGGTAGTCCTTATAATTTCAACTATGATTTTGTACGCTTTGTTGTTATCAATTTAGCCTCAAATTTTTACATATTTATAAGTTGTTACTTATAATTCTAAATTAATATTTAAATTTTGGATCTTGAAGTTTTAATATAGCTATTTTTAATTTTAGGTTCTGAAGTTCCCATATATCCAATTTAATTTGGGGCCCGAAGTTCCCATATAGCCATTTTAGTTGTAATAGAACTAAAAATGTAGTTTTTCGAAAGGGTTTTGTCCTCATATCTTGTGTTCTTGTTTGTTTGATTTGATTTAGATTCAATATCTTGCATGTTTAGTTTCACCTAATTCATCAAGATAAAATTGTATTAAACTCAATTTGACTTCTTTCGAACTTGAACCCGAGTCTCGTAACTATTGAATCTAATTTTATTCTTTCTCTTTCCTTCCTTTACTATAAAAACGGAAAAATGGAAAAGAGGGGGAGAAGGATTAATCACAGAGACCTAATAAATGATTTTTACATTTGAACATATAATCTGACTACTCTAAACATTTTCAAATTGGTATTAGAGCTTGTTTCTATAAATTATTTAGATGAATCCCTGTGATTATATCGAGAATTTGTATAATATTCCACCTTTTTTATGGAACAAATTATGCCTATTAAAAAGATTGAATGAGGTTGTCTCTAAAATCGATCGATAAGTGCATTTGGATTACGGTTGAAAGAGGGTGGACTCCTTTTATTACGACTAACGAAACTATCATTAGCCTCAAGCCAATTGAAAATTGGACTGATGATGATTTTAGAGTAATTTCAACTCTTGAGGATTAAATGCTATTTCTAGTGCTGTTATACCCGAAGAATTTTGATACATCATGACGTGTACCAAGTCTAAAGAAGCTTGGGATATCGAATAGCTCATAGATGATTCTATTAATGTTGTTAAAGATTTTATTCTTCAAAACCTCACCACCCAATTTGAGACTATACACATGCTTGAATCTGACACTTTTGATTAAATTTATGTTCGTATATATGATATTGTGAACTTTTGTTTCAATTTCGATAAGCAAATTTCAGAAGTGAGAGTTGTTAATAAAATTTGAGGTCTCTACCATTTAGTTTTAATGTGAAGGTTACCATCTTTAACTCTTTGAGAATTCTAAACACAATTAGGCTAGAAGAGCTCATAGGTTATCTACAAACTTATGAATTTGACATGTTCCTCAAAACCTAAAATAAAAAGAAAAGGGAATAGCTTTAAAATCTAAATAAAAAAAGTTTCTGATTTTGATATTAAAATTGATCATGATGATATTGTCCTGTTTACTAAAAAAATGCAAAATTTTGTCAAATTTAAAAATCAAAATTCATCCAAATTGGAAAAGAAATTTTTTGAGAAAAATAAAAATTTCAAAGCGGGTAAGAATTTTGACAAGAATAATCAAACGAAAAATAGAGGTTATTATCCTAAGAAAGTTGAATCGAAGAGATGTTGTGCGTGTGAGGGGAAAGGACATAAAGCCCATGAGTGTCCCACTAGGATTGAAACACAGGGAAAGGAAAAACCGCCTATAATGACACTCTAAGCGATAATGATGTTGAATTAGTGGATTTTAAACATGAATAACCATAGGAATGTAACTTTTGAGCGTTCATAGCTAGTCTCGTTATCGCTAAAAGTACGTCTCATGATGATAAGCCTTGATACTGAGTCAAAAGTCAAATCATTCTAGAGAGTATGAGGGTGATGATTTGAGTGAGAGGGACTGTGGTATCCAATCTGCATATTTAGAACTTTACACCGAGTAAATAATTTTTAAATACAATTTAAAAATTTAACTCCTAGAGTGTTGGCTTTAGAGAAGGAATTGAAAGTTTCGATAGAGAGTGAGGACTCAGTGAGTCAACTCGAGAGATTTAGAATCTCTTTGAGTGAGAAACGTATTTGGGCGGACAGGAAAAATACCGTTTTGACTAACAAAGTGGCTAGTTTTACGAGAGATATTCAGGCATCATTGAAGACTCATGAGAAACTTGAAGCTAATGTTTTCCAACACAAGAAAGATATCTCGAAGATACTCTGAAGGTCAAATTCACTTTGGAGGAAATATCCAAGAAGGTTGGAGAGATATTACTAGATCCCACTTTAGGTTTTAAAGAAATGCGAGGCATACATTACAATGGTCTAACAACTTCCAATACCGCATCCTAACCGGTTGCCAAGTTTGTGATAATTCCTTATGCGCCTCCAGCTAACTCACCAAGGAGAACTCATCGTAGGAATTTTAATCAAGATTGATCCAAACTAATTTATGTTTATACCCATTGCAAACAAAATGGTCACTTTAAGGCATTTTGTTTCAATCTAGGAAGAGTCTCTCACACACATGCTACCAGACACCACCATTGAGACCTTGATAGTCTTTGAAAGCATGTTGAGTTTCTTGTCAAGGCTTCTAAATGTTTGATGGAGGGATCTTTTTTTCGGTATTGTGTTTTGTACCACAATAGCCAAAGGGGGAGATTTATAAGAGCAAGATTTATAATTTCTCATTATGTTTTTAAATTTGGAATATATTGTTACACCTCTATACAATCCATGTACATTCTTAAGAGCTTCAATCGAAGACAAGTTAGTTACCGAATGCGACAACCAAAGATCAAAGAGTTGATATTGTCACCACACTTATCGGGGAAGGTATATGAGTTTGATTTTATGTTATCATTCTGTTCAAGTGTATTTTTAAAATGTTTAAAACATAAAACATTTTTTCAAAAGTTCTAATAACAAAATCATTTAAGTCATCTCTTTGGAACGAGGCACGAAAGGTCATTCAATGAGGTTCCTTTTCTCATTCGATATCAGTTGTTCGAACAAATGTTCAAATGATCAAATTTCATCATCGCTCTAGAATATCGTTTGATATCTCATTTGATACGACTCGACGTAGGTCATTTGAACGATGTCTAATTCAATTGAACGATCTTGCAAAATATTTTTTGTTACATGGTTTCAAACATAATATTTTGAAGTTTATCTCTTGGAGATTTTTCTCCCTATTTAATAGATATGAACTTGCACTTCTTTATAAGCCTTTAAGAACACATTTTATGATCAAACCCTTTTGAATTTCCAAATCCAAACACCTTTTATGTTTTATGATCATTTTATCAAACCTTGAAGAATAGATTACATGTTCATATCCCCATGGATTTGATTATTCACTTATAAAGATATGAAAAGAGTTCTCTGAGGCTAATCGGTGGACACCGAGGCAAGTGGAGTTTGTTATAGAGCGCTAATGGATTTGCACCGATTTCTTTTATCAACATGGAATGAGACATAACCTATATACTTAGTGGAGTCTAATTCTGTACATCTGTTTATGTAATTCTGTAATACATTAGTTGTAACTGTGCTAAAAAAAGGTTTTTTCGAAAGGTTTTTTCCTCATATCCCATGTTCTTATTTGTTTGATCTGATTTAGATTCTATATCTTTCATATTTAGTTTCACATAGTAAATCAAGATAAAATTGGATTAAATTGAATTTGACTTGTTTGTGACCTCATCTACAATACAAGTGACCATATAACCGGACCACTCTAAACGTTTTATACAAGCATTTCAAATGATACCTGTAATTTACTCTTGGAGCTCTCTCTCGTGGTTCTTCTTTATATTTCGTAGCTTAACTATCATTTTCTCCCATAGCCACTAATTAGGATAATTTTGTCCTTACCTTTATAATCATGAACTTCCATTGAAACGTGATCATCCCTCGAGTCATTTAGAACTCACACATTTCTTTAGCTTCCACATAACCAATGTGTCCACTATTCACGCATATAACATTTAGGCAAAAACCACTCTCACAATAATTTCTTATTAAGTTATCTCAACCTAAAAAACAGAAACATTAACCCTCTTGTTGCCCATTCCTACCTCCTTGGGTGTACCAACTAATCATTTTTAGCTGAAACTAGCTCATATTCCACAACCACGCGATAACCTTACTCTTGGGTAAAAAGTTCTCACATCTTTAATACCCTTAATCGAACGTGGGTTTAACCATATATAAATATTTTCTCGTATCTAGGTGTATCATAAGTCAATCCTCTCATTAGAATAATCTATACTCATTCTCATCACCATTATAATATTAATATGCTAAGACATAACAACACATTGCTTCCTTTCATAAGTGAACTAAATTATATGAAGGTAATCTACTAACCTTAATCATCATAGACACTCATATCAATATAGGTAGAATCCAAATCTTTAATATGTTCCTTTAAAATTCAAACTCTTTTATCTTTCAAAATCATCTCTACGTGTGATAGCCCCTTATGCAACCATCACCATTGTTTCCAATTTAAGCATTGCTCACAGTTGTAACAACCCATAATTTTTTTCGGTAATTAATTAAATTAATTTGGAATTAGGATAGCTATTTTAAAAGACTCCTAATGTGAGTATATATAAGTTTAGGGTTGTTTTGAAGAGTCCTCAAAACATAAAACGTTCTAGGAAAAAAATAGGGCCAACATAAAAATCTCGCTTCAGAGATTTGCCACGACCGTAAACCGTGACTAACTATTTGTCATGGTTCTGGAGCGTGACTAATAGGCGAACTGTTTTAGTTTTAATAGGATTATAATTCCACTTAAATTATTTAATCTTTCTCCACTGAAATTATATGGGTTTCAGACTTTTCAAACATATTTTCACAACCTCTAAGAGCAGTTGACCCTTATAATTTTCATCTTCTTCCTCTTACAAACTCTAGCCCCATTTTACACAACTTTCAACTCAAGATTTGTCAAGATAAATTGTGTTTTCTCAAGATATTTCGTAACTTTTTGAGAGTATTTCAACTATCTAATCAGAAATTTCATTCAACTTTTACTCATGCATGGATACTCTATTCTCTTCCTTTAGTATTATGCGTTTTAAGTGTCGCCTAAACATATGATTACATGTTTTTCTTAAAATAAATTAACAACCTTAATTAAGAAAAGGGAAAATTAATTTGGTATTATTTTTATGATTTTTTAAATATGAATTAGGATTTGAATCCCTTGGATGCATAGGATAGAGTATTGAGTTTTGGTCATTATGGGTGTAGAATCGCATGTAGAATTTTACGGAGTTTATTTAATTAAATTCGGGGCGCGTACAAACTCAAAAATTATGTATTTATTATAAAAGTGAATTATTATTGTGTGTTTCATAAACTCACATGCTTATTAATCTAAAATTGTTATATGATAATAATTGTGCTAAGAACGACGACGGTATGAAGTTAATAATTAAATTGTGTTCTTATGAGGAAATTGCCATATTGTTGTACTTATATTGTGTGCTTGATTGTTATTCATATTTTCCATCACGAGGATGAAGGGGTTGTTGAGTATTATGCTCTCACCTATATTTTAGGATGCTCGCTAGGTACGAGACTAGTGGGTAGGCCTTAATCGCGGTTAACACTTTCTAGGTATGGGACTAATTAGTGTAGATAAACACAAATGGGATATTTCGGGGTGGGGATAATTTTCACATCAATTCATTGGCCAAGTCTTAAGACTAGGGAGAGATAATTGATAGGGATTCATCCTACATCATAGGGTAAGGCATATTTGTGTTTTGGAGACATTAGATATGGGACTAAGGGTGTTTTGAGGATCTCATGCCAATAATAAAGGTGGAGTAAATAAAAATATGATGATGAGAAAATGAAAAAATTGAGAATTAATACCTAAGATAATAAAACGAGTATTAAGATATATTTATGACGAGAGTATGTGTTGGGCTAATGGTCAAATGGGCCGGCTAGCTATATCATCGTGGGTGTGGCGCACTAGTATGTACGGGCTGACAGTTAAACAGGTTGACGGGCTATAGTGACATGTCGTGCATGGAACCTCACGAGTGTGTGGAGAGCTGACAATGAATCAGGTTGACTAGCCATAGTGAGGGGAATGGGTGTGGTGTAGAACAGCGGGAGTCCAGCAACCAAATAGACAATATGAGATATAACTTTAAGTAGGAGTCCCATGAATAAAATGGAGTAAAACTTTAGATGGGAGTCCCGCAACTGATATTAATGAAGAAAATAACTAATCGGATGAATTGAATTAAATTAGATGGATTTCTTTTGATAAAATGAGTAATTGGACTTAGGCTTTGGGGTAACTTAGTTTCATATTTTAGCATACGCCGTTTATTTAGTCACATCATTATTAATTATCTTGTTTAAATTTAAAATATTTTGTTGTGATATTTATCATGTATAATGCTACTGTCTGGGTTCACCGACCCTAATTGAGGGGAGTAGTGTGTATTCATGCTCGGGGCTCTGACCCTGTTCCTTTACTAATATTTTCCAAGTATTAGTGCTGGAGTAGCTGCATAGGGGTGTTTGGAGATACATCTTAGAGGTGCAGTTGGAGTGATTTATTTTAGATGCTTTGGTAGTTAGATTTATTTTCTTTCTATTGCATTTTATTATAAGACTCTTATTATGGATTTGGTGGCCCAATCGGTTCCGCATTTGTTTATGGTTTTATTCAGATATTTGTACTTGAATCATTTTATTCAGTTTTATATTTATTAGAGATTGGATTAAATTAAAAATTAACATGGTGATGGATTTTTATCGCATTAATGGTTATTGTTTATTAGGATTGATTTAATTATTATCTTGTGGAACAAATTTTATATGTTTCATATATATCACATTCTAAGAATGGTATTTAATTTTGTGACACTCGGCATAGTTTTGGTGGCGGCCGATGCCAAAATTATGAGGGGTGTTACAACAACAGTGTGGGTTTTATTACAGATGACATCTAGAAAGAATATGCCTATGGGGGTTTGAACCCCTTACTAGTGGATATGAAAAGGCCTCGATGTTAGAAGAGTGTAAATTTACAAATATAAACCATTAGGGGATGTGTGATTTAATTCTATGTCCACCAAATCAACCATGGAACAGTGTGTTACAATATATATATTTTCGAGAACCTATTAAAACTTTCATAATATTAAAAGCTAGACCATTCATCATGTAATGATATTTAGGTTTATTCCTTCCAAACATAATTTTTTTAAAGATTACTACACCCAATTGAATGAAATATATCTCATTAGTTTTTTAATAAATTTCTTTTCTTTTGGTATATATTCATTTATTTTGTTTTGTCCACATCAAGGTGATCCAAATATCAAATAGAAAAGCTTATATATATATATATATATATATATATATATATATATATATATATATATATATATATATATATATATATATATATATATATATTTCACTCTGAGTATTTATTTGGTAGTCCTTATGATTTCGTAAATTTTGTTATTATCAATTTTGCCTCAAATTTTAGGTATTTATAATTTGTTGCTTATATTTTCTAATTACTATTTAAATTTTGGGGCATGAAGTTTTCATATAGCTATTTTAAATTTTGGGTCCTGAAATTCCCATATAGCCATTTTAATTTAGGGCCTAGAGTTTCCATATAGCCATTTTGATTTATGGCATGAAATTTCAAAATCATAAATATTAAGGCCCAATTATCTTTAAATATTTAAAATTAAAACGTAAAGTTCCCCTAATTATTTACAATTGGAATATGAGGTTTTCCAATGATTATTTAAATTTGGAACTTACACTTTTCCCAATTAAATTTTGGGACATAAAGTTCCTAAATTGTAGAGACCTAAAGTGTCAAAACAATTTATCAAAATCAAGCCTGAAGTTTTGATTGTCTAATTGAAAGGGTAGATACCAAGATTTCCCCAAATATCTTTAATTTGTTATTGAAGATCCATAATTATTATTGTGACAAGAAGTTCACAAATTATTATTTGTTATTGGAATATAGTTTTTCCAATTACTATTGAAAATATGAGACCCAAATCTCTAATGTTATTTAAAAATATTTGTACCCGAAGTTAAAAAAATATACACCCTAAATTAAATATAAAGTTTTAATTATTTATATAATAGGGTATGGATTTTAAAAATATCCAAAACAATCATTTATAATTTGGACATGAAGCTCCAACCAAATATTCGTCTCTGGGAATTAGTTTCAAATAAAATTGAATATTAAATGATGCCTTTTCAACTTCTTATCTTTTAATATTCTTTTAAAATAAAGTGTATTTTTAGATACTTTAGTAATGGTTAAGTGCTTTTTAACTATCCTATTAATGATTTTATCATTAAAACTTTGACTCTTGACCTTTTCGGCTCATTTAAGTATCACATTACGTTTTTAGTGGTATTTAATTTCAAGCTTTTGAAAATCTAATTATTTACTATATACTAGAGTCTTGGGGATGTACAGTGAGTGAAAAATTATCCCCTCATTGAAAAAAAGTCGGATAATCATCGACCAGAGTTGGTATATATATAGCGAGGGATATATATATATAACGAGTGATATATATGTATATAGCGAGTGATATATATATGTATGTTTATATGATATAGTATATATATATCCATTTATAGCATGCATTAGCTATGCTATGTTTATTACATGAATAATGACCTACAACAAATGTGTTGCTACAATATTGTTAAAACGTATAAATAGTGAAGGTAGTTATACTTAGCTAATATTGAGTATTAGCAAGGTTTAGGGTTAGGTAGAGGTGATGTGTCCTAGTTAGATTGGGAAGTTTAATTAGGATAATAAAATGAACAGATTAGGTGTGCACTGTAGTTGGAAGGTCAGGTTTTATCTCATGTGAGTCCAACTGGTTAAATATGAAAGTAAAACACTAGAGTTTAATCGATCTAAAACAATTATCTACTTACAAAATATTTTTTACTTTTTGGGAATTGAACCGTGGGCAATTGTTTTTCCTTGTTTTTCTTTTAAATCCCCAGGTGTGCATAAAAAACAATTGGGACCGCAGTGATTGATCCATTCTTGCCGATACAGTAGTTGTTGTGACACCCCGCTTAAATTAATAACGGCTGGCCAGTCCTATACTAAGATAAAACAAGAATATCACGCGGATCATTCTCAGCATCAACTGATAAATCTAATAAAACATAACTAACCACCCAGTACTAAAATAAAAAGATGCCAAAATTTTTCCACACCATGCAAGGAACTTACAAACCAACACATATAATGAATGCAAAACATGATAATATAAACACGAGTACAACAAAAGATATACTCGAATATGCTATCGGGTCACAGACAATACAACATTCAAATGTAAAAACATAGATGAACCACAAATATACAACCCCTGGGTACATATCTGATATACAAAAAGGATCCTTAACTAGATTTAAAAAAATGGGAAGAAGCTAAAATTCAAAATCCGGTAACATTTCGCATATGCTACCGCTCTAAGGACTCTGGATTGAATAGGCATCATTGGGCCCTTGCTGAGGGACACATAAAATACACATATATGTAGCAAGAGAAAAAATATAAATGGTTCAGAGCCCGAGCCTCAAAAATAATTTTAGTAAGTGAATTAAAATGCATAATAATTATGAATGCACCATATCATAATTAAAGTGGTGTCGCACTCTCTTGGGACTCACCCTTACCCCTCATCAATAGCGCGCACCTAACGTATGCATATGAACCTCAATAGGCTACCCAAAACATTCTGAGGATAGTTCATCTAAATATAGGAATAATCCTCTTTAGTGTAGCTCACTATATCTACAACATAACTAATTACCCACTTCTTCTATCGTCTCCTAAGTTTATGCCCAAACTTATACATAAATATTTCCATTATAATTTCTTAGTTTCTAATTATTAACTTCACAAGTTATTAGCATAAGATATCAGACATCATAATAATGCTAGAAATATTCACCCACTATTTTACATAAACCCAAGAACTAAGGACCAAACATCTCCCCACGCCCAATATTGCGCTACGTTTCGTGTGTGGAACATCTCGCAAAGCGAAATCCAAACAAGGATGCCCTGATACACTAGTATCGAACACTATTGGTCGTGGAAATCCATTAGGCCCTCACTCCATAGTACAAACCCCTTATCCCATCTATCGGCATAAGATTATGCTCATCCACTCTTATGCTACAAAAGACAACACATAATACATATCTTTATAACTTTCTCTACTTATAATATTAAGATATCACACACTATCTATAGAGCTTGTATAATATTACCCGAATGCATTATACATTATTTATCATTATTTAGCAAGTACACATACATAAACACATAATATATGTATACTAATAGTCTCTATAATGATATCAACTTCCAAGGAGTCGCTCACATGTCCCTGGGTTACCAATAGTCGGACTAGCTCACAATAAACTTGGTAAAAATCTGAATCAAAACATATGGGAAGTGTCCATAGTTCCTAACTGGAAATGAGAACGAAGCATACCCACTACGGCTCACCCCTGATAAGAATCACTTAACATAAATAATGGACGCTATGACCTGGGACTATACTCTCCCTGCTCCTCATGCCAGGGGGATTCACTTACATCGCACAACTTCCCTTGATATCACTTGAGGGGTATGCACCACATAATATATATATATATATATATATATATATATATATATATATATATATCATACACACCATATATATATATATATATATATATTCATTCACATTAAGTAAACAAACCATCACAAAAGGTATATCCATTCACACCATCTCGCGTACATATGTATAAAAGTAAAGAATCTGGCTATATGTATATAACTCTAATTATACTAACCGATAAACTCTCGCATACCTTCCCAATTCATTTCGTCATTCAATCCCTCACATGAGATTTACTAAACCATGACACCTAGGATATGAATAGTCACCCAATTTAACAATACTAAGGACTCATGACCTCTCTCATCTAGTCCACATTTGGCATTAAGTAAATTCCTACTACTCGAAGAATTTACAAAAGGATCCGGTATGTTAATCTCCCAAATATACCTCCATAATAGCCCGTAACCATCCTCAAAATGATCCTCATTCCTTGGAGGATTTTCCAAAAGGAAACAAAACAAATTTGCTCGTATATATATATATATAATAACCCCTAAAGTGGCCCCTCTATTATATCCAAAAATGAACCATCAAAATATCTTACAAACAAGGTTACTACACTCTATTAGAGGGTCCCTAAGTATTAAAAATAAATAAAAAGGGGTAAAACAAGAGCTGGAAAAATGCAATGATTGGACTGGACCGAGGGTCCTAAAAAATGGACCGGTCTGGTTCCTAAAATTCAACAGAAGACCTTTAATGATCGTACCGATACCGTACCTCTTAAAAATGAATCGGTCCAATTCTGTAAAGATTTATTCCCACGAGATTTATACCCAAAACATTGTTTCAACTCTTTGCAAAAATATACTCTACATCTCTAAAACCCAATTTTATTTCATTTCAATAGTAACAAAACATCCAAAACCTAACCCATAAATTATCCCCACCATTTTCTTCATCTAAACCACAAATATAACCCTAAATACAAGATTTAATCATCAAATTATAAGGTTTAACCATTTAAGCTCAAAATCAACTAAATCACCAACAAAATTATGAGATAATTCACACACATAATTATTTAGCAAGTTTAATCACGTGCCTCAATGTTATAGAGGTTGAATCTTCCTTGATATCTCAGATTTGAGCCAAAAATCCAAAGCTTCCAAGCTTTTCTCTTCTTTCTCTATAGGGTTTTCTTCACAAAAATGAGATAAGTCTAAGCCTCCCAAGCTTAAATAACCCTTATCTATAACAACTCCAAACTTTAAATGACTCGTTTACTCATATTCGGGTCAACTAGGTCCAAAATACTTCAAAACCCAAATTAAACCCCCGAACAGTCATTTTAACTATCTCGACCCATCTCGAATCAACCGTGCACTCTAAATTTTCATCCGAGACTCCAAATAAAATAAATTTATTTTTTTTCCAAAAATTAGATTCCCCTGTCCTCGAACACATGGGGTATTACAATTTCCCCTTCTTATAGAGAATTTTGTCCCTGAAATTCGGTTAAGTCCATTAATTCAACATCCAATATATCATCATGGTCGCTACACTGATCTCTACCACTTTCCACAATGAATTTATTAAAATAGTATACAACCAGGGCGCCCATACACCCTGTAACCATGCTCAATTGCACAGTGATTAGCCCCCTCCACTAGCCTTAAATTGTAACATAACTCCACTCACCGTTACAATTATATCCCTGAAATAACGAAGGCACCGACCCATTGACTAATATCATTCCCCTAATCACTACAGAGATACGCTAACTCCCAACAAATTAATCAATTGAATCATACTAAAAAATAATAATAATATTTTTGAAAATGTACGAAGATCTAACCTTTCTCAATTCTTGACATTCTCTACTTTCATGCGGGGGAGGTCTCACAAGCAAATCTAAATAAGGAACCCTCCTAATACACTACTGTGCAGCTCTGTCGGGGATAGAGATCTGTCAAACCAGGACTAAAGTTTTAAAAAGATTTTTAAATAAATTTATATGGCTCCATAGGCCTAGTATATATGTAGAAAAAATTTTATGATCTCTGAAACATACAAATTAAATAATATGCCCAAGGGATAAGGTTCTAACCAACATTAAGTTCACAACATGCACATAACCGTGGGCTAAAACTCTTCACACTATAATGAACCCGCTAAAACCTGAATCTCAGCAGTAACAAGCCATCACATCATCTCAAAATATCACCACAAAATAAACTCGTTCTTAACTGGGACATAGAAATTACATGCATCCTGCCAAAGCATAAAACGGTAGTCTTACCCTTACC
The DNA here is from genome assembly GCA_949130495.1 of Sambucus nigra. NCBI lineage: Eukaryota > Viridiplantae > Streptophyta > Magnoliopsida > Dipsacales > Adoxaceae > Sambucus > Sambucus nigra. Next base: position 255,493,344 of record OX422218.1, on the reverse strand, counting down.
ATTTAACACGACTTAACAGTTGCACTCCAAAAAGACCATATCTCTGCTGGCACATATCAAAACAATCCATTCTCCCAAAAGATACAATCTAAGTTCCACACTTACACTCCTCAAGGTAATTACATATATATACAACCTGGTTATAATGACCAACCACTCACTAAATTCGACTCACTTGCGAATTCTAGAGATAACGATCTCACATGCAAAGCTCTCAATATCACTCAAAGCATGGCTTGTACGCATAGAAAAAATAATTTATGTTACCTCCATAGTCTAACTGCTTTGCCTCATCAAAGGGTCCCTGATCAAAGTTCTCTTGTTTGAACCCACCCATGAAATGCAGTAGGGGATGTGCATCCAGAACCTCTTGAAAAAGTTTCCCTCTGCTTCTCTCAGCATAATCCCTCTTCCTATGGACTATCTCCCCATAGAAGAAACATTTTCCAGCAAATCCTTCCTGACCACCTTGAGGAACAAAATGCTATTGTGGCCCTTGATAATCCTGCCTAGAGCCACTACCCTCGAATCTAAAACCTCCAGAACGCTGCCTCTTTCTTAAAGCCCCTAAATGGAGATTTTACTCCATTTGACTATTCCTCTGCTGCTGTCATGATTATGCCCCACGGGAACCACCTTTTCCCGACTTACTTAACAAGTTCGAGTCCCCAGACTCCTTCTTTTGAATAAAAATGGTGATCCTGACAATGTAGCAATTTCTCATTCATCTCATCGGTAAAAGTCAATAATGCTGGGTTTCCTGACAATAACTGATGAATTATCCATCTAAACCTCCCAAGAACTTTGATATACTTTTATCCTCCTTATTTACCTCATCGGGCATAAAGTTCAACAACTGGGTAAATTTCTCTTCATACTCTGCCACCGTCCTATCCCCTTGCTTCACTTCTATCAATCTTTTCCTCATCTCCATTTGAATTGCCAAAGGGAAATATTTATGATCAAATTGAAGCCAAAAATATGATATAGACATCGTACCCCTCAGCTCTGATGTAGTGATCGACTCCCACCACTGGAGAGCGGCTCCCACTAATTTGAAGGTGGCAAGTTTTTATTTCTTAACATCACTACATTCCACCATGCGAAGGTGACGTTGAATATCCTTCTTCCACTGACTTGCTATAACCACATCATCTCCCCCTTGAAACTCTGGAGGATGACCTTTTTGAAAGGCTTCTATAATTCTCTCCCACACAGACAACCCCACATGAGTTTGAGCTACCAGAGCTACAGGCTGTTGCTGAGCCTGAGGAAAGTGTTGAGACATGGCGTTCATGTCCGCATTAAATGCTTGAGCCATAATATTGGTAACCTCTGCCACATTCATACTCCCCTAAAGAACTTGGGGTTCCACATTCCCATCCTCAACATTTTCCTTAGTAGGACAGTCTTTTCTAGGCGGCATCTAAAATCAGAACAAACTGCATTAGCACACAGTTCAAGAAATTACGAATCGCAAAAGATCATAAACGCATTATGAACACAAAAATCATAATAGTAGGGCTCTATATTAAGAAAGCTAATGGAAGAACGTAGAAAACCCGTACAGATCCTAAGACACTAGAACCTGATGCTCTGATACCACCTGTGACACCCCATTTCAATTAATAATGGGTGGGCAACCCTATACTAAAATAAAACAGGAATCTCATGTGGATGATTCTCAGCAACAACTGATAAATCTAATAAAACATAACTAACCACCCAGTACTAAAATAAACGGATGGCAAAAATTTTCCATCGCATGCAAGGAACTTAGAAACCAACACAAATAATGAAAGCAAAACAAGATAATATAAACACAAGTACAACGAAAGATGTACATGAATATGTTGTCGTCTCACAGATAATACAACATTAAGATGTAAAAACACAGATGAACTAAGAATATACAACCCCTGGTTACATATCTGATATACAAAAAGGATCCTTAACTAGATTTACGAAAATGGGAAACGGCTAAAATTCAAAATTCGGTAACATTCCGCATATGCTACAGCTCTAAGGACTCTGGATTGAATAGGCATCATTGGTCCCTTGCGGAGGGACACCTAAAATATACATATATGTAGAAAGAGAAAAGATATGAATAGGTCAGAGCCCGAGGTTCAAAAATAATTTAGCAAGTGAATTAAAATTCATAGTAATTATGAATGCACCATATCATAATTAAAGTGGTGTCACACTCTCTTGGGACTCAACCTCACCCCTCATCTATAGCGCGCACCTAACATATGCATATGAACCTCAATAAGCTACCCAATACATTCTGAGGATAGTTCATCTAAATCTAGGAATAATCCTATTTAGTGTAGCTCACTATATTTACAACATAACTAATTACCTACTTCTTCTATCGTCTCCTAAGTTTATGCCCAAACTTATACATAAATATTTCCATTATAATTTCTTAGTTTCTAATTTTTAACTTCACAAGTTATTAGCATAAGATATCACACATCATAATAATGCTAGAAATATTCACCCACTATTTTACATAAACCCAAGAACTAAGGACCAAACATCTCCCCACGCCCAATATTGCGCTACGTTTCATGGCTGAAGAACGTCCTTTATGGGACTACTTTGGTCATGGCCGAAGAACGTCATTCAAAAAATATTTCTCTCCTCATGGCCTAAGAACGTCCTTTACGGGACTACTTTGGTCATTTTCCATTGACACGTGACACGTGTGAGAGTGATCCCGAGCCGTCTCTTTATGATATTCTTAGTCGTTTCACCTCTCTCACGAGTACCTTTGGTACTCTTGATCCATCCATGCATGCACCTCCTATTCCATCACCCACGATGTCAAGTGTCACCGTGCCTTATCCTTTGTTGTGCACCCACTGTTACTATACCGATCACATGTCCCATGAGTGTCCGTACTTGTCATATCCATCCGAACCCACCTTGGAACATGTGTATCCATATGACACTGTTTCGGAATCAACCTCGGCCAATTATACCGATATACCTAATTTCGAGTTGTGTGAGTACCCGAGCTATTTGTGGAGGCTTGATCACCCTTCCACGCAATACAAATCCCAACCCGATGTTGTGGATCCTCACATGTTCCAACAGTCGCCATGGCAACCTTGTGCACCTATTCGCAATCAGTTCCCTCACTACGCACCCCATGAGTATCAACCGATTGTCCATCACGAAAGCGATCCTTTCGTGTATGATGAATTTGTCCCCACTCCACACACTTCATATGATTATTCTCCATATAGTCCCGATTATAGCGAGTTGTGTCCACCTCACCCACTTCTACCACCCATCATTCCACCACCACTATCATCCACCTCCGCTCTCGAAACCCTCTTGCAAAAGTTCATACTTGAGCAAGAGCAAGCCACTCAAAATCAAGCTCTCCAAAGGCTTGAACAAAGGTTAAATGAATTAGAGTGTGCGAGAGAGTCGGATATTCCCATGGATCCACCCATCATTACAACTGAGTGTGATGATGATGTGTCCCCTTGTGACACGAATTTTGAGTGTGACCAACCCTACCACCCCGAGAATCTCGAAGTTGAGACCATCCCATTGTCCGGGTCCTAAGTCAAAAATTGTGTTGACTTACCTTTCGATAGTGAGCCTGATCCAATCCCACCATGTCATCATGAACCCCACCTTAAGGTTCCTATTCCTTTTCCCGTCGAATCCAAAATAATGCCCGAGTCTACACCTATCGAGCTTCACCTTTGTGTTCCCGAGGAATCAATTTATCCTAGGTTAGCTCCGAGTGATCACCAATTTCTCGAGATAGAATCCTTGATAGTTCCTAACTATCCGGATATGGATTATGTCCCACCAAACATGGCTCCCTTTGAGCCTGATATTTCTAGTGATTCCTCTATCTTCGATCTTGGTGCCTCGTCTTACCCATCCACCACAATCACCAATAATACCTTTTTGGAGAAGTTGACAACTCCATCTTTAGAAACCACACTCCCTTGTGAGTATTCCTTTACTCCTCCCAATGAGTGTATGTCTCCCACTCTTGAGTTGGATCATCTTTCTCCACCGTTTATCCCACTCGGACCACCCATTATCCTTTCCACCCCACCACCTAGTTTGGATCTTGACTTTACACATTTCATGTTTCCATCCACATTTTTAGATCCTCACCTGAACCCTTCCTCCACCTTCCACGAGAGTTGTGATGATACTCTCCACTTCCGTGACACCGAGCTTGTTATTCCATGCACACCACTTCCTTGTGGTTTTGATTTTTCTTCTCAACACCTCCCTGGCGTGTCACGGTGCGACCATTACCATCGTCCATTCATTGAACGGTCGTGTGATTTTTCTGAGGCCCACCCCATTCCACTTTCCCCACCATATTTCCTTCCTCACCAACTTGAGCACCATGCTTATAGGGCCCTTGTTGCCCTCACCTTTAAGATCAACAAAGCTTGTGACCGATACCTTTCCACTCTCACCCTTACCCTAACACCCACCCACCCATGGTTCACCGATGCTTTGCATCGTGTGATGCACTTCGCCATACAAGTACATTGACCCATTTTAGCCTTTATCCAACAAGACTGACGCTTCAGTTTTGTTTGGGGGTGATTCTCATCACCCAAATTTTTTGTCGCCCCGTGCTTTCATAGTTCTTATCCTTAGGGTGAGAATGGTTCGGTCTGGCTGAATACATTAAACTTAGAGCTACCGGGAGGCAGCCCGCGTTTCTTGTACTAGTCTGATCCTGTTTGGGGGTGGTGTTTCACATCACCCAATGCTTTGCCACATTTTTAGACTTGTACACATTTTTTTCTCGTATCATTTATTCAGGTTTATTATTGGCTACATCTGTCCACTTCATTAGTGGTTCATTCTGGTAATCTCTTTCCTACCTTATGCTCTGAATTTTAAAAATCATCTACTTAACATCGAGGACGATGTTCCTTTTTGTTTGGGGGTGGGGAATTTTATCAAAATCGTACCTCTTTTGAAAATTTTTGATTTTTAAACCCGATTTTTAAAATTTCGTGCAATTTCTTTCATCTCACTCATTGATGTGAATTTTCAATCATCCATCTTTTTAAGTCTAGGAATCAAGCTAGAGAATATTTTTTTCTAAATAGCTTATGTAATACGTAACAAGGCATATTGCATTATGAATTTCTAGACTCAACAAAATTTGCGCACTTATCACGTCATTATGTTTAGAGTTGAGGAGTACTACAATTCTAAAGAGAACATTAAGGATCACTAGTAGTGACTTTAGCCCGTGAGATTTGTGCCTCTCACCCTTTCAGAGTGTTTTATGCAATCTCTGAGTCACAAGTTGATTCAACTTCTTTTGGGTCCGCACTAAATTGTTGTATGATCTTATTATTCTTCATCTTTGGCTTAATCACTGAGAATGACATCACTTTCGAGTTATAAGAAACGCGTGTCTTGAAATTTGTCCCGAATACTAAATTTTCATCCATACACCTTTCACTTTTCCATATATCATTCTCATTACATTCCTATATTCTTCCATATTCCCATTTATTCCCCCCATCATCCATACACATTCTCCACACCATCACATATCATCTCCGTATCATCTTTCATTTTCAAATAAAAGATTGATTTCAAATGTAAATGTCTTCATTGTTGGTTTGAAAAGTGAGAGAAAAACAAAAAAGAAAAAAAAAGAAAAGAAAAAGGAAAAAATAAAAAAAAAGGGAAAAAAAGAAAAAATAGGAAAAATAGAAAAAAGAAAAAGAAAAAAAAGAGAGAAAAGAAAAGGAAAAGAAAAGAAAGAGAGTGTAGTTAGTTATTTTGAAATAAAGACATTGGTTCTTCATGTATTGAACACTCTTCTCACATATCCATCCATCTTTTATGCATCACACATCCATCACTCATCCTTCATATCACTATCACCATCCCATTTTATCCTTCATATCATATCCTTCCCATTTCATTTCCCCCTCACCCATATACATACATGTTCCCCTAGGTGTTCGAGCAAATGAAAGTCGACGTGGTGAATAACTCGACGTTCTCACTATAGTGATTAACATTTCTTTCATGAGATCATTTTTCTTTCTAATTGTTCGTTCTTTCTTATGTGTGTGTGAGACGTTTGAACTTGCTTACATTTACTCACCTCCTCACACATAAGAGCGATACACTTACCCTAATCTCGAGAGTTTATTTGTGAGAGTATATCTCATGAGATTTTGAAGTTGAAGCATTGATTCCGACAAGGCAATCTAGGAATTACTCTTGTGATGCTCGACCCGTTTTGACTGATCACACTACACACATTGAGTTCTAGGAAGGATGTGCCTTGAGTATTAATTTAACTTAAACTTTCTACATATTCTAGCTTGTATTTCTGAAAATATTTATCTCATGATGGATTGTGCGATCATTCTACGTCTAATAAGAGATTGACTGCCCTTCAATAAATTTTTGCAAAATAAGAATTTTGTGGGTATATTCCCTGCAAACCCTCACGAGGCACAACTCGTCCTGTAGGGCAACCTATAGGTTTAAAGGCTTGTTGTACATGCTAAGTACAATCGCAAGTGCCCGCTAAAGTGGTACACTTTTGGTTTCTTATCATTCTGTTTCTCTCTATCTTATTGCTAGAGGACTAGCAACGCTTTGTTTGGGGGTGGTGTGATAAGCACCCAAAACTGTACAATTTATACCCTGAATAGATGTATTTTAGTTGTTAATTCTCAACAATATGGGTCTTATGCGCTTAATTGTTCATTATGCAGGCTTAATTGCAGTTGCGGTGTCAAAAACTATATTTCCAGGCAATTTGCAGTTAAAATGGAGCTAATTCCCTCTCTCGTACCCTAACCCGAGCCTAAACCTAGCCCAAACTTACCCCAAGCCTGTGTGTGTTTTGTTTATGTCATTTTATTATTTTTTTAGTTTTTTAGTTTGAGTCATTTTTATTTCTAGGTTTTGTTTTCTATTTTTCAATTTTACTTTTATTAATATATTTTTATTTTATCTTTATTTTTATTTTTTTATTTTTATTAGGATTAGATTTTTTTTAGTTTTATTTGATTTTACATTTAATTAGAATTTTAGTTTTAGTTTTATTAGATTTTAATTTTATTTCTTTTTAGTTTCAATTTTTATTTGAGTCTTTGTTTTATTTTAGAATAGGATTTTATTTTTTAGGTTTTTATTTTATTTTATTATTTTTTTAGTTTGTTTTATTTTAAGGGTCCAAATTAAACACACACTCACACATAACTCCCCTACACTCACATACGCCTAAACTAACATACTCATTCACCCTCACACCTACTTTCCATACACCCTCATACACTCTAACCCCACACCCTTCTTCTTCTTCATCACCCAACACTCTCTCTTCTCTATTATCCATAACCCACAATCACTCACCATTTCCACACCATTAATAGCAACCTTAAACCAATCTCTCTCCTCAAAACCTACACCAAACAAAAACCCTTCGGTCCTCCATATCCGGCGGAAACCCCACCTCCACAACCCGACCTCCGACGATTGTCGCTGACCGGAACCACCAAACCGAGAACCCCCCGGTTCTGACCAACCTCCGCCCCTTATGCCTCCCAAACCGGTGACCCGAACCCCTACCGCCTCCGGCGCCGTCCAGCCCCATCCATGGATGGATTTTCACCTTACCCATTAACCCATTTCCCTTTTCTTCCAGCCTTAGACCCAGATCAGGCCACCTCTACCAAAACCAATTAAATCCCATCTTACCCATTTCAATCCAAAAACCCATCTCAAGTCCCAAAACCCATTTTCACAAATGCCACGATGTCACCTGTCAATTTCTAAACCAACCACCTCTACCAAATCTCAATTAAAACCCCACATGCCAAATATCCCCACATGTCTTATTAAATCATTTAAACCCTTTTAACCCTTTTACCCAAATACCCCCCAACTACCTATTTCACTCAATACCCAAAAATAATCCTTATACCAAATCAGATTTTATACCCTCATTCTCCCACTATCATGACCTCACACCCAAACCACATGCACCCTCCATTCACTACACCAAAATGATAAAATTGTCACCTTTTAGCCGACCAACCTTGTCAAGGTCATTGACCGTGACAAAAAACACGTGTTTTGTGTCACGGTCATTAACCTTGACATGACCGTGACAAGGCTGTGACAAATTTACTTGTCACGGACTTGTCATGATCATTGACCGTGACAATTCTTTAAATAATTGTCACGGTCAAGGACCTTGACACGATCGTGACAACTTTTGCAGCAAAAATCCTTTCCCCTTCTTCCCCTCCTCGCCGTTCCATCCTTTTTACAGCTCTCTCTCTCTCTACACTGCTCTCTCTCTCTCTAGTTTCAGGTTAATCTCTCTCTCTCTCTCTCTCTCTCTTCCATTTATATATATGTTTGTGTGTATATATATGTGTGTGTGTGTATATATATATATATATATATATGTGTGTGTGTGTGTATGTGGTGGGTGAGTATGTGGAAAATAGGGGGTTGTTATATTAGAGGCAAAACATTGATGATTATGTATATAAAATTAGCCTTGTATGGGTATAAGCTAATTTAGATTAATATTGATGATTATGTATATAAAGATTAACTCATTTTCATTCGAATTAGACAATTCACATGTTAATATGTTGTTGCTTAACCTATACTTTTGTCTTAGGTTAGATATCGTTCATGAACTTTAGAATATTAGTGTTATCGACTTAATTCCACATTGAAGATATTTGTACTTGTATATTTGTGTCTAATTTTAATTTCAAAGGGAAGATTACGATATTTTGACTATGGTTAAAGATAAAAAATAATTCGTTGTGATTTTATTTCTAAGTGATTCTAGAATTTTTATTCTTCGAGTTAAAAAAATCAATGCATTCTTTCTGTTGAAAGATATTTATTTTTTAATAATGCAGGTTATTTGAACTTTCCTTCACCATTAAAACATTAAATTGGTAGCATTTTTCTCCTACCAATTTTTTTAATCATGGATGTCGCCAAATTCTTAGTAAATTAGTATTTAACAAACAAAAGCGAAAGAACCATTATTGTTCACTAAATGTTGGCAAAAGTCTTACTGAAAATGTAAACATTTGTATTATATATAAATTGGCTCTCTCATGTATCAAAACGTTTGAGTCTATCAAGTCAAATATACTTGGTTCGTTATGAGTGAGACACAATCTAGTTCAGGACTAAAGATTGAAGATCATGAACTATCTCTCATTGGAGCCTTCCATGATTGAATATGAGAACTATATCCTTTCGAGAAGTTTGATATAATATTGGCTAATTGCACACACTAAGATGTTTTTTAACTTGAGAGAATTTTTTCATAAAATGTGTTTTAAAACCCTTTTGAAGTATTGAAGAATTTTTGTGAGTTGTGTATTTACCTTTTGAAGTATTGGGATCTAGGAACAAGTTTTAAAAATAATTTTAGAATTTTTTATTTTGAGGCATTAGAACGGACATAATATATAACATATATTCCATGCTTTACATCTATTCCGGCATATATAATATATATAATAATAAACAAAACCTCTTAAAAATAATATTTTGACTTCAATGATTTTTTTTTACTTCAAATTTTCTTTACATCTATTCCATGCTTTAAATGCATTATTTTGACTTCAATGATTTTTTTTGTCCAAAAAATATTTTCACTTGCAATAAGATTTATTAAGTGTCAATTACCTTAAACAAAGAAGATTTGTTTTTAATAGTTCCAATAGATGACATAAAATCTCGATACATGTATCCACGTTAGATGTTTTCAACTAATTTAGACATATTTATGTGTGTATGTGTATATGTGTGTGTATATATGTGTGTGGTGGTGTGTGGTGGGGGAGGGGGCAGGGGGTGTGGTGGGGTGGTGTGGGGGGTGTACATTTACGTGTGCGTGTGTGTGGTGGGGGTGGGGTGAGGGGGTGGGGGCAGGGATGGGGGGTGGGGTAGGTGTGTGTGTCTATGTGTACTAATAACATTTTTTTATCTGTACTAATAACATTTTTTATAGAAAATGTCTCCTTCAGGTATTAAGGCGAAGATGATGATGTTGTTTATGATGATGTCATTTGGGCTCGGTGATAGCGGAGGCGACGAGGGCTCCTCGGCCCCTAGGCTCCCCAAATATGGCAAATTTGGGATTACCATCGAGAACAAATCGGAGCTATTAACGAGATCCCTCGAGCTGCTAAAAAAGATCATCGGCCCGGGGTTTATGAGTTGGAAGGAGGTGCCATATGAGCTCAAGTTAGCTGTTTGGGCGGCACTACAGGTAATATATTTAGATTTATATGAATATTTCAATTTCAATTTCAATTTCAATTTCAATTTCAATATCAATTTCAATTTCAATTTCGATTTCGATTTCGATTTCGATTTCGATTTCGATTTCGATTTCGATTTCGATTTCGATTTCGATTTCGATTTCAATTTCATTTTATATTTATATTTATATTTATATTTATATTTATTCGCAATTAACATTTTATTTGTTGGACATGAACAATTCAACTTAGAACTAAAGCTATGAGATTCCGTCTTGGAGCAGTTGAGGGAGCAACACAAGACGTGGAAGAAAAATATGCGGACACGGTACTTTGGGAAAACACGAGAGTCCATTATCCAATGGCGTGGATCCATCCCGCCCAAGGAGCCGATCTCATTGGCACAATGGCAAAAGTTCATTGACAATGAGATCGAGGATCGACAATTGGCATTTCGCCAATCGGGGAGGGAAAATCGGGCAAAAAAGACGGACATGCATACTCCGGCCGGATGTCTTACACCGAGGTGGAGCATAGGATGAAGGTTAGATTTAATTTTTCTATAACTACAGAAATATATTATTCTTCATTATTTTACTTTGCGGGGCCAATACTAATTTTACTTTATTTTATTTCAGGGGGTAGGGAGTGGCCCAGGGGGTAAGCCACATAGGCTCGATACTTATGTGGCTCTTCGGACGAAGAAGGGGAAGGACAAGGAGGTGTCCCCGAGCATCGCAACCACGATTGTAAGTAATCCGACAGTTTAATTTTTGTTAATTACGTTATAATTTTTTACTTTACTTATTTTACTAATCATGTTCTTTTTGTCGTTTCAGGAAAAGCTTAAGGAAGTGCATGAGTCGCAGTCTGATGCCGACAAGGCATCTTTGTCCACAGACGCACTCAGCCAAGTGCTTGGGTCTGAACGTAAGGGGAGGACAAGGGGGTGAGCTCGCGGGTGGCCAAATCTAGGATCATCGGATTGGAGACGAGCGACACCGGGGTGGCTCAAACGGTGGATTCACATGACGCGAAGGTTTCCCGTTTGGAGGCGACGGTCCAAGATATGTACTCATTCATGAAGCGTACGTTGGGCGGAGACCGTAAGGGGAAAGGGAAGGAGAAGGCGGTGGAGGAGGAGGAGGAGGTGGGGGAGAACGAGGCGCAGGATGACGAGGATGTGGACCTCTCCGCTTCATCACCGACACATGCATACTTCGATGATCCACTTCCTTATTTGGGTTCCTTCCCCAGACCGATGTCGACAATTGGTTGGCCGAGCGTGTTCATAATGGACGTATTTGATGGCCAGCGGTTCGGGCGGGGGTTGAGGGACCCGAATATCGTCCAGGGTGGAATAGTTCATGGACGTGCGCTTCAAGAGATCGAGTCCAAAGTGCTCGTCATGCATGTGATACCCGGGAAGGAGAACTCCTATTGTGTTTGCACGAACAATGCGGCACGATGTATATGAGTGGGTGTGTCAATTCGTATATCGTGTGGCCTACTCACCTCCTCACATTTACCCCAGACATGTAGTGACATTATTTTTAAGTTAGTACATTTTAATTATATTTGGATTATATCATCATGTATATTATTTATATTTTGAATATATATTTGCATTATCTTTAGTTTGTTTGGATATATGATGTTTGAACAGGTACAAAGTTGCTATAACAGGTACAAATATACTGCTGGGCAGTGGCAGTGGCAGTGGCCATACTGCCCAACAGATTTTTTTTAAATTCTGCCCAGAATTGTCACAGTCATTGACCGTGACAAGTCCGTGACAATATTATTTTTCAAGGACTTGTCACGGTCAATGACCGTGACAATATTTTTTAAAAGGTTCAAGGCTTTGTCACGGTTAATAACCGTGACTAAACTTGTCACGGTCATGGCCCGTGACACGACTGTGACAATTCTAACGAACTTGTCACGGTCAATGACCGTGACACGTCCTTGACAAAAAAAGTTGTCTCACCCTGAATTGTCACAGTCATTGAACTTGACAAGTCTAACTTGTCAAGGTCAATGATCGTGACAATAGTGCAGATTTGGTGTAGTGATTAAATTCCTAAATAAACCCTCACCCAATACCTTACACACCCTCTTTCACCTTTGTCTACCCAAAATACACCTTAGCCCCATGTGTGCCATGCATCTACTATAAAAGAAGACTCAAGACACCATTTAAAGACTCATCATCAAATAGAGAGAGAAAATTCTAGAGAAAATTAGAGTGTTAGGTTAGAATAAATTTGGTAGAAATATTTGTAAATAGTTTTATTTTCCTTTTTTTTAGATATTTGTGGGTAATAAATGTGTGAAATTCAATTGAGTTGATTATTGAGTTTATTATTGTTGTATGCTCATATTGCATGGATTGTGCTTAATTTCAAAGGAATAGAAGTTCAATTTCACTTCAAGAGATTGGGGTTTGATTGTTTTCTTCTCTTCTCATTTATTTTGTGCCTTTGATTATTAATTTGTCATATTTCATATCATGTTAGGCTAAAACCCCTTTCAAGGGGTGGGGTAAAACCCACATTTGATGTTATTTTATTTTAATTAGATTAATTACTTGAAAAGTCCCTTTGAATGTTAATTTTAATCCCCCACCCTTAAATTTACGCCTTAAGAGAGGGTAAATGATTTTCAAGAAAAAATCAAAATTCTAGTTATAATACCCATTTTAGATTTGAACTAGATATAGGGGGTTCTTAAATGGGGTATTATAACTTGAAATTTCAACTCTAAATTTATTTTATAAGATTTACATAAATTCAAATTGATCGATCCTAGCGGGTGATTAATTAAAAGGAGTGTAGATCTATTTTTCTAGAGTTGTGGGGTGTTAAACTTAATTTTATAAAATATTACTATTAAAATTACACTTGAAACGAGCGTTGGTTTGTAATTTTGATGTTAATTTGGGAGAATTCAAATAATTAAATTAATTAATTAGAATAACTAAAATTTGTAGTGTAATCCCACTCCTTGATCGTTCTCACAATTAGTTACCTCACTTTATCTCTTATTTTTAGTTTAGACTTTAATTTTCATTTTAGTAAATTTCTAGTTAGTTGTTTTCATCTCACACTTTAGTTTAGTTAGTTTAAATCTCACCTCACACATTTGTTTTAATATTTAAAAAAAGCTAAAAAAATTAGAAAAAGTGAAAAACCACAAAAAGAAAATAAAAAGTGAATTACAAATGAATTTGTCTCTAGCTTACTCCCTAGGAAGTGGATTGATACCCTTACTTACCTCTACACTTTAGATTGTTATATTTTGTAGGTATTTGAGGTTTTGACTAGAAGGACTTTTCAAGCAACGACAAAAAAAAATATACACCGAAGAGTTCTTTTTATCACGTGGGATGTCTCGCAAAGCGAAATCCAAACAAGGACCCCCCGATACACTAGTATCGAACACTGTCGGTCATGGAAATTCGTTAGGACCTTAGTCCATAGTACAAACCCCTTATCCCATCTATCGGCATAAGAGTACGCTCATCCACTCTTATGCGACAAAAGATAACACATAATACATATCTTTATAACTTTATCTACTTTTAATATTAAGATATCACACACTATCTATAGAGCTTGTATAATATCAACCGCATGAATTATACATGATTTATCATTATTTAGCAAGTACACATCCATACACACATAATATGTGTATACTAATAGCCTCTATAATGATATCAACTTTCAGGGAGTCACTCACGTCGCTGGGTTACTAATAGTAGGACTAGCTCACACCGAACTTGGTAAAAACCTGAATCACAATGTATGGGAAATGACCATAGTTCCTAGCCAAAAATGAGAATGAAGCATACCCACTATATCTCACCGCTGATAAGAATCACACATTATAAATAATGGACGCTATGACCTGGGGACTATACTCTCCCTGCTCCTCAAGACAGGTGGATTCACCCACATCGCTTAACTTTCTTTGATAGCACAAGAGGGGTATGCACAACATAATATATATGTATATATATATATATATATATATATATATATATATCATACACACCAGATATATACATTCAATCACATCATATATAAACAAACCATCACACAAGGCGTATACATTCACACCATCTCGCGTCTGTATGTATAAAAGTAATGAATCTGGCTATATATATATAACTCTCATTATACTAACCGATACACTCTCGCATACCTTCACAATTCATTTCATGATTCAATCCCTCACTTGAGATTTACTAAACCATTACACCTATGATATGAATAGTCACCCAATTTAATAATACCAAGGACCCATGACCTCTTTCAAGTATTCCACATTTGGGATTAAGTGAATTCCTACTACTTGAAGAGTTTACGAAAGGATCTGGTATGTTAAACTCCCAAATATACCTCGATAATAGCCCGTAACCATCCTCAAAAGAATCGTCATTCCTTGGAGGAATTACCAAAAGAAAACAAAACTAATTTTCTCGTATATATATCTCCATAATAACCCCCAAAGTGGCCCCTCTATTATATCCAAAAATGAACCCTCAAATTATTTTATAAACATGGTTACTACACTCTGTTAGAGGGTCCCAAAGTATCAAAATAAATAAAAAGGTGTAAAATAAGATCTAGCCAAATGCAGTGACCGGACTGGACCGAGGGTCCTAAAAAATGAACCGGTTCGATTCGTAAAATTCAACAAAAGACCTTTAATGAATGGACCGATCCCGTACCTCTGAAAAATGAACCGTCCTGGTTCTATACATATTTATTCCCACGAGATTTGTACCCAAAACCTTGCTTCTACTCTTTGCAAAAATCTACTCTACATCTCTAAAACCGAATATTTTTCATTTTAACAATAACAAAACATCTAAAACCCAACCATAAATTATCCCCAACATTTTCTTCATCTAAACCACAAATATAAACCTAAATACAAGATTTACTCATCAAATTTTAGAGTTTAACCATTTAAGATTAAAGTCAACTAAATCACCAACAACATTATGAGATAACTCACACATATAATTATTTAGCAAGTTTAATCACTTGCCTCAAAGTTTTAGAGGTTGAATCTTCCTCGAAATCTCTGATTCGAGATGAAAATCCAAAGCTTCTAAGCTTTTCTCTTCTCTTCTCTTCTTTCTCTTCTCTCACGATGGTTTCTCTCTTTCTCTCTTGGGATTTCTTCACAAAAATGAGATAAGCCTAAGTCTCCCAAGATTAAATAACTCTTATCTATAACAACTCCCAACTTTAATGTGACACCCTGCCCAATTAAATATCGGGTGATTAATCCTTTATAAAATTTATAATAGAATGTTCGGTTGGTTCATTCTTAGCATCATTGTCGAAAACTTAAATCCAGTTAATTACCTAACATTTAATTAAGCTAGTGTCAAAACATTTCCCATTTTAATTTGAAACCAATTAATTCAATTAATTTTTGAACATTGAATTATAAACCACACACAATAAATGAATGCTGATTGAATTAAATACTGAATAATTAAGACTCGATAAAACCTTCCAGTTCAAAGTCATAAAAAAACAAAAATAAATACTCAATCCAACAGAAAAGAACTACAAATAAACTGATTACAATCCCGCTAATGAGGATGGGCGACACATGCCCGAACTGAAGCATCTGAACTAGGAACTGGATAAAATGATAGAAGCGTCTATCTCAATGACCCGCAACTTCGACAACAGTTGCAGCTCGACAATCCATCCAAGTATCTAGAACCGGTGTCCCTGTGGCTAGGCACCTGTACTAATACATATATACATAACAAAAGAGAAGAAATACAAGAAACGGGTCAGAGCCCGATGTGTAAAAATTTTTTATCAAATATTTAAAACTCATTCTTAAAATAAGTCTTATATGCATGTTAGTTATCGAAGTCTCACATGAGTTTCTCACCTCTCATCTATTGTGCACGCCTAACGTACATCTAATCTCCTCCTAGTTATACATCCTGGTCTAACTAGTCAGAAACCATACTAATACTAACTATGCTCACTATATAGTATTCCCATATCACCCATATAATACGCTATTCAGATAGTTTATCTCACATACTAAGTTTCATTATTCACCATTTGAATGGTTAATCTTTTATCTACTAAGATTATTTCATTTCTCATTTCCATTTTATCTACTATTCTCATAAAGTAGAAAGTTACCCAAGTACACTCATATATATATATATAGTCTCATCATCCCTATATATATACACTAATCCTGCACCCTTAGGTTAAGACCACTTGGTGCAATGTAATGATTATTATTATTACCAAGTCTACTAATTTTACACATTAGAAATATTCACAAATTCATATATATATATATATATATATATATATATATATATATATATATATATATATATATATATATATATATATATATATATATATATAGTCACATCATCCCTATACATATATATATACTAATACTACACCCCCGGGCTAAGACCCATTAGTGCACCTATCAAGAAAATCATGCATCCCCTGGTTAGCACCCATTAATGCACCTATCAATAATAATCCAGCACCCCCGGGTTAACACCCATTAGTGTGCCTATTAAGAGAATCCTTCATCCCCGGGTTAACACCCATTAATGCACTTATCAATAATAATCCAGTACCCCCGAGTTATCACCCATTTGTGCGTCTACCAAGAGAATCCTGCATCCCCGGGTTAACACCCATTAATGCACCTATCAATAGTAATCCAGCACCCCGGGTTATCACCCATTAGTGCGCCTAACAATAATCATCCTTGTACCCCCGGTTTATCACCGATTAGTACACTTAACAATAGAGTCTATATACCCCCGAGTTATCACTCATTAGTGTGCTTAACTATAAGATTCTTGCACCCCCGGGTTATCACCCATTAGTGCTCTTAGCAATAATATCGCATAATAGGCATACAAACGTCCTATTAAAATTTATAGGTATTTCCCCAACCTATATATACACTCCTCATACGTATTTTAATCTCATCAGTACGTATAATATAACTATTTAGATTACTATCTCTCTCGTAATCTCCAATGTACATTCTCTCTATACCGAAATAATTAAAGTATTAAGCCTCACATACTTTTCTCGAAATCCTTTCTTGCTTAAGTTTATTATCGGACACTTTCTCTCACTCCAAGAAATTGGTAAACCCAAATTTGGACTCAAAGAAAATCCCCAAAAATTTCCTCTGTCGCTCGAACCAAATATGTTGTCGCTTGAACCAGAAATAGATCTCGCTCGAACTAGAATGAGATGTCGCGTGAATGAATTCGCGCGAGATCCCTATCTTGCGCGAACGACTTCGCGCGATATCGCGCGAGATGTCCCTCTTCGTCGTCCTGCCCAGATTTCCAGCGTTTTTCACCATTTTTTATCCTAAAAACCTCTAAGATTTTATCACCCAACACCACATCATCAATCCCAATTAAGCCATAGCAGTTTATACAACATTCCTATCATCCTAGGCTCATTAATTCGTCATTAATTCTTATAATTATATTAAATCCCCAAATTAGTTCATATGAACCTTAGTTTCCAAATTTTTAATTAAAGAACCTTATCAAGTCAGATTCGTTCATCACTATGTACTTCAATGTCGTGATTAATCCTCTACATACATGAAGTAATTCCAACCACTAATTAACCCACTCCTTAATCGTGATTTAAATCTCCAATTTTCACCCAATTAACATGTAAATCATGATTAATTTTATCTACACTAACATGAGCATGATTATTGCTAAACAAAAGCAAGTAATAAACACTTGCCTCGAATGTGACGGTCTGATCCGTTGGTGATGTTGGTATATACGCGTTCCTCTCTTCTCGATCTATGCGTTGGTGGTCACAGTTGTGCAAGGTGAGGATAATTTGGCCTTCCCTCTTGGAGTTTGGTTCTCCCTCACACACTCTATGGCCGTTCTTTCATTCCTTTGTCTAACAACCCTAAAAAACTTTTCTTGGATGATAAAATAACTCCCAATTTTCGTCCATTAATTAAACCCAAAAATATAATTTACCAAAATGCCCTCTCGAGATGTCGGTTAGGCCTAAAATTGCCCCGGGACCCAAACTAAACACCCGTGTATACTATTTTGACTATCATGACTCTCCCGGACTCAACGGCGCACTCGAAATGACCATATGAGTTAATAAAAATAAATTCTCTTTTTATTCTATTCAATTAGTCTCGACACGACTCACAAGCGTGTCAGACTTAAATTACCAAACAGTCGTATTTCTCACTTCCGACAGTTTATCAAATGTTATAATTCCATATTACATATCACACAGTAATATTCAATAATTCTCAATAATAAGTATTAACCCTTGGCACGCTAGTTAATAATTATTTTAATCCGAATTAATAACAAATTAATTTCTCGCATTTTAATTTAATTAATCCAACAACAATAATTAATCGCATACTTATTCCCATAATAATAATTAATCACAATTATTTAAATCGTAAAAAATACAGGGTGTTACATTTAAATGATAATACACACTTTAAATGACTCATTTACTCATATTCAGGTCAACAATACTCCATAACCCAAATTAAACCCCCGAACAATCGTTTTGACTATCTCGACCCATCCTCGATCAACCGTGCACTCTAAATTTTCAATCGAGACTCCAAATAAACTAAATTTATTTTTTTTCCAAAATTAAATTCCTATGTCCTCGAACACAGGGGGTGTTACTGCTGTATGCTACCGGACATGATTAATTATTTTAGATGCCTCAACTCACTCGATCCAGATTGGATTATTTCATTTTAGTTTTTTGTTGGTTGTGTTGCCTCTAGATGGATAGGATTTCATATTATTGTGAGATATATTTATTTCAATACTTAGCTTTACTCAATTTGATTCAGCGGGATGTTACACTTTGGTGACCGATGATTTATCCTGTTCACTCTTATTATTTATTTATTTATGCATGGTGACTTATTCGTCCATTTTGTATCGTATGGTTTAATTGTATTGTTTATTTATATTGTTGTTGCAATGGTGATGTTGAGGATGGACCATACTGAGATTCCTATTTTATTTAATAGAGGATCAGCCCCCGATATTAGAATAGACGGGTTGTCACATGATCATCCTCAGGATGCCAAATCCTTTATTCTTCAGCAGTAGAGTCACAACTCCCCAAATCAACAGTAGAGAACACTGTATACGGGTTTGATGTAATGTATGGAACTAGGGTTTGACAAATGTAACACCCCGCCTAATTAAATACCGGGTGGCCAGTCCCATACCAAATTAAAACAGAATATACAGTTAGCTCATTCTTAGCATCACTGTCGAAAACATTTACAACTCACCCAATACCCAATTAAGCTGGTGTTAAAAACTTTCCAAATTTTAATTTCAACAAAAACCATTTTTAGTTTACGAATAACACAACACATATTATTCCACAACACTAATAACTGAACAGATAACCCTAAAGAATTTAAATGCAATTGGAATAAACCTTTCCACATAATAATCCAATACAATAATCCCAATAATATGAAATGTATTAAAATGACACGAATACAATAGTATTTGACTCAGATAGGAAAAGATAACTGAAATCCTTTGGGCGACATGCCCTAACTAAGAGAATACTGTGAATCCAATGAAGATAGGCGTCTAAGCAATACTCCATAGATCCATAGCTCGTCATAATCAACTAAGGTTGGCGTCCCTGCTGCTAGACACCTGATATAGAAGGTACAATAGAAAAGAAAATATGCAAGGAAACGGGCGTGAGCCCAATGTGAAAATGATTTTTAAAACAACAAGTATTTAACAAGTGAAATAAAGCATTTATTATGTACATGTTAGTATCCAACTCTCACTTGCTATTCTCACCTCTCATCTAGAGTGCACACTTAACGTTTCCTATTAACCTTCTAGTTAATGGTTCCTCTTGACAAATTACCATAATATGATTTCATCCCATATCATAACCCCGTATGTCCCATACCGTACGTCTTATAATCATTCATATACTTTTTCCATTATCATAAATCGTTTATCATTAACATGAATTAAGCTCTTCAAATTCATAAGAATAACTATTCATTAACTTAATTCCATTCTCTTTCTCTATTCACCGTTATCTACAATTATCACACAGTAGATAGATTTAACCACTAAATACATTCATATAATTCATTATATATATATATATATATATATATATATATACATATATAATACGGCACCCCGAGTCACAGCTGCGATGCAATGCATTACTCTGCTATCATGTCCCATCATCGTTGGTCGCCGAATAGGGGACTAAACGTTCGGTAAGGATTTCTCGAACCACAAACATCAACATACAAATTGGAGGCAAACATAGTTCTCGTATCCATGGGTCACTCACATACCTACGTACCCATAGTCAGTGGACTTATCAACTCCCCGATAAGTCTTTCATAGACCTATGTTCTTGAGCGACAAATCAAAGATCCCATGGATTCATCAGGATATGACTGCCCTCACGCGCAAACCTCCCCATCGATAGCAAGTAAGCTAGGTATGTTATACACATAATTTATTAATCAATCAAATAGGCATTATCATACCTATAATATAATATCAACAAGGTACTCACACTACCCTTAGATAATTCCCATACGTAGCATTATATCTCTTTAAAACCTATGCATAAAAATGACATGACTTTACGTCTTTAATTTAATTATCCCCGAGTCTCACTCATTTACCAAGGTTCAAATAGGTTTTCCTTAATAGTATATTCAGTAAGAAGTCACTAATACCCTATTAGTCCATATCATCATTTCTCCCGAATTACTACGAATTAAACTCTCCCTTTAAGTAGGGTTATAACTGATTGTTTCTAATCTCTCATCAACACATCTTCTATCAACTAGGATTGAAAACCATCACCACATGGCTCATAGTCTATAGTGTTTCTTTCACACTATATGACTTATCAACAAAACCAACATCCTCGCATCCTATAACATATCTCCACTCTGGACGTCGTTAAGGTTCATGCGCGGAACGTCTCGCAAAGAAAAATCCAAATAAGGAACCCCTCCAATACACTACTACGTAACTTTGTCAATCGTGGAGGTCCGTCAACTTCAAATATGCAATCGGGATAACCTCATCCCCTCTTTCAATCAAATTTAGTTTGAACTCCCATCTCTATCCAGGAGCCATACCGCTAAACGCTTGTACTGCACTCAGTCCTTGCGCAATCAATAATGAGCTTAAACTCACGCCTTGATGTTCAAATTGTAACCCTAAGGCTACCCAGGTATTATATTAAATCTCCCCTACTGGACCTATCCTTAATCCTCATGCATACCAATAATAATCCAACAAATGAATCTAGCAACTGAAATACCTTTTAATTTGATTATCATTATTCTAATAAATTAAATCCCAATCAAATTAATTCAAATCTTATCTAGGGCTTAATGGTCTTCTCTAAGTCCCATAACATCCAATTAATAATCACCAAATATCTACAAAAGGTTTGGTATAAGAACCAACATTAAAAAGAAACAATTTTAACAATTTTGGGGAGGTCGATCAATTGAAGGTAGGGGGTTGATCAATCGATCACCCAGGTAACAGCCCAATTTTTCTGCATTTCTTCTACTACGGGTTTAACCATTTTTGATCAATCAAACCTTCATATTAACAACCCAAATGACTTATAAACCTTACTACATGATATACCAACATATATAAATGATTTCTAATGCTCTAAACATCCTAGAATCACCAAGAGATTAAATTAAAAGCATGTTTATATCCTCTTTTTACAGAAAATTATCAACATAATATCTTCAAGAACAGATCAATGGTTTTTAGAATTTCTTCAACAGATTTATGATTATTTCATGGATTACTATCTACCTACAACATGAGTTTGATTCCTACATAGTTCCATTTTCCAGAAATCCATTTAACAACTCCAACATTATCTTCCAAACATGAAAAATCTCATCTTTATAGAACTATCTAACATGGACAATATACAAACTTAGATTGAAATTATCAAACACTTGCCTCTAATGAAGATCTAATCCTTTGTAGTTGAATAACACAGGTGGTTCTCCCTTTATCCGGATAACTTCCGATGGTGGTTGGTGGTGGTGACCTTTGGCCTTTAGTTCTCCTCCTTCCCAAGTAAGCTTTTCTCTTCCTAAGAAACCTTTCACTTTCTCTAAAACAATGACCTTTTAATTTTTTGTAGAAGAGATGAATGAACCCACATTCAATTAATCTCCAAATACTTATAATAAGACAAAATTCAAAATCACTATTCATCCCCTTGTAAAAATGACCAAAATGCCCTTTTGGGTTGTCTTTTCATTTCCAAATGACCCGAGATCAAAACCAACATCCAAATAGACTTTTCTGACTATTTCAACCCTTTCGGACGCAACGACGCACTCAAAACGACTATAAGGTTGATGTAAAAATATGTTTTCTTTTTAATTTAACAAATTAGCCCCGACACGTCCCATACCGCGTCTGACTAAAAATTCAAATTATTGAATTAATAATTCACAACAATATCAATAACATCACATTTATATATTACCTAAATATCTTTAAGTAATATTCAGAATCATTCATTTTAATATCCACAATTCGGATAAAACCCAAATGAATTAATTAATAATAAAATCCAATTAATCCATTAATTTAAAATATAACCCATTTTAAAAGTCATTAAAATCACGGGGTATTACAACAAACTGAAC
This sequence comes from Sambucus nigra, assembly GCA_949130495.1. Lineage (NCBI taxonomy): Eukaryota > Viridiplantae > Streptophyta > Magnoliopsida > Dipsacales > Adoxaceae > Sambucus > Sambucus nigra. The sequence goes on along the minus strand of OX422218.1, from coordinate 255,470,260 downwards.
AAATCATTATAGGGATGAAGATTTGGAAAATTAAAAAGTAAATTCTATGAAAGAAAAAGCGAAAAACTTTTGGAACACGTAAATGAATGCGTTTTCACTAATAGTTCTAGAAAAATAATACCACAAGAGACCTTTTTATATTGAAACACAATTTTTGAGGCAGAAAACTTGTTTGAATTTAAATGACACTTTATTCGAACGAAATCACTAGTTTCGTTCTGACGAGTTACAATCTTGTTTGAACGAACAACCTAGTTCATTCTTACGAGTATCCAATAAAATTCGAACAAGTGTAGCTCATTCAAATAGAGAGACCTCATCTGAAGCTCATTAGAAGTTCATTCCAGCGAACTACGAACTTCATTCCAACGAGTGGAAAACCTCATTCTAGTGAGAAGCATAGTCTGGTATAATGAATAGAAAACAAAAATGAATCTTTTTAAAAATCATTTTATGAAAAATGCCTCGAATAAAAAACCGCATCCCAAAATAAATTTGAATAAGTTGGAATAAAAAACCTAAATACGGTATATCTCCAAACAATATTATGACGGTTCCAGCACATTCGACTTTCAGAATGTTGCTCGATCACTAACTTGTCTTCAAAAATCATGGAAACATATGTGGATGTGGTTTGTTCAATTTGTAATGGGATATGCTAAAATATATAAACTCTAATCAATAAGAAAATATTTCTCTTACAAATATCCCCCTTTGTCTATTCTTATAAAAGCAAAAATTGAACCAAATTAAAACCTTAAGACAATTATTACCTACAAATTCATGCCCCTCAAATCCAAAAACGAAAAGATATTAGAGACTGTTTTCAACTGAAATTCTTCATCTTATGTAGTCCAAGAGATCATTATCAATGTGAAAAAGACCTAAACATGAAGCAAAATAGTACCATGATGCATAAGAGAGTTTTAATAAAAAAAAACTCCCCCTCAATTTTTTAACTCCCCCTTTTGTCCATAATAGACAAAGGGATAGTGACTATGCATGAAAGTGTTATCATCACCCAAATCTAATAAAAATAGAATAACAAAGATGATCAATAAATCAGATGCGATGAATTTCTAAAAGGCCATAAACTATCTTTGAGAGTTTTCAATATTCTCAAGTATAAAAATAAGTGCATGCATAACAAAAGGTACATATAGGTATAAATACATCACATAGTGGAATATCACCAAAAATTCTGAATCATGAAAGAAGAATTTAATTGTGTGAACATTTTCCATAGGAAAATCAACATAAACATTCATAACAAAGGCGCATAAAGTCAACGAGATACTTATAAAGAAAGAAATTAATTTCAACCTTGGGTGTAAGAATGTTGAACAAGATGAAATTGACTCGACTTATGTAATATGCCATAAATTTAAATGCTTCTCAAAATAATAACTCCACACTATTTAATATTTTTCACGAGAGTCCATTATGCGAACCCATTGATCTTGTACTTTGTACCACCCTTAAAATCTCACATATTTTAGAATTATCTCTCAAATTTTTAAATATACCATAATGCTCATGTGTAGCGAAGCATCAGTGAAATAAAAATGGCCTTGGCATTTCTATTTTTATGTGTCGTTAATATTTTAGGCCTTTTTTGTAAATGGTGTCTTTTAACGCAAATAGAGTTTTCTATTTAGCATCCCCTTTCCATTGCTTAACATAAAACAAATTTTCTGAGAAATGAAATCCGTACAATGGTTCTTATAAGCACAACTTATCTCTCATACATTTGGTTTGTTATTAAACACTAGTGAGATGAGAACATCATATTCGACATACGGTAAGTAAGTACAACATTCAAAAAGTCCATGAAGGTGTGCAATAAAGGTCATAAAAAGTCTAGCATGAAGAAAGTGATTATTAATGAACAACAAAATGACTAAAGAAATAAATCCATGTCTAAAAATGCCATGAAAAAGTGACATGAATGGATGGAATGTAGGGATGATCCGAGTATCATAAATGCACATCCATATATGGTAAAAAACAAAATTACAAAACATCATTTTGTATTTTTCAAAATTTTTATCAAAAATAAAATAATTTTGAAAACTTTTTTTTTTAAATTGAAAATCTTTTTGGAATTTTTAAGATATTTAAAAATAAAATCATATAAATACATAGAAATGAAATCTTGTAATAGGTTCAAATGATAGCAACCTGATAAGACCCCTACAGTAGATAAATTTATAACCTCAATCATTAGTCCGAGAGGAGTTTTAAAAAAGAGTAGGCATCGTTTGAAATTACTCCATCAAACTTTGCGAAGTTTTGACCAAAAGCTCTACTTGCTCTCGAAAACTCTTAAAATCTATACGATCATGATTGGGAGCATGATTAGGAACACATGTGAGGTCTCATGTGGGAACATGTGTGTGAAATCGCGTGGGAGCATATCGGAGAACACACACTTGAGAAAATCTCCCTATCTTAAATCAAAATGCCCAGGATGTACTATCGTTGGTGGGTTAAGTTTAAGCCTATAAGGATCCATCACATACTCGAGAACTTTTTCGGGTGTGGCATTAGAAGTGGATGCACGATCGTAACATATTCCTTGACTCTCGTTGAAACCTAAAGCGAGACGAAGGAACATCTTTCCAACCTTCTTAGATGTGTCCTCTAAAGTGAAATTAACCTCCCGGGAACATTCAAGATCTTTCTCGAGTTGGGATACATGGGACCTAGTTTCTCACGAGTCTTCAATTAATCTTGAAAATCTCTCGTAAGCCAATCCACATTGTTGGTCAAATCGATCTTATCCCTACCGACCATAATCAATTACTCCCATAAAGAAAGTGTCCACTTCTCAAGTTATCTCACCGATGCCTCACACTCTCTCAAACTTTCACCTATTTCTCTAAATTAAACACCCGAAGAGTCTAACTTATATTTTTCCTTTTTATTCTCAAAAACTCTTTACAAAGTTCATGGTAGGCGTGTTGAAGTCCACCTTATTCCTCACTCAAATTCTCTTCGTCACTCTCACCATCTCTAGAATGATTCGACAAAGTGTCGAGGCTATCACATTTAAATATGTCCTCACTGGCATGGGACAATCTAGAAGTACTAACATGACTAGACATGAATGCAAGACATAGTTCACGTGGTTATTCATCCCCAGAATTCACTGCCTCGATATCATTATTGCTAAGAGTGGCTTTGTTTGCTGCTTTGTCTTTGCCCTATCTCTTTATCCTAGTATGACACTCATGTTCTTTATGTGCTTTTCCCTCACATTCAAAACATCTCACTTGATCATTCTCAAAAACATTCTTGCCCTCATTGACATTTTTTTTCCTCAAAACTTTTGTTTTCTTTGGAAGAATTTCCTTTGTTAAATTTGAAACTAATTTTTTTTTACAAGCAAGGCAAGATCATCCAACTCAAACTCAAACTCACAGTTAAAATTAAAAAACCTTTCCCTTTTTCTTTTAGACTGAGCTTTCAAAGCAATCCTAATTTACTTTTTATTTTTATTTTGGGGGAACATATCAATTTCATAAGTTTTAAGGTATACTATGAGTTCTTTTAGCCTAAGAATATTTAAAATTCATAAAGAATTAAGGACCATGGATTTCGGGATAAAAATGGGACAACAGGGATCTCAATTTTTGTTTTAAAACTCTCATGTGAGGAATTATCTTACCTAAATTAAAAACAAAATTGACTATACTAGATTAACATGAATAAAACTCATCAAAAGTCTCATATTCTAGCATGGTAATAGTCTTACACCGTGTCGTGTTATTTTAAAAGCTTAGAATCTTTCACAGTGTTGGTACCCTTATAAGTGAGTTGGAGAGTATCCCACGCTTCTTTAGACGTGGTACACATCATAATCCCATGAAACTCATCGGGACTGACTGCACCAGAAATTCCTCTTAAGCCACGGGAGTTAAAATTAATCCATATAAAATCATCCTCTGTCCAAGAAGTGACACATTTAAGACTTTTGACATTGTTGTTAGTCACAGCCGGTGGAGTCCACACTCTTTCATAGATAAACGATACACTCTTATCAATCGACTTTAGTGCCGACCTCATTCGATCTTTCCAATAAGAATAATTTGACCCGTAAAAGACAAATAGCTTATTATATAAATTATCCATATAATCATAAAATTAAAGATCACACAATAAATAAGTAAAAGTTCCTCTAATACTGATTTGAGAAAGTAACAGGGGTTATATGGATTCACTTGTATATTAGGTCACACTTTAAAAGATTCACTTTTTACCAAATATTATCTTATTTAAATTAATATGAACATGCAACGGTGATTTGAATCCAAAATCCAAACCAAGGTAGAATGGGAAGAAGATAGAGAAAAAATCCTTTCAGACAAAACTTATATTAAACCCTATTTTCAAATTGATGAAAACAAGTTGACTTACAGAAACTTAGATATCCACTATGTATGACGCGATGTTGTCTTCAAATCTTCAACATAAAGTAATTTAGTGCATCACCACCCCTCGGTATCCACCGATTAACCTTTGGAATATACAATTCCTTTTTTCTTCTGTCGTAGAGCCTTAACTCTACAAATCAGTAGTAGAGAAAATCTCTACAAGGGTTTAGAACTTTGGATTTTATTCCTAATTTAGAAAAGTGATCCCGAAAGATCCAACGGGTTTGGATGAAAAAAATGTAGAGTTCGGTCATAAAAAGAACTCTAAAAAGGGTTGTGGAAAAGTCTAATCCCGCATCTCTATTTATAGGGAGAGTTGTTACAAAGATATAGGGACTAAAGATTTTTTTTATAAACAAAAATATGCATACTCATTCAAACAAACTTCTATCTCATTTGAACATCGTACTTAATCTCATTCGAACGGCTTTCAACGAAACCTTGAACGACATTCTAGAGTTGACAAAAAAGGCCACCCTTTAAATCTCTTCGAAGGTGGCAATCTCAATTTAACGACCCTACCTAACTCGTTCGAATGACATAGCAAACTCGTTTAACGAGTTCATGAGTTTTTTAAAAAAGTTTAAAAATCATTTTAAAAACGTTTTGTAAAACAAACTCTATTTAAAATTGATATTTAGACATTTTGGGCTTTACCAAACTACCTCATAACATTTCTCTGGTAAAGTTGTGAAGAACGATCTTCAATCTTACAAATACAACCAATGATTATTTTCTTTGAAGACTTGAGAACGGTAACAAATGTGCAGTGGGGTGTAACGGGGTAAGGAAAAAAAATGAGCAATTATAAATTTTTCTCTTATAAAATATGCCAAACCAAAGATCAAACTAAACAGAAGAAGAAGTTGGAGGAAAAATCCCTTGCTGGCAAAACCTTTTTATATTATAACTGTTTAAGAATTAACAGACATGAATTGACTTATAGTCTCCTTAAAGATCCACTAAGTGTAATGCTGTATAGGTCTTCAAGTCTTCAACAGATACGGCACACTCTAGCATCGCCTAGAGGGAGCAACTTTTCCCTCGGTATCCATCGATTAACCTCAAGATGTAGAATCCTTTCTTCATTAGTAATAGAGTCGTAACTCCACAAATAATTAGTGGAGAACACTATATAAGGGTTTCATGCAGTGTATGGAACTAGGTTTGACAAACTCAACAAATAATTCTAAAGATGAAGATTTGGAAAATCAAAAAGCTATTTCCATGAAACAAAAAGTGGAAATTTTTTTGAACATGTATATGAATTTTCTTTTGCCAAAAGTTCTTTAAAAATAAGACAACAAGAGTCCTTTTTTTTTATAGAGAAACACAATTTTTGAGGCGACAAACTCGTTTGTATGAAAATGGCACTTCGTTCGAATGAAAACACTCGTTTGATTCTAACGAGTTATTGTCTCATTTGAACAAACAACCTAGTTCTTTCTAACTAGTATCCAACGAACTTCCAATGGGTAAAGCCTTGTCAAATAGAGAGACCCCATTTAAAGATTGTTAAAAATTCATATTAACTAACTAAGTACTTCGTTCCAATGAGTGGAAAACCTCTTTTTAACAAGAAGCACAGCTCGTCCTACAGAACTGAAAAACAAAAAAAATTTAAAAATCCTTTTATGAAAAGTACCTCGAATAAAAAAACATATCCCAAAATAAATTTGAATAATTTTAAATAAAAAATCTAAATACCATATTCCTCCAAATAGTGTTTTGACGGTTCCAACGTATTCAATCTTTAGAATGTTGCTCACTCATTAAATTGTCTTAAACGATTATGGATGCATATGTGGATGTCATTTGTTGAATTTGTAACGATATACACTAAAATATTTAAACTGTGAGCAATTATAAAATCTTTCTCTTACACAAACCCATTAGGAATTCAATTATTTATATCTACTCAGAATATGGATTGCTATACATCGGGGTCTGCACCCCTAGGCCATTTCCCCCTAAATTTAATCTATGAGATTCATAAACTCATTCCTCCTAACTATCCCAGGTAGTTGCCTATGTGGTTCGAAAACCGATTGATTTTTTATTTGTGCTAGTTGTCAGGCATCACTAAATTAAATACCATTCTTAGCATGTGACAGATATGACATATATAAAAATTTTCATCCACAAGATTAATAATCAACTAAATAATCATCCATGCAATAATAAAATCCATCACCAAGCTAAACTCCAAAACAATCCAACTCCATAATTTAATTAAAACTCCAAATGAAATAATCCAATAAATCATCTGCTTTAAACTATAAACAACGTTGGAACCGAGTGGCCCAATAAAATCCATAATGAAGTCACATAATATAAAGCGACAAGCTTATACTAATAAAGAAAATAATTAAGATGGAACTCTAGATGCACCTCCAAAATGATCTCCAGTAAATCCTATGCAGCTACTCCAAAGCTAATACCTGAAATGTTAGTCAATGCATTGGGTCAGAGTCCACCACATAGATACCAGCTACTCCTCTCAAATAACATTCTTGTGCCCATAAAATATCATTATACACAATAAACATGATAGTAGAATATTTTAAATTAAACGAGATATATTAATCGATAAATAAAATAAATCACGATCTACCCATAGAAAAGTCTAACCAAAATTCAAGTCTCAATATTTAATTTATTTAGCAAATTTATTGTCATTCTTATTTTGTTAACATCAGTTGCGGTACTCCTACATTTAAGTCTTACACCATAATAGTTGTGGGACTCCCATTAAGTTTACATCATTTCGATTTGTGGGACTCCCAATTATCGTCTTTCATTATTTGATTGTGGTACTCCTGTTAGTTCTGCACTACACCCATTCTCCTCACTATGGCCAGTCAGCACGGTTCACTATCAGCTCTGCACACACTTGTGAGGTTCCACGCACGACATGCCACCATATCCCTTCAACCCGTTTAACTATCAGCCCGCACATACTCGTGACGTCATACACACTCACATTGCTATAGCCAGTCGACCCGTTAAACTGTCAACCCTGCACATACTCGCACCGCCAATATATTTTAATACCTGTTTTATCATCTTAGGTAATAATTCTCAATTTATCAAGTTTTTCTTATTTATCCCAAATTAGCCCCACCCTTATAATCGACATAAAATCCTCAAAACACCCTTAGTCCCATACCTAAAGGTATCCAAAACGCAAGTATTTTCTAACCTATAATCGAGGATGAAAACCAACTCACTAACACCATTTTTCCGCACCCTTAGTTTTGCTAATCCAAGGAACAATGTAAAAATCAGCTCCACCCCAAAATTTCTATCGGTAAACCGTCACCACTATCTTGTCCCATACCTAGAAAGTGGTAACTATCCAAAGGTCTACTAACTAGTCCTATACCTAGAAAGCAACCTTAATAAAGGTGAGCGTCCTATCTATACCATAACTCCGTCGTTCCCGCAGTGTCAAACATATTAAAAATAAATAAATTTCATGAGATTAAATTTCCATTCATCACAATAATTTCACCAATTTAATCCACACACCATTAATTAGAAAATTAATGCTCATTTAATTATATAATTAATTAAACCATAGTTTCGCAACAAATTATTCGATTTATAATCACATGCATGTTTATAGAATTTATACAACAAGAATTTACTATCGTGTGACATCCACAAAATTTTCATTATTTAACGTCATAAAACTTATGAAGCGACATTCCTACGTAAAAATATACATGCAAAACCCAAATCTCTACTCTAACATGCAAGGTTTTGAGCCTTCATTCATATTAAAAAATTTCATAAGCACAGTCCCAAATTATATTCCACATTTTCTGATTAATATCTCTAATTTATTTTAAGAAAACATATGTATTTAGTGTGTAGGCCATAATTACTACCCATAATACTAAGGGAAAGCAATAGATGTAATTTTGCCTGAGATTTGTTTGAAGAAATCTGATTTTGAAGATGTTTTCCTCGCAAAAAAATGACAAAGATTTGTTTTTGAATCATCTTGAGAAAACCCGATTTATCTTGAAAAATCTTGAGTTGAAAGTTGTGTAAAATGGGGCTAGGGTTTGTAGGAGGAAGAAGATGAAAATTATAAGGGTCTACTGCTCTCAGAGGTTGTGAAAATATGTTTGAAAAGTCCTAACCCCATATTAATTTAAGTGGAGAAAGATTAGATAATTTAAGTGTAATTAAAATCCTATTAAAACTAAAATAGTTTGTCTATTAGTCACGCTCAAGAACCGTGACAAACAGTTAGACACGGTTTAAGACCGTGACAAATATCTGAAGTGGGATTTTTATTTTGGCCCTATATTTTTTTTTAGAGAGTATTATATTTTGAGGACTCTTCTAAATGACCCAAGACTTATATATACTCATATTAGGAGTCTTTTAAGCTTGATTTTTGAATTCTGAGTTAATTTAATTAAATACCGGATATGGAGGCAATTTTTGCTATATTGGGAGAGACATCAGGGGAGATGCCTGAGGATTTTGGTTACTAGTCCTTTGGAAAGGTGCATTACCAAATATCCTATTACTGCCCAATCCTCGGTTTTATATTCGAATATTAGATTGGTGAGCAATGCATAGTTTGAAGGCCCATGAAAAACAAAATTTGGCTCATTGAAATATGACATAGGCCTATTCACTTGTCCAACATGCATTCTTCGCATTGGGTTGTTATATCCCATTTATTGGTAAGTAGTAGGCATTCTAATGCCCTAGGTTGTTCACACCGAATCTTGTATTGTTGGCTTGATTCCCAATTTTTAAAATTTAAATCGAAGTGTGGTTTCCCCATTGTTGGGCATATTATAATAGACGGGATGAGAGCCAGTAGGATGTACATTTGTGTTTACACCACTTTTGTAGTGCTAAACCCTAACCATTTGGAATTGAAAAAATCTATTTGCACCGAGATGCATGGACCGAGATTTGTACATAGAGCTAAAAGAGAAAAAATAAAGAAAGAGTTATTTGTCTAACTGATTTTTGTTAATAAAAATGTTTTTTTTTAAAACTGTTTTTAAAAAAACTGTTTTTAACTTTTTATAACTGTTTTAAAAAACAAAAAAAAATATTTAAATGATATGGGTCCGTGTCAGCGATACTAACCAATCGTGATAATAATGTTGATCCGCGTCAGTGACACTAATCAAATGCGTTGATGATGTGGGTCCACGCCAGCGGCAGTAACCAAACGCTATGATGATGTGAGTCCGCGCCAGCGGTACTAACCAATCGCGATGATATTATGGGTCCGCTCCAGGGGCACTAACCAATCACGATGGTGATCTGGGTCCGCGCCAGCGACACTAACCCATCGCGATGATGATGGGTCCGCGTTAGCGGCATTAACTAAACGCGATGATGTTGTGGATCCGCGCCAGCGACACTAACCAATCACAATGATGATGTGAGTTCGCGTCAACGACACTAACCAATCGCGATGATGATGTGAGTCCGCGCCAACGGCACTAACCAATCGCGATATTGTGGGTCCACGCCATCTCTTAAGAAATTGTTTTTCATATTTTTAATAAAAAAAATATACTGTTTTTTAAAAAAGAAACTGTTTTTAAAAATAAAATTATTTTTTTGAAAATAAAATAAGATTTCAATTTTTTTTTAAAATAAAATATTTTTACACTATATCGCGATTGGTTAGTGATGTTGGTGCGAACCCAATTTTTTTTTAAAAAAAAATATTTTTACACAATAAAAAAACTATTTTTTTTTATATTAACAGAAAAACAGTTTTTTTTATATAAAAATTTATTTTTATATCCATTGTTAATAATAAAAGAATAAGAATCTTAAAAAAAAAAAGATGGATGATATGTGGCCACATCACTATGTACATACTCTGTACAAAAAATCTCGATGCAAATAGAAAAGCTCTTTGGAATTATTACAATGGGATAGGATAGCCTATTAGTTATTGTCATGATCATTTTGTTAATATTCTCTATGCGATTACTTAGATAATCAAACACTGAATACATTTGATACACTAATTAATCTTGGGTTATTGAAGGTACATGTAAAACATATGTTATATTTTTATTTCTGACCTTCAAAGTCGTTTTTATTCAGTTCTTGGTTTTGATCATCTGGTCTCATCTCTTGACCAATACTCACAGCTTTTTGGTCTATGGTTGTGGTGGGTTAGCTCGTTGAACTAAGTTCACCAACTTTTTTAGTTACATCATCGCTCCTTTGTGGTTTGGCCATGAAATATTCTTAAATAACACTCTATTCTCACCGGGTGTGCCTAAGATATGTTTTACTGGCACGATTGATTTTTGTATTCTTTTTTATAATGTGTAAGCATACCAGGAAAGATTATGGTCTTGCCAACTAACTTAGCCTATTATAATTAGGCGATTTGTGAACCATTTGATGTTTCAATTAAGAAGACTTTCCAGTAAGTTCCAATTAAGTTTATAAATTCAATAAATTAAAACTACGAAAGAGTTGGAAAATGGAAGGCTACAGGTAAAAATGATATTCAAAGTAGCTAAAACAACAGAGTAATGTAATTTAAAACTAAAGATAGTAATAACAATTTGTAACTAAAGAATATAAAGAAATTTACACTAGGGTTGTAAAGAAGTTTAAAACTAAGAAATATAAAGACAATTTAAAACTAAGGAATGTAAAAATAGTTAAGTAGGGCAAAGGGAACTAGAGCATAGTTACAATAGGTTGATCTTAAATATCCAATATTTAAATTCTAGATAACTTCGAAGAAGAAACTAAATGATTAAAGGCTGAACTACGCTAGAAAAACGAAAAATAAATGAAAAGAAAAGAAAAAGGAAATGCTTAAAATTGGAAGACTGATTTTGTGGCTGGAGAGTCTTATTTCTGCATTATTGTTGAGTCTCTTATTTATAGATTCCTTTACCTTTGAAAATTCCATGCTCTCTCAAGTCCTATGCAATGTAGCTTCATTAATGCAGATATGACTTTTTATGGGAGTATCTTTTTACAACATGTAGAGATTCACCATGGTGGGTAGGAGGGGACTTTAATGTAGATGCAGATATGACTAAAAAAATTGGCAAAAATGAAGTTAATATAAGGCTTATGTATGAATTCCTGGAATGCATTTTGGTGAATGGATTAACTGATATTGGGTATAAAGGGTCAAAATACACTTAAAACAATAAAGAGTGATGTGGAGCACAATATTTAGAGCATGTTAAATAGAATTTTGATGAACAAACCTTGTTTGGACATTAATACAAATTGGAGTGTCTCTCATTTGAATAAGAGCATGTCAGATCATTCTCCTCTATTACTTAGAGGAGATCAGCCATCCAATCAAGTCCCTAGAAGTTTTAGATTCATGAATTTTTTGTCTGAAAAGAAGGAATGTACAGAAATTATTAAAAAGGCTTGGCGGGACGTAACATGCCCAAATCCCATAATAACAATATCTTTGAAATTAAAAGCCATCAAGGGGAAATTGAGCAAATGGAGTAAATTGACCTATGGAGATATATTTCAAAAGGCTAGAAATAGCGAGGATAATTTACTGAATTCATAGATAATTATGAGAAAAATCCTACAAAGGAGAATATAGAAGATCATGTAACACCCCACGATTTTGGAGACTGAGAAATTAAATTTTGGGAAAATAAAATTTAATTAAATTGGAGAATTCTAAAATTGGGAATTTAATTCCAAAAATAGAGGACGTTTTAAAGTATTCCGGATGATGATTTTGAGGGCACCATTGATCCTGAAAGGGTCGAGATAGTCAAAATGACTGTCATTGGGTTTTATTTCGGCTCCGGAATATTCTAAGTTAGTTTGACTCGAATTGGTGTAAACGAGTCATTTAAAGTGTTTATTAACATTTAAAATTGGGACTTATGTTTTAAGGGATTTAGAGGCTTACGAATGAAGCCTCCTCATTTGAGAAAAAGAGAGAGAGAAAGAAAAGAGAAAGAAGAAGAAATGAAAGGAGAGAGGGAGAAAAGCTTGGAGATTTTCTGCCTAATCGCGACATCGAGGACGATCCAACCTCTACAAATCTGAGGCAAGTGTTTAATCTTGCTAAATAAGTCATTTGTGTATTTTATTTCATAATTTGTGGGTTAAAGAAATGGTTTTTGGGTATAAACATCAAAAACTAAATTTTGGTTCAAATCTTGAAATTGAAGATTTTAATTGGGTTTAAGGGATATAAATTGATGAGGTTAAATTTAGGATGTGCTTTGATGTTGGAAATTATTTTGGGATTGCATATTAAGGGTTAGAAGAAGTATAAATTGAATTTTGCAGAATTTGGGCTTTGGAAAAATCCGCCATTTTCGTGGCTTGCTGCACAAGCCGAATCGATTCGCCCCTAGCGAATCGATTCGGTGGGTAGCAGACTTTCAGGTCCCTTGGACCGAATCGATTCGGATGGGCGGAATCGATTCGCTGCTGGGCCGAATCGATTCGAAAACAGGGCATTTTGAGGTATTTTCTCCATAGTGATTCCAAACCCTTTTTGGTTTGGTTTATTGATTTGGGGGCCTTCTCTTACGATGTAAGAGATATGTTCTTAGAGACATATAAGGAGTTTTCCACATATTAGGATTTTGGGGACTCCTTAGGGTAATTTGGGAGAAATGTATCCATGTACGTATTGGAGTTGCATATGGAGATTGTGGGGAAACCTCACTGAGGTTGGGAATACCAATTATAAATAAAAGGTATAAATATGATGTGAGGTTGAGAACTCTTAGAGAGTGAGGGGTATCATATCCTTAGAAATGTTTAGACTAAGGAACAATTGATAACTCCATAGGAGTAAGGGTTCATGAGATTAATTGAACCATAGGTGAAATTGGGAACGATTTGGATCGTACTATCGACTAGAATAAGCGGTAGCATTAGTTCTAGTTAGGATAGTTTACACGTAATTGTGGGGAAATAACCATTGAGATTCCAATACTTGAAACGAGGTTGGAATAATTTGAGGCTTTAGACTATTAAGCCATGTATGTGCCTATGGTTAAATAGTACTAAAGGTAATTATGTACTTTCGAATATGGATGAAATGTGTAGTGATGGGTTCCTACACAAAATCTTGGGTGATAACCCTAATGTTCAAAATATATGTATAGATATATACATATGGTTTTGGGAGACTATTCATCATAGAAAAAATGATTGAATATGTTTCAAGTGAGGGATCGTATTCACATATCGAGGTAAATTAAATGAGTTGTGGTGACGGCTTGTATGTTGAGGATTACGTATACGTATAGCCGAGTTTATATATCTTATACATATGAAAGAGAATTAGTTTGTATATATATATATATATATAGCGATGTGTGAATATATGTACATATATTTATATATAAATATGAATATATTTATGATGTGGACATACATGGTATGGATATTTAAACCGTATATGATGGTTTACTATTTGATCATATGATGGGATCATATGGATGTATGTATATTGCGCATGTGAGCGATATATATACTATTGTGGTTAAGCATACCCCGCTCATGCTATCATTGGGAAGTTTCCGCGCAGAGGGTGAGCATCCTGGCATATAGAGCAGGGTGTGGATATTCCCCAGGTCATAGTCGTCCCGTGTTTTATTATACAATAGATATATTTTTGGGATGAGACGTGGTGGGTATGTTTCGTCTCATTGCCAGTTGGAGCTATGATCGCTTCCCGAGACGTCGTGTGTGTGAGTTATCACGAGGTGGATGTCGTTGATCCCCACCAGGTGGTCCCCAGTTTCTACGTGAGCCGGGCACTGGGAAGATGATAGCATTGATGTAGTTTTATTGGCGATATATATAGCCGGGTGGATTATGTGCATGTCCATTGTACATCAGATATGATATGTACACTTGGTCATGGGTATGGATGATTGGTATATGTATATATATGGTGGGAATAAAATACATATATATATATATATATATATATATATATATATATATATATATATATATATATCCCATAGATGAAAGGATATAGAATCTTTGTGGAGTACATCTTGGATGATTATGGTGTACTAGATTGATGGGGGTTGATGTATCACATTTAAGGAATATTTCGGTTACATCATTCCAAGGATATTATTGGAGATATTAGTTGTAGCAGTAGTATAATATTGTATACATGGCATTATGGATCTCTAGGATCGACATTGTCAAGGAGTAGTGTAATGGGGTGGTTCCTTGTTTGGATTTCGCTTTGCGAGACACCCCACGCTTGAAACGCAGTGCAGTATTAAAATTGGAGAAAAGTTCTGCCAATTATGGTATGTATGACAATATGGATCTCTAGGATCGACATTGTCAAGGAGTAGTGTAATGGGGTGGTTCCTTGTTTAGATTTCGCTTTGCGAGACACCCCACGCACGAAACGTAATACATTGTTGAGATTAGAGAGAAGTTGTGTCGATATTTATGTGTGTCATAATGGATCTCCAGGATCGACGTTGACAAGGAGTAGTGTAACGGGGTGGTTCCTTGTTTGGATTTTGCTTTGCGAGAGACACACGCACGAAAAGCAGCGCATCGTTGAAATTGGAGGGCAGTTGTGTCAATAATAGTTTTGCATGCTTATTAATTAGAAATTAAATCATATGTTTCAACCCAAATGCATATTGGGTAACTTATTAAATTTATAAATGGTTAAAGTATAAACCGGAATCCACAAAGCCTAATAAGGCACATATGATTGAAAATAAATACTTAACTGTGTTTAGAAAAGGGGTGGATTCTTGGGTTATGATAGGAAAGTAGATCTCGTGGGTATAGGCTAGGCCTATGATAAGTTAGGTTGTCCTAATAAATGGGGGTCATTTAACTAAAAGTTGAGGACGCGAATAGGTGCGCGCCTTTAGATGAGAGGTGAGTTGGGGTTCCACGAGAGTGCGATTCCACTTTTAATTATGAAATAAGTGCACCGATATTTATTATGCACGGTTAACACACTTGCTAAATATTTTTCACAACTCGGGCTCTGACCTGTTTACTTTTCTCTCCTGCCTGTATATATATATATTACTACAGGTGTCCTACCGCATGGATGCCGGATGACTTTCTATCCAGAGTCTTGGGAGCCGCAGCAGGTGAGGACTGTTGCGGGATGTAGAATGTAGTCGCTTCCTCCTTTGAAAAAAATTCTAGGTAGGATTCATGTTGTATATCGGGTTTGTACCCAAGGGATATTTATATACATGTTTATATTTATTCCATTCCAGTTATTGTATTGGCTGTGACCCGACAGCTTATTCGGGTCTACTTTGTTTAGTATTTTCCGTTGTAGTCATTTATTTCATTTTTATTCTAGAATTTCATTTCTCATAGTTCTTTCATGCAGCTTTCTTCTCTTTACTAGTAGTGTTATAGTGTTGGTTCGTTGTCTGTTGCATATTTTTTTTAATTTTAACATCTCGCTTGTATGATACCGGGTAGTTAGTCCTATATTATATTGTACCGACAGTTGATGTTGAGACTGGACCATCTAAAATTCCTGATTTAATGTAGTATAGGGTTGGCCACCCATTATTATTTTAAGAGGGGTGTTACAGATGGTATCAGAGCTTCAGGTTCTAGAGTCCTTAGGATCTGTGCGATTTTTCTGCATTCTTCCGTTAACGTTCTTGACATAAAGCCCTACAATTAGGACTGTTGTGTTCACTGCGATGCTTTTTTCTGTGAAGTATATTCACTTGATTGGCGTTCTGATAACAATTCCTCTTGTTTCGTTTCAGACGTCGCCTAGGTTTTGTCGTCTAGGAAAGGATAGGATTAGAAGTACAATACCCATAGCATATTTTGGGTACGCTTTATTCGGGGGTATTTGTTTTCCCCAATTCCGGAGGAGATTTTTATCAGTGGTTTGAGGTGATTTATCGGCAGTTGAATAAGAAAGAAAAATTTACTCAAATGGCGAACCTTGGACTTAGTAAAGTAAGTCTGAGGAGAGATTAGTGTAGTCCTTGGGAGGTTTAGGTTGATAAACCCGTCAATTTTTGTTAGGAAACCTAATATTGGTGATTCTTACCGAGGTGAGGTAGGTGGAGTTGTCCCAATACCAGGAGTATTGTCTTCTGGGAAGAGGGAGAGAATTTGGAGACTCAGTTTCGTTGTGTGGGACTGAGGGAGTTCTTGGTAGTCGCAATAGCACTTTCCTTCAATATGGTTAGGAAGGATTTGTTAGGAAGAAAATTCTTTGAGGAGAATTAGGCCTTGGGGAGGAGTGAGCAAGTGTGGTCTTTATGCGACATCTTTTGGAATAGTAAAACATCTTATATTGAGCTAGTACAGAGTGGCTCTTTTGATTTTGGGAATGTAAATTGTTAAGGTTGTTGGTTCTTTGAGGGAAGAACTTAGTTTATGGAAAGGTGTTGATGTGCTGTAGAGGATTTTTTTTTTATTCTTGAGAGGTTCAAGTTTGGTAGATTTATGTTGAGCGGATAATTTCGCTCCTAGTTGTGCTAGTTTTGAGAACTAAGTAGTGGGTAGAAGTGTTGTATTTGTTGAGGCCTTGTGTTCTAAACATAAGGTGTTTGTTTGGCGTGTCGAATGACACGGGATTTATTTATATTATATTATTGTATAGGCCCTCGGGCAATATTTAAAATATGAAAAAAAAATCTTTTTATAAAACCTTAACCCTGGTTTAACTCATCTTAATCCCCGACCTAGCTACGTAGTAGTGTATTGGGAGGGTTCCTTGTTTGGATTTCGCTTGCGAGACCTCCCCCACACGAAGGTGGCTAGCGTCGGGAATTGAGGACAGTTCAGTTGTTGGGAATTCTCAAACTTTTATATACTTAGTATGTTGTTATAGATTATAATGCCGAGGGTTATATTATGATTTAAGGCTAATGGATCCTGATTGTGATTCTATGAGTGGAAACTCCGGTACGGGGTGTATGGGCCCCCCGGGGTAGTAGTATGTTTTCAAATCTATATGGTTCGACGTGAGAACTAGTAAGGATCGGTATAGTGATCCTAAGAGTTGATATTAGGACTAGATGATATTGAGGTCCTATGTGTATTTTAAATTTCGCGGGCGAAATTTTTGTAAGGGGGGAAGATTGTAACACCCCACGATTTTGGAGACTGAGAAATTAAATTTTGGGAAAATAAAATTTAATTAAATTGGAGAATTCTAAAATTGGGAATTTAAGTCCAAAAATAGAGGACGTTTTAAAGTATTCCGGATGATGATTTTGAGGGTACCATTGATCCTGAAAGGGTCAAGATAGTCAAAATGATTGTCATTGGGTTTTATTTCGGCTCCGGAATATTTTAAGTTAGTTTGACTCGAATTGGTGTAAACGAGTCATTTAAAGTGTGTATTAACATTTAAAATTGGGACTTATGTTTTAAGGGATTTAGAGGCTTACGAATGAAGCCTTCTCATTTGAGAAAAAGAGAGAAAGAAGAAGAAAGGAAAGGAGAGAGGGAGAAAAGTTTGGAGATTTCCGTCCTAATCGCGACATCGAGGACGATCCAACCTCTACAAATCTGAGGCAAGTGTTTAATCTTGCTAAATAAGTCATTTGTGTATTTTATTTCATAATTTGTGGGTTAAAGAAATGGTTTTTGGGTATAAACATCAAAACCTAAATTTTGGTTCAAATCTTGAAATTGAAGATTTTAATTGGGTTTAAGGGATATAAATTGATGAGGTTAAATTAGGATGTGTTTTGATGTTGGAAATTATGTTGGGATTGCATATTAAGGGTTAGAATAAGTATAAATTGAATTTTGGAGAATTTGGGCTTTGGAAAAATCAGCCATTTTCGTGGCTTGCTGCACAAGCCGAATCGATTCTCCCCTAGCGAATCGATTCGCTATGTTGCAGAAGTCTTAGGTCTT
Source organism: Sambucus nigra (assembly GCA_949130495.1). Classification (NCBI taxonomy): domain Eukaryota; kingdom Viridiplantae; phylum Streptophyta; class Magnoliopsida; order Dipsacales; family Adoxaceae; genus Sambucus; species Sambucus nigra. The sequence goes on along the minus strand of OX422218.1, from coordinate 255,451,940 downwards.
TAGGGACGAATCGATTCGCCCCTAGAGAATCGATTCGGTGGGTAGAAGACTCTCAGGTCCCTTGGATCGAATCGATTCAGATGGGCCGAATCGATTCGCTGCTGGTCCGAATCGATTCAGAGGGGCCGAATCGATTCGGAAACAGGGCATTTTGAGGTATTTTCTCCATAGTGATTCCAAACCCTTTTTGGTTGGGTTTATTGATTTGGGGGCCTTCTCTTATGATGTAATAGATATGTTCTTGGAGACATATAAGGAGTTTCTCACATATTAGGATTTTGGGGACTCCTTAGGGTAATTTGGGAGAAATGTATCCATGTACGTATTGGAGTTGCATATGGAGATTGTGGGGAAACCTCATTGAGGTTGGGAATACCAATTATAAATAAAAGGTATAAATATGATGTGAGGTTGAGAACTCGTAGAGAGTGAGGGGTCTCATATCCTTAGAAATGTTTAGACTAAGGAACAATTGATAACTCCATAGGAGTAAGTGTTCATGAGATTAATTGAACCATAAGTGAAATTGGGAACGATTTGGATCGTACTATCGACTAGAATAAGCGGTAGCATTAGTTCTAGTTAGGATAGTTTACACGTAATTGTGGGGAAATAACCATTGAGATTCCAATACTTGAAACGAGGTTGGAATAATTTGAGGTTTTAGACTATTAAGTCATGTATGCGCCTATGGTTAAATAGTACTAAAGGTAATTATGTACTTTCGAATATAGATGAAATGTGTAGTGATGGGTTCCTACACAAAATCTTGGGTGATAACCCTAATGTTGAAAATATATGTACAGATATATACATATGGTTTTGGGAGACTATTAATCATAGAAAAAAATGATTGAATATGTTTGAAGTGAGGTATCGTATTCACATATCGAGGTAAATTAAATGAGTTGTGGTGACGGCTTGTATATTGAGGATTACGTATACTTATAGCTGAGTTTATATATCTTATACATATGAACGAGAATTAGTTTGTATATATATAGATATAGCGATGTGTGAATATATGTACATATATCTATATATAAATATGAATATATGGATATATTTATGATGTGGACATACATGGTATGGATATTTAAACCGTATATGATGGTTTACTATTTGATCATATGATGGGATCATATGGATGTATGTATATTGCGCATGTGAGCGATATATATACTATTGTGGTTAAGCATACCCCGCTCATGCTATCATTGGGAAGTTTTCGCACAGAGGGTGAGCATCCTGGCATATAGAGCAGGGTGTGGATATTCCCTAGGTCATAGTCCTCCCGTGTTTTATTATATGATAGATATATTTTTGGGATGAGACGTGGTGGGTATGTTTCGTCTCATTGCCAGTTGGAGCTATGATCGCTTCCCGGGACATCGTGTGTGTGAGTTATCATGAGGTGGGTGTCGTTGATCCTCACCAGGTGGTCCCCAATTGCTACTTGAGTCGAGCACTGTGAAGATGATAGCATTGATGCAGTTTTATCGGCGATATATATAGCCGGGTGGATTATGTGCATGTCCATTGTACATCAGATATGATATGTACACTTGGTCATGGGTATGGATGATTGGTATATGTATATATATGGTGAGAATAAAATACCTATATATATATATATATATATATATATATATATATATATATAAATATATATTTATATATCCCATAGATGAAAGGATATAGAATCTTTGTGGTGGACATCTTGGATGATTATGGTGTACTACATTGATGGGGGTTGAAGTATCGCATTTAAGGAATATTTCGGTTACATCATTCCAAGGATATTATTGGAGATATTAGTTGTAGCAATAGTATAATATTGTATACATGGCATTATGGATCTCTAGGATCGACATTGTCAAGGAGTAGTGTAACGGGGTGGTTTCTTGTTTGGATTTAGCTTTGCGAGACACCCCACGCACGAAACGTAGTACATCGTTGAGATTAGAGAGAAGTTCTGTCGATATTTATGTGTGGCATAATAGATCTCCAGGATCGACGTTGACAAGGATTAGTGTAACGGGGTGGTTCCTTGTTTGGATTTCGCTTTGCGAGACACCCCACGCACGAAACGCAGCGCAACGTTGAAATTGGAGGGAAGTTGTGTCAATAATAATTTTGCATGCTTATTAATTAGAAATTAAATCATATGTTTCAACCCAAATGCATATTGGGTAACTTATTAAATTTATAAATGGTTAAATTATAAACCGGAATCCACAAAGCCTAATAAGGCACATATGGTTGAAAATAAATACTTAACTGTGTTTAGAAAAGGGGTGGATTCTTGGGTTATGATAGGAAAGTAGATCTTGTGGGTATAGGCTAGGCCTATGATAAGTTAGGTTGTCCTAATAAATGGGGGTAATTTAACTAAAAGTTGAGGACGCGAATAGGTGCGCGCCTTTAGATGAGAGGTGAGTTGGGGTTCCACGAGAGTGCGATTCCACTTTTAATTATGAAATAAGTGCACCGATATTTATTATGCACGGTTAACACACTTGCTAAATATTTTTCACAACTCGGGCTCTGACCCGTTTACTTTTCTCTCCTGCCTGTATATATATATATATTACTACAGGTGTCCTACCGCATGGATGCCGGATGACCTTCTATCCAGAGTCTTGGGAGCCGCGGCTGGTGAGGACTGTTGCGGGATGTAGAATGTAGTCGCTTCCTCCTTTGAAAAAAATTCGAAGCAGGATTCATGTTATATATTGGGTTTGTACCTAAGGGATATTTATATACATGTTTATATTTATTCCATTCCAATTATTGTATTGGTTGTGACCCGATAGCTTATTCGGATCTACTTTGTGTAGTATATTCCGTTGTAGTCATTTATTTCATTTTTATTCTAGCATTTCATTTCTCATAGTTCTTTCATGCAGCTTTCTTCTCTTTACTAGTAGTGTTATAGTGTTGGTTCGTTGTCTGTTGCATATATTTTTTTTTAATTTTAACATCTCGCTTGTATGATACCGGGTAGTTAGTCCTATATTATATTGTACCGACAGTTGATGTTGAGACTGGACCATCTGAAATTCCTGATTTAATGTACTATAGGGCTGGCCACCCGTTATTATTTTAAGCGGGGTGTTACAGAGCATAATATATCAACTACAATGTATAATCAAAAGCTTAAAGTAGAGACTGAATTTTGGAGTCAAAAGGCCAATGAAGCATGGGCTGCAGATGGAGATAAAAACTCAGATTTCTTCCATAAAGTTGTGAGAGGTAAACAAAATAGATTGCAAATTCAAAGGATTAGAAATAAAGATGGAGATTTGGTAGACTCTAAAGAGGAGATTGACTCAGTAACTATAGATTTTTTTCTAACCAGTTCAGAGCAGAAGAGGTCCTTGAGCAACACTGTCATATAAACCTCCTGGATGCCAATTGACAGAATGTTATTGAGGAGATTAACCAAAATATAGTTCAATGGCCTACAATTGAAGAACTAGAGAATGCAGTGAGGGGTCTAAATACAAAGATCAACCTTGGAGTTGATCGATTTGATGGTCAGTTTTTCATCACTTTTTCGGAGGAAATACAAATAGATATTTTAAAAGCAGTCCATTATTTCTTTGCAAGTAATTGCCTCCCAAAAATTTATACCACAACAAAATATCTTTAATCCCAAAAGTGGATCACCCACAATATTTTAATTACTTTAGGCCTATAAGTATGCAGAATTTTATTAACAAGATTTTGTTTAGAATCTTAAATGATAGAGTTTCTCATATTCTTCCCTCTATAATTTCTCGAATGCAATATGGTTTCATTAGAGGGAGATCTATCACTAAAAATGTTTTTCTACCCCAATAATGTATGACTAGGATTCATTCAAAAAAATTTGGAGGTAACATTATCCTTAAATTGGATATGACAAAGGCTTATGATAGATTCTCCTGGTGGTACATAATAAAAGTAATGAGGAAGATGGGCTTCTGTGAGCGGTGGTTGGACTTAGTTTGGAGAGTAATTTCTAATACTTGGTTAACTATAATGGTGAATGGGGGAAAATGTGCATTGTTTCGAGCATCTAGAGGCATAAGGCAAGGGGACCCACTATCCCTAAGCCTATTCATTAATATAGAAGATGTTTTGTCAAGGAATTTGTAGGATTTAGTTATGCAACAAGGGTATACTATATTCAAAGTGCCAATAAGAAGTCCCAAATTCAATCACCTGGCTTTTACTAATGAATTTATCCTTTTCAGCTCTGGATTGAAGAGAGAACTGAAGAAGAAAATGGATGTGTTAAGATCTTATGAGATATGATCAGTCCAATTGATCAATAGACATAAAATCTCTATGGTAGTCTCTAACAAAATCACTCCCAGATCCCTAACTTCTTTAAAATAATATACTGGAATGCAGATAAGGAAAGTCCCAATTACCTACCTTGGTTGTCCTTTATATAGTGGAAGGAAAAGAATGATTTACTAAGTCTATGGTTAAAAAGTCTAGATAAAAGTTAATTGGATGGAAAGATAAATGTTTGTTAATAAGAGGGAAAATTGTTCTCTTTAAATCAATGACAGTGTCTATACCTATTTATATGCTATCATCTTTAAGTCCTCTAAAGATTATTGTCAATAGATTTAATGGTATAATGGAAGATTTCTTTTGGGGTTCAAGTTATGGGGAATAGAGGCATCATTGGTGCAAGTGGAATTTGATTACAAGGCCTATTCAAGAAGGTGGTTTAGGGATTAGAAATTTAGATGATATTTCAAACTCTTTGAGTATGAAACTATGGTGGAATTTCAGATCAAAGGATTCTATATTGTCTCAATGTATGAAAGTTGCATACTGTAGGAAATATCATCCTAATTTTTCTCCAATTAGAAGTGGTGCCCACACTTAGAATAGGTTGTCCTCCATGAGATAATATGAAATGGGATCTTGGGAAAGCATATATCAGTATCTATAAGGACAACTGGGATATAGTTTAATACAAAAACCTTGAAATAAAAGAGGACAAATCCACTAATAAGTCTTGGAATTCAAATCTTCAATGGGATAAGGAAAAATGGAGAGTCATTTCCCTCCAAACATAACAGCTAAGATTAAATTATTTCAAGAGATCACAATTTACCAACAAGACAGGGTGATATGGAAGCCAAATAAAAATGGAGATTTCTCTATTTCTTCAGGTTGGGAGGTTTGAATATTAAGCAATTCTCAATAGATAAGTTTAAATTTCATTTGGCATAAATCTATCCCTACTACAGTTTTAATATTCATGTGGAAAATGCTAAACAATTACCTTGCTATAAATAATAAAACTAGATCTATTGGTATCATAGGTCTATTTAAATGTTAGTGTTATGTAAATTTAGCTGAGGAGTCTATTGATCATATCTTTACAGGAGGGGAATTACCTACTCAAGCTTGGAATTTTAGCACTCAAAAGTATGGAGTCAAGAGGGCATCTGGTAGTGTGAGAAATCAATTATTCCCGTGGTGATTCACGGCCATAAATCATAACCTATTATAAACTCTATCATACCTGCTCTTATTTACTGGAGTTTATGGATCCACAGAAACAAGAGTAAGTATGAGGGGGTTATAACTAATTTTTTTCTGTTTTCTATTAGGTAAATACTTTGAAGAAGTTGTATATCCCAAATCCAATTCTTTCAAAGAAAAATCCAAGGATGAAGATCAAAATGGAAGAATCCCCCTTCTGTTACATTAAAAATTAATACAGATGGCAGTGCTCTAGGGAACCCAGGCAAGGGAGGTGGTGGAATTATGAGAAATCAAGCAGAGGATATGGTGTGGGCTTTTGTTCTTCTTTGGGAGATATGTCCAATATGAAGGCAGAAGCAACATCTCTAAAGAAAGCCTTGGATATTTGTATGGATCTCAAAGACATTGATCTTCAAATTGAATGTGATTCTATGGTTGTTATAAATATCCTGAATGGGAATGCTCAACTTCGTTGGAAAATTAATTGGACAATTCATAAAATCAACGAATGTTTGAAGAATATTAATTATTCTATTAAGCATATTTACAGAGAAGCCAATCAAGTAGCAGACTTCCTAGTTAAAAAAAAGAAGTATGAATAATTTAGAGGTTTCCCCTCATAAGCCTAAAGATTTTCCATTACAAGTTAAAAGTTTGATTAAAGTTGACAAATGGGGCCTTCCAAGTTTCATCAATTTATAGTTGTTCCTGGGGTTTAATGCAATCCTCTTCTAGTTTTGAGTTAGTTTAATTTGTTCTATCATTTTCAGATCTCTTGTAAAGGTTCTATCTTATAACTAACCTATTTTAAGTTTCATTCTTTTTAGTTCTCTAGAGATCCACAAAGATGTAAGCCACTTAGAAGAGGTCGGTCTTTTATTCTCAAAAGATGAATAAACATTTTATTCTCTAAAGGAAATTCCACTCTAACTGATGGACGATTTTATATTTTGAAAATCTCTCTTTGGTGTTATTATGCTCTAATGCAGTTATGTGAGATTACACTACGTTCTGAGCTAGATAGGTGTCATTATCTTATTGAGTCATTTGTCTTAGTTTGGCCTATTTCTATTTTGTATTTCCCAGCTATAACAAACAATTCATATTTCTGCATGTTGATATCTCATTGGCTAGAAAATTAAAAAAAGGATATCGCAAAATATTAGATGCAATCATAAGGAATATTTTCAAATGTGCTTGCCACAATCATTGTCTCGTTACGGAAAAAAATTCTACAACAAATAAATTTATCGTAAGGCAGATGCAAGTCAAACCTATAAGTCCCAACTACTTTATGCCCTAGTTGTGGAGGTTAAATAAAATCTTTCCCAAGTAACGCTCCAGAAGAGGTTATACAAAACTTTCAAGAAGAATTTAAAATAATAGATTCATATTCTCTAAAACCCTTGAAGAGGTTATTCTCTATGAAAAGTCACAAGTCCCTAAAATAACTATAAAATCCCCAAAGTAGCAAAGGTACCTAATATTAAATGAGATCTCTATATTTTATACATATACGAATGGAAGGTGTGATTGAGAAAGATGACCATCGATGACATAATTATATGTGTTGTTGCTACACAAACATCAAAGGTTAATGATACTATAAATTCACGTATATAAATGAATGTTGACAAAGAATTTATTAGCCATAGAAAAAAATATCATGATGAGATAATTAGAGCCTCTTAATATACATGGTGTATTCATAACTATATCATGAACCCTATAAGATGTTGAATTTGAAGGTTACAAATGAGTGTTTATATGCAAGAGAAGTGATAAAATCGCTAAATAATGCACAACTTGTGGAATAAGTTTTCTTGTAGAAAAATATTTATTACATTAACACATACTACCATATTATAACTGTAAATACTTTTCGAAAATCTGATTAGCATAACAACTTTTGAAATACATTATATAAGACTCGTGAATGTTATAACTGCTTCTTTATATGGTAATTAGACAAAGAATACATATAAAAATCCTATGAGAATTTTCTTTGATTGAAGAAAATTCAAGGATTACATACTCAATTCGAATAAAATGTTCATTGTACATCTTGAAACAATCCTTAATGATATAGCTACCGTGACACCCCAATTTTGGGGGCCAATGCGAAAATCCTTTTTTATTTTGATTTCGTTTTATAAAATCCTCATTTAGAATAAACATTTGCTTTATTCATTTGTGTCGAAAAATCCATTGAATTTAATTAATGAAATGATGTCCAACTTATGAAGTTTATATGAACACTTGAAATGAAAGAGTTGTGACATTTTAATAGAGTAAATAATAATAAAGAAAATCCACATCATTCCATCTTATTATAAACCAAGTTTAAAGTATTTCCAAATACTTCTAAATATTGTACTCAAAAGTTTCATTTAAATTACACATTTAAAGTAAATAGTAAATAGAGCCCTACTAGCGCGTAAATCCATCCTTGCTTCTTACGATTTCTTTGCCTTTATCTTTCCCTAAAGTACCTGGGGTGGGGGGAGTTGCAAATGGTGGGGTATGAGCATGCGCCTGTCAAACCCCGCCTATTTATGGCGCCGGCCGCCACCAAAACTAAGCCGGGAGTGAGTAAATAAAATACCATCCTTAGTATGTGACATATATGAGACATCGAATTTTAATCCACAATATAATTTATTTTAATTAAACCCAAATATGAAATGACATTCAACCGATAAAGCTCCGAAATGCGATTAAATCCATCACATAATCTCCCAACATCTCAATAATGAAATAAATCAATCAAATTGAAACTTAAAACAACTTTGGAACCAAAAAGGCCCAATAACTCCAAAATAGTCTCATAAATAAAACGACTGAATGGAAAGAGAAAGTCCAACTACTAAAGCAGTAACATAAATCCAGCTGCACCTCCAAAAGATCTCCAATGAATCCTATGCAGCAACTCCCAAAAATCCTGAAAAAGATTAGTCAACGCATGTGTCAGAGCCAAATCCCCGAGCATGTAAACCAGCTACTCTCCTCAAATAGGATCCTTGAACCCAGACAATAGTGCTATATATATCGACTATAACAATAGAATCTTTTAATTTCGAGATTATTAATCACCATAAATAGATTCACAATTTCCCGCAAGGTTTTCATAAAAGCCACACCAATATGATTTTAATTAACCCACCTTCCCAACAATGTTAACTTTTATTTAATTTAACCGTGAAGAATATTACCAATACCCGTCCCCTTGTCAAGCCCGCCGTCTGATCCGTTTTTATCCTGCGATCCTCGAGATATGATAAGGTTCCACACACACACCCGTTCCCTTGTCAAGTCCGCCGTCTGGTCCATTTTTATCCTGCGACCATCGCGATATGACAAGGTTCCACACACGACACGACATAACTCGTCCTCTGACCCGTTCAAACTGTCGGCCCTAGACACACTATGTTGCCAATGAATTTTTAATATCCGTTTTAGTCATGCGACATTAAATTCTACATTCCTTGTTTTCATAAATCACATTAATTTCCCCCACCCTTAAAAGTGATGTGAAAATCCTCAAAATAACCTTTAGTCCCAACTAAGGGTTCCCAAAACACAATATCTTCCTATCCTAAGCAAAGAATGATTACAAAATTTCATTGCACCTAGATATCAATCCTAGGCTATCACAACAAAGGTATAATATAGAAAATCAGCCCCCACCCCAAATTATATAACCCGCATAGACTTACACTAACTAGTCCCATACCTAATTAGGATAAATCGTAATTAAGGCCCACTTACTAGTCCCATACCTAACAAGTGTACTGTAACAAGGGTGAAAACCAATTATCTACCATACTCAATCTTCCCGAAAATTATCATATTTCCATAGAGTAACACAATTCCAAATTATAACAACATTCATAATAATACTAAATTCCCATTTAAATAATTCAATTTAAAAAGTGGAAATCAAAGACACCTAAATATTATGATTTTCAGAATAATCGCCACATGCAAGTCCTATCATGATCCTTATTTTCCAAAACAAGAAATTAAATTAAACTAGGGTTTTCACATGAAATATCAAAATTTACTTTTAAAAGGGCTCCTCTACATGCACATGCCCATAGAAAAATCGACTACACCGACACATCCCAAAGAATACACACTTATTAGTATTTGGTATCATTAATTTTTTTCATGTAAGACATCCCCGAAATTTATCTCTTCAATCTTTATATTCATATCTTATTTTACAAAACATGAATTTAATGGAGGCTACAATCAAGACACATAACACTAAAGGAAAAGAATAGGGTCAACATGCCTGGGATTAGTTCGATAGAAAAATCTGATTACGTGAATGTGTTCCTCTCGAAAAATGGGTCAAAACCCCTTCTTGAACCGACTCGGAACAGATTAGCCTTGGCCTTCAAAACTGAGCTTGAAAAGTTATTTTAATGGTGGCTAGGGTTTTGAGTTAGAAGAAGATGGAGAAAATAGAGTTTTCTGCTCTTAGGGTTTTCACAAATGAGTGTTTAAAAATCTAGCCCCGTCCCTTTAATTATATATAAGAGAAAGAGTTTTAAAGTAAGTCAAATTCGTCCAAAAATGGATTGCAACGCACGTTTTCTGAAGGCATCGATAGATCGATGCACAGGCATCGGTCGATCGATCACCCCGAAAAACTGACAGTTTTGCTTGAAAATGCCATAAGGCAAAATATTAAAAAAATCATATAAAATCCGTTTTAACTCCAATTTAAATTCCTCTTGAAGTTTTATTCTTCTAAAATCATAACCAACATATTTAACCAATAAAAATTATAAAATTTATTTTTCCCGAGTTTTCCAATTAATTAATTAAATTAAATAATAAAAGCACGGGGTGTTACATACTTCTCCACTAACAAAGAATTTCGCCCTCGAAATTAGACGAAGCGTAGACATTAATGCATAAATCTCGCAAAAAGAAATGAGACCCGCATAAGCCTACCCTGCAAAATAACACCATTAGGCGCCCATACACCTAATCTACCAAAATACAATATATATAAGTATTTAAGAAGGTATTACGTACCGCGATACTCCACTAGCCAGGCAATCTATCCTGCTCTGACTGAACCTGAGGTACATAACACCTCCCAAAATTGAGATTGGTTGGTGCAGTGACCACCCCCTGTGCACCTGACGCTACCGGCGCTGCTGGCGCATCCTGAACACCGATCGATGACAATACTGCTGGGGCTCCCCGCACCCCGGACCCTGCCAGCGCTGGAGGCCCTTGGCCTTGCTGGCCCTGCATAGCTTGACCCTGATGGTCCTCTCTTTTGAAACACCTATTCGCCTTGTGTCCCACTTTCCCACACTTGAAACAAGTACCTTGAAAAGGCTCTGAATTCCCATTCCAATTTTTCTCCCCCTGATGACCCTGTCTCTGTTGGTCCTGATGAGAATTATTGTTCTGCTGCCATTGGTTAGGCCTCTGCCTTTTCCATGCTTGGTCATTGCGACCCTTGTTGTCTCCTCCCTGACCCTCGGTCTCTTGCCTTTTTCCCAATTTCTTTTGATAGTTTATTTTCTCCTGCCAGTGTAACATTGCGACATCCACTACTTGGGCGTAAGCAGTATATGCCGAATTTCCCAAAACCATCTGCCTAATTGGACAGGACAGCCCTTTAATGAAACACTCCATCTTTTTCCTCTCAGTGTCTACCTCCTCCGATACAAACATAAATAAGTTGGTAAACTCCTGTTCATATTCGACAATTGACTTTGTCCCTTGCTCCAACTCTAGAAACTCCCTTTTCTTTGCATTCCTGATAGCATATGGAAAATACTTATTATTGAACCTGATCTGAAATTCTGCATAACTCAACTGATCTCGCTCCTCTAGTGTGGTGGTACTCTCCCACCACTGTAAAGCATTCCCTAACAATTTGAACGTTGCGAACATCTGCTTTTGCACATCCATGCAGTCCACCATCCTTAAATGCCTCTCCATATCCCTCCTCCACTGGTGAGCAACCATTGGGTCAGATCCCCCTCCAAAGGTGGGAGGATTTCCCTTAAAGAAACTGGTCCTCACCCTATCCCAAGTTGAGACGGGTGTACCCCGATGTTGTGCCTCTAAGGTCACCCCTCTTTGTCTCCCCATCTCCAAACCAGCCGCTGTGGCCTCATGAATGATAGCCGCTAACTCCTCAGCCTCCAAAGTAATCAGACGCCGCCTCTCCTGAGCCGCGGGTCTAGAAACAGACTCCTCTCTCCTACTCCCATTTCTCCTTGTGTTCGCCATCCAAAAAGATAGGAATAAAACAACATCAGACTCGGAATGACTAAGGGAAAAAATCATCAAAACGGAATCAAAGATAAGCAATGCGGAAGCTAAAATGGACTCATAACCTACGAGACCTATGACCATGCTCTGATACCATCTGTCACACCCCGCCTATTTCTGGCGTCGGACGCCACAAAAACTAAGCCGGGCGTGAGTAAATAAAATACCATCCTTAGCATGTGACATATATGAGACATAAAATTTTAATCCACAATATAATTTATTTTAATTAAACCCAAATATGAAATGACATTCAACCGATAAAGCTCCGAAATGCGATTAAATCCATCACATAATCTCCCAACATCTCAATAATGAAATAAATCAATCCAACTGAAACTTAAAACAACTTTGGAACCAAAAAGGCCCAATAACTCAAAAATAGTCTCATAAATAAAACGACTGAATGGAAAGAGAAAATCCAACTACTAAAGCAGTAACATAAATCTAGCTGCACCTCCAAAAGATCTCCAATGAATCCTATGCAGCAACTCCCAAAAATCCTGAAAAAGATTAGTCAACGCATGTGTCAGAGCCAAAGCCCCGAGCATGTAAACCAGCTACTATCCTCAAATAGGGTCCTTGACCCAGACAATAGTGCTATATATATCGACTATAACAATAGAATCTTTTAATTTCGAGATTATTAATCACCATAAATAGATTCACAATTTCCCGCAAGGTTTTCATAAAAGCCACACCAATATGATTTTAATTAACCCACCTTCCCAACAATGTTAACTTTTATTTAATTTAATCGTAAAGAATATTACCAATACCCGTCCCCTTGTCAAGTTCGCCGTCTGATCCGTTTTTATCCTGCGATCCTCGCGATATGACAAGGTTCCACACACGCACCCGTTCCCTTGTCAAGTCCGCCGTCTGGTCCGTTTTTATCCTGCGACCATCGCGATATGACAAGGTTCCACACACGACATGACATAACTCGTCCTCTGACCCGTTCAAACTGTCGGCCCTAGACACATTATGTCGCCAATGAATTTTTAATATCCGTTTTAGTCCCGCGATATTAAATTCTACATTCCTTGTTTTCATAAATCACATTAATTTCCCCCACCCTTAAAAGTGATGTGAAAATCCTCAAAATAACATTTAGTCCCAACTAAGGGTTCCCAAAACACAATATCTTCCTATCCTAAGCAAAGAATGATTACAAAATTTCACTTCACCTAAATATCAATCCTAGGCTATCACAACAAAGGTATAATATAGAAAATCAGCCCCCACCCCAAATTATATAACCCGCATAGACTTACACTAACTAGTCCCATGCCTAATTAGCATAAATCGTAATTAAGGCCCACTTACTAGTCCCATACCTAACAAGTGTACTATAACAAGGGTGAAAACCAATTATCTACCATACTCAATCTTCCCGAAAATTATCATATTTCCATAGAGTAACACAATTCCAAATTACAACAATATTCATAATAATATTAAATTCCCATTTAAATAATTCAATTTAAAAAGTGGAAATCAAAGACACCTAAATATTATGATTTTCAGAATAATCGCTACATGCAAGTCCTATCATGATCCTTATTTTCTAACATAAGAAATTAAATGAAACTAGGGTTTTCACATGAAATATCAAAATTTACTTTTAAAAGGGCTCCTCTACATGCACATGCCCATAGAAAAATCAACTACACCGACACATCCCAAAGAATGCACAGTTATTAGTATTTGGTATCATTAATTTTTTTTCATGTAAAACAGCCCCGAAATTTATCTCTTCAATCTTTATATTCATATCTTATTTTACAAAACACGAGTTTAATGGAGGCTACAATCAAGACACATAACACTAAAGGAAAAGAATAGGGTTAACATGCCTGGGATTAGTTCGATAGAAAAATCTGATTAGGTGAATGTGTTCCTCTCGAAAAATGGGTCAAAACCCCTTCTTGAACCGACTCGGGACAGATTAACCTTGTCCTTCAAAACTGAGCTTGAAAAGTTATTTTAATGGTGGCTAGGGATTTGAGGTAGAAGAAGATGGAGAAAATAGAGTTTTCTGCTCTTAGGGTTTTCACAAATGAGTGTTTAAAAATCTAGCTCCGTCCCTTTAATTATATATAAGAGAAAGAGTTTTAAAGTAAGTCAAATTCGTCCAAAAATGGATTGCAGCGCACGTTTTCTGAAGGCATCGATCGATCGATGCCCAGGCGTCGGTCAATCGATCACCCCGAAAAACTGACAGTTTTGCTTAAAAATGCCATAAGGCAAAATATTTAAAAAAATCATATAAAATCCGTTTTAACTCCGATTTAAATTCCACTTGAAGTTTTATTCTTCTAAAATCATAACCAACATATTTAACCAATAAAAATTATAAGATTATAAAATTTATTTTTCTCGAGTTTTCCAATTGATTAATTAAATTAAATAATAAAAACACGGGGTGTTACAGTGCCCAGTAGGAGAAATACTAGTAGAGTATTACATACAATGAGATATTTATATATATAATGTGTATTTTGATAGTTATAAAATCATCCTTCATTTAATTAAGTGTTCTCATGCTAGATGTATCACAACCATGCAATCTGTGTTATAACCATGAAAAATGGGTGATGAGCCTACTCACACTTAATCTTTATTTTAATACTAACTTCATCCTCTTAATTGAACAATTAAAGTATTTTTACATCTTTTAAGTTATCTCATAAACTTGACATTACATTAATCAACATCATGCTCAAAATTATATTTTCACTTGACTAAATTGGGAACTAATCCACCAGTATTATAAGACCTTTCACCGACTACCACCATGTCGCAATATGCTCATGATCAATGATTTAGGGTCTAAGAATTAAGAAGCAACCTAGGGCTCCGGACCCTTTTTAAATTTCCCAGTTACCTTCAAGCGTATTTTATTTGTTATTTCAGTATAACCCTTTTTCCTTACTTTGTTTCTTATCCACTTTTAAGCCTTTTTCCTTTATTTTCTTTTTACCGGCCAATGAGGCCAAATTTTCAGGATGAAAAAAATCCCAACACACTTCATAAAAAGTTTCCAAGTTTCACACTTTATAAAAAGTTTCACAGTTTTCAAGTTTCACACTTTATAAAAAGTTTCACAGTTTTCAAGTTTCACACTTTATAAAAAGTTCATTTTTATTTTATTTTGGACTCGGTATTTGATATTTCAAAAACAAATTTAATTACCATTTCTTGTGAAACTTAACCTTTGAGTTCAAACACCCATTTATACACTGTAATGTTCTTTTTCATTATTTATGCACACTAGTAAACTTGCATTTTATTCATTCTGCCAAAATGTTACTTTTGTTCGTTACCTACCAAAATATGATTTTTCATCAAATAAATCCAAAACTTTTAATCGGAATCCTTTAGTTTGGAAAGTTTACTCATAAGTTCAAGTTTTACATAAAATGACACTATTGTACTAAAACATTACTTTTGTCACGTTAAGATTTATAATTCCAACTTGTTTACTTGTATCTTTTATATATTCATATTACTCCATTTAAAACCAACTTTTCAACATAATACTCAGTTTACTAAAGTTACAATTAGTCCAAAATTTTATAAAACCATACTTTTAGCCCCCCAAACTATACTTTGGACATTTAGGGACTTATTTTACAAATTGATAGATTTTCATTGTTACCCTTGTTACTTGTATCACCTTGGGCCTTAAATTCGCCAAATTACACATTTGAATACCCATACTCTTACTACTTTTAAAATTTAAAATCCATTCCCTTTATGTTCCTCAAGTTCTCAAACTTTGTTCACATAAATTGTATCAATTTATGTGATTGATATTCTGAAAAGCTCATTTTATCATATTTTCAACATACTTAATCCATTTATCCTAAGTACTTGGGTTTATGTTAATGAAAGTAAGGTATTATGCTAATAAAACCTAATAAATGAATCCTACTATTTCTTCACAAGTTAAATATAACATTTTATCATAAAATAAAAAAGTTTAACATGATTTATGAAAGAAATAATTTTCTTAAACATTATGAAATTTATCTTTCTTTCAAATTTTAATCTTTTTTCATTTTTATCACAAATTCTTCAACATATATTCATATGTACTGTTAATAAGCATAAGTAGTCATACACATATACGTATATCTAGCATGATTTAATTTCAAACTTGAAAATATTGTAAAATCCCTACCTCTTGAAGATAATAACTTTGATGAAGATGTAGAAAAGAAAATCCATTAAGCTTTAAACTTTATGTTCTTTTAGAAATCCTCTTCCACACTAAAAACAACACCTCTATAAACTTGAAAACTCTTGATAATGGAAGAATAATTATATGGAATAACAAGGTTACAATATAGATAGAATAATCAAGCTTTTGTTGAGTTAAAGTGGTGGAGAGAGTGAGTCTCCATAAAATGGAAAACAATTGTGTAGGTAACCCCCAATAAGCCACCCTTTATGACCCCTACCCATCTCAAATGAATCCTAAACATTTAGTGATGATACCTTATATCAAATGGGGTAGAAAAGGCTAAAAGAAGTGATAAAAAACATTCAATGTTGTCAGCCCACCCAACTCAAATTGCTCTATTTTTTGTTATTATCTTGAGACTGAAAATACTGTTAATATACGTCTAAACAATTTTTTTGACAATGCCTAAGAAGAGAAGGTTGTCCAAAATTTAATTTTACACCAAATGGACTTGTTTTAAATTTTTTGAGCACTTTTAGTTTTTTGACCAAAAATCCATTATTATATATTTTATTATTATTATTATTATTATTATTATTATTATTATTATTATAATTATAATTATTATTATTATTATTATTGTTATTTTTCTTTGAATTTCCTTCTTTTATCCTTATGATACTATAATACACAAATAATTATAAATATTTAAATTATTTAAATTAATTCCTTTAATGCCCAATAATATACGTAGCTTAATTGACACATGTACTGTGATACGTGATTTTATAAAAACTTTCTCCTTAACCTTAACCTTAATTACAATTAAAAATAATATATTTAAATTAATCTAGTTAATTTCTCATAACACAACTTAAATAATTTTAACAAAATTAGGTATTACAACCTTCCCACCTTAATAAATTTTGTCCTTGAAATTTATTTATTTTTAATCAAGAAGATTTAGTCTTTTTCAACTTATGTTGAAGTTCATACTTAAGCTCACGGATCAAATGACTATCCATACATTAACTTTAATTCCTCAAGCCTCATTGACATGTTAACTTTGACATACACTCCTTGATGCCTTAGATAATTTATGCAAATTTTCTTAGGCTCAACAGTTTATTCAAATGTAACAACCCTCGATTTTAGGAGGCTCATTTTATATTATTTTACTGCACAAGGTAATTATATAAAATGTTGGTACCGGGCTAAATATTAATTTTAGAAGTTAATATTTGCTGGGATGTTGTATATTTACCGTATATATAGGTAAATAACCTAATGTGGTGTGATTTATAGTGTCATGTATATAAAATGGCACGATAGTTTAAATGAAATTGGAACTCGAAATAATTTATAAAATTTCCGGATGCCAGTTTAGAGGGTGTAGTTAGTCACGGAAGGTGCGAGACAGTCAGAATAAATGTCATATTGTATTTTTCGGTTTCGGGCACTTTTACCTGGTTTTAACTTAAATGCGTATTTGGAAGTCATTTTAATGTGGTGTTAAACACTTAAGTTGGAGACTTTAGACTTTAGACCCGATTTTTAGTCTTGCCCCTTATTTTCTTTTTCTCATTTGTGTGTTACCAAACAAGAGAGAGAGAGAGAGGAAGAGAAATGAGGAGATGGAGAGAGAGATTGAAGATGAAGATTTGGGATTTCTTCTTCTCCAAATAAATCTGAGATATCAACCCTAATGCAAGTTTTCTACTTGCTAATATGTGTTTTAAGATGAATAATTTGTGTGGTAGTCATGTATTTGCATTTGGGTATCAAAAATGGAAATTTTGGAATTTAAACCTAGATTTTGATTTTGATGATAATCTTATGGATTTTAATGGGCATAAACCATGTAGTATAAATCTTGGGTAGATAAATATTGTTGGTTGTGTGAAAAATAGAAGAGATTTGGGGTTGGAGAAATTAGGGTTCATAACCCTTCGTAGCCATTTTTGGCAAAATCGCAGAACCGAATCGATTCGGCCCTTGGGCGAATCGATTCGGTAAGGGGTATCTTCTAGGTCTGCATAACCCGAATCGATTCGGGTTAAGGCCGAATCGATTCGGTCAATTGCATAAAGTTTGTTTTGTGGTCCGAACCGATTCGCTTTTCTGCTATTTTTGAGTTATTTTTATAACTCAATTTTGAGCCTTTTTCTATAGGGATAGGACCTAGGAACCTTCTTGAATGAAGTAAACTTAGAGTCCTAGAGTTATAGATAAGTTGAGAAGCTACCCTAGAGTAGAATTGGTTTATATGGGGTTTTTTTTTGGGGTTATGCCTATTGATGTTAGGGCACTTTTTCTTCTAGTTGATTATTATAAAACTAGGGGATGTATTATTATGTTTGGGAGACTTTAAAAGATCAATGGAGATATGTTAGTCTTGATGGTTTATAATACCTATTAATGAATTTTGGGAGAATAAATTGGGAGTTCATTTATCCTTCGAGGATTGTAATGACGACATGAAATATGTATGGCTCCGGATTAAAAAGGTGAATTATTTACAAAATGTTAAAAATTATAGTTTCAAATAAAAAGAAACATACAACGTAAATTGGAATTGAAAATGAAATGAAAATGGTAATGATGATGGTAAATGATAATTTACTAAATCATGAATATGGTAAATGCTAATTTACTTGAACACACCTCTCTAAATGACATCATAAGGGAAGTTCGCACACTTGGTGATGCCCCCTAGCTAGTGAATGCAGGGTGGATATAGTCCATAGGCCATATGAGTGATTATGTTATATTTTTAGCGATGGTGGGGAGATTCCGGGTGTGGTCTTGACTCTCTCGCAGGCATATGGCCGCTTCCCGACGTATTTCGTTGTAGGTGCCCAGGTTATCTTGTATATATAAGCCCTGGAAGACGATGGTCATTTAGGGGCGCTCCCAGTGGGGAAACTCGGAGGGACGACCTTAGATTTCGTTATATGTATATAAATATAACAGTTCATGATCATGTGGGACTTGATGTTTGTGATATGCCATAAAGAGCATAAAGAAGTTTCATAAATAGCACAGTACAATGCCACAAAGAGACCTTAATGTTGATTATCTTCCTGTTAAGGAATGGTAATGCCAGGATGGGCATGTAATTGAAATAAAAGCCACAAACAGCTTAAAATTGAGATAAAAGCCATAAAGAGCTTATAATTATAGTTAAAATTTCCTGATAAGGAATAAACTATGAATTGAATTGGTGTATTTGATGGAAGTTTTAATTATGCTAAATCTTTCTTTTTCTCCTGCTTTTGCTTCATTGTCCTAACTTGTGTTTTAGAACTGTGTAGATATAATTTTATTTTTTGCATGATGATATTCATAACTGTCATACTCTTTATTCATCTGGTGATCATATAGAACCGGAACCTGACCCGTTTCTACTTCTTGTTGTATTTGCATCTTGTATTTGCCCAGGTACTCCGCCGCAAGGATGCCTGATTTGAATTCCTATTCTGATATTTTCAGCGAGCCGTGATGCATTGCGGGTATTACGGGACATTTGTTATAAATGATTTTATTTTTGCACTCTAGTTAAGTTCAAGTCTCTTATTCGGGCGAGAGCCCCAAGCTTTTGTAAATGTCTAATGAAGTGTATTGTATAAATTATTGAATTGGTTTAATACTGTTGTAGATGCTGTGGACCGACAACATATTCGGTCCATTTTATTGTATACTTGTGGTCATTATATATATAAATCTTGGGGTTCCCACTTTTTCTTTTTAGCATCGGGTTGTTTAATTTCCTTCTTTAACTTCAAAATAAATTTTTTGGCAACCCGTTTTCTTAAATATTGGGTGGTTATCCTGGATACTCTATATTTTATTGTGATGCTTAGAATGATTCCATCTATGATTCCTGTTATATTGGAGTATTGGGCTGGCCACCCCTTATTTTGGGATTCAGGTTATCACAGATGGTATCAGAGCATCAGGTTCTAGAGTCCTTAGGAATCTGTGTGGACGCCTTAAGTTCTCAGCGTTGCTTTTGACTTGACATAGAGCCTTAGGATTAAGATCGTTGCTTTATTTAGTGAGAATTAGTTCTTCTTCCATGAGGTAGAACTGATTAGAATCTTTTGCGCATTCGTGTGAGAACAGTAGGTCGATTGAAGAAGGGCGTCATGAGAAGGATTTTTAAGAACTGTAAATTATGGTCGGGGATGAGGACCGCTTTGGAGGTCGCTCCATTTTTGTAGCACTTCCTTGTCTTGCTACTACGACTACTAATTACAGTTGATGTTGTTTCTCAAGTACCGTTAGAAGTAGAAAGTGGTACTAAGCTTGAGATTTCAAGCGATGTTAAATTGAAGTGGAGAAGTGCCCTGAAGTAGGATGGAGGAAAATCCTTCACCCATAGGTGTAGTGTGGGGTGGTGAAAATGTGGTCACCATATTCGTGGGTGCTGGAAGTTTAGCCCATGGAAAACCCGGTGGACACTTGCAACAACGAGTTTCTCTGGAAAAACTGGACGGATGAGAAAGTGGATCCTCATATGTTCACACAATGCTCGGTTAAAGGCCGACAGTGAATAAAGTATTGTACGGTTAGGGAGACCATGCACCATATAATGATAGGCTCCAAAATAAGTGTCATTAACACTTTTGATGGAGTAATGATCGAGAAACCCCTTTGGTGGACATCCGCCTGGGGAGGTTTCATTAAACCTAGGAAGAGGAGGCCAAGAGCGTGTCCTCTTTTAATGAGAAAGTAAGAGGGACTGCGTGGGAAATTATTGTCGGCCAGAGTCGGAACAATGGTTAGGATGTGGAATGTAGAACCACTCATTCTGATTTTTATTGATTGGAAAACAAGGGCAAGAGTAAAGTGCCTGGTTGGGGAGTTGATGGAAATAATGTTGGTTCGTGTAAGGCTCGAATATGGAGTCTGAGAACCATTAGTATCGACCCGGAGTGATTAGCATAAACTGTTGGGGGGAATTCCACCTTATTAGTGGGTGGTGTATTCCTTAGGATAAGATAGAGTAGTTGTAGGAGGGTAGTGAGACTGGGGTCTATGAATAACTAGAAAGGGTGAGGCGTGACCCACTCCAATGGACGCTGCCTGCAAGGTCTTCAAGGTCTCCTGGTGCAGCTTCTGAAGAAAACTTCTCCTTTTGGTAACAATGGAACTTAAGCTTCAACTCACTCCCTGCAAGAAGATGAACTTTCACAGTAAAAATAGCAATTTTCTCAAGGGAAACACTTGAGAGTGATGGCTGTCAGTGGGGAGTGAAGGAACAAGGAACTCATCACTAAGAGAATGAGCAGGGAGAGAATACTAGGTAGGTCTGGTGATATTTTAGCAGAGTAACAGTGCAATTTTCTATTGTCTATTCTTTTTTTATCATCCCTATGACCTTGCCTAGGGGTCCTATTTATACTTGGGTACTAAGGCTGGGTTGGCACTTTTGGCGCCAAAACTTAGAGTGTTGGTGAGGGACAAAGTCTGCAGTGTACTATTTGTCCCTACTTGCAGGCAAGTCTGCCTGTCCCCTCTGGCAGATGCCCCCCTGGCGCCGACCAAATTTCGAAAGCAAATATGTCTTCTAATGGAGATAAAATATCAGATTTACTAAATATCTTTTGAAACAGTAACTTTGATACAAACTTTGTAAACTTGAGGGGGGGTCTCGAGGACCACCTCCTCTAAAATATTTGCAAGCTTGAGGGGGGTCTCGAGGACCCCCTTCTAAAATCATTTTTCTTGAGAGGGTTTTAGAGGACCCTCTCCTATAAAATCATTTTATAAATAGTTCTTTTCTTGTGAGCAGCCAGCCCTTTGGCTGCTCACTTCACTTGTGACTAAGTGTGAGGTGTGTGAGGACTGGGTGACTCTAGGGTCTCCTACTAGTATTCTCTCAATCCTATAGTGCTAAGTGGTTGAGCTTGCTCAACATTCCTTGTCCCTCAGCCGCCAAGCCAAAACTCCCAGGAGGTCCCAACGCGCCTGTTCGAGCCCTGCTTGCTCGACAAGGCAACCTGTACAAGAAAGTAAAGTGTTAGTGCTGTTATTCATTTAGGCACTTCTCGAATAACATTTCTGCAGTGACCCTTGTTGTAGTAGCGCTGACGCTCGAAGCGGCGCTGACCCTTGTAGCGGCGCTGACACTTGTAACCGCGCTGGCACTTGGAGCGGCGCGGACACTTGCAGTGGCGCCAACCCTGGTAGAGGCGCTGACTTGCAGCGGCGCTGGTACCTGAAACGGTGCAGACACTTGCAGCGGAGCGGACACTTCTGGCGGCGTAGACACTTGTAGTGGCGCTGACCCTTGCAACGGCGCTGACACTTGAAGCGGTGCTGGAACTTGAAGTGGCGTAGACACTTGTAGCGGTGCAGACACTTAAAGCGGCGCTGACACTTGAAGTGGCGCCGACCCTTGAGGCGATGGGGACACTTGCAGCGGTGCTAGTACTTGAAGCGGCACCGACACTTGCAGGTGCGCGGACGCTTGAAGCGGTGCTGACCCTTGCGGCGGTGCTGACACTTGCAGCGGCGTTGGTACTTGAAGTGGCGCCAACACTTATAGCGGCGCGGACACTTGCGGCGACGCTGACCCTTGCAGCTACGTAGACGCTTGCAGCGACGCTAACACTTGAAGCGGCACTGGCCCTTGAAGTGGCGCCGACACTTGCAGCTGCGCGGACACTTGCGGTGGCGCTGATACTCGTGGCGGCGCTGGCATGAGAAATGGCGCTGGCACTTGAAGCGGCGCGGACCTTTGCGGCGGCGCGGACACTTGTAGTGGCGCTGATACTTGAAGCGGCGCCGATACTTGAACCGACGCCGACCCTTGTCTCGGAGCCGACACTTGAAGCGGTGCCGACACTTGAAGTGGCGCTGATGCTTGAAGTGGTGCTGATACTTGAAGCGACGCTTATGCTTGCAACGGCGTCGACACTTTAAGTGGCGTTGACGCTTGAAGCGGTGCTAATACTTGAGGTAGCGCTGACGCTTGAAGTGGCGCTGACACTTGAAGCGGCGCTGACGCTTGAAGTGGCGCTGATACTTGAAGCGGCGCTTATGCTTGAAGCGACGCTGATACTTGAAGCGGCGCTGATACTTGAAGTAACGCTGACGCTTGAAGTGGCGCTGACACTTGAAGCGGCGCTAACGCTTGAAGTGGCACTGATACTTGAAGCGGCGCTTACGCTTGAAGCGGCGCTGGCACTTCAACCGGCGCATGCACTTGGAGCGGCGCTGACACTTACAGTGGCGCCGACACTTGCGGTGGCGCTGACCCTTGTATCGGCACTGGTACTTGAAGCGGCGCCGACACTTGCAGCGGCGCTGGCCCTTGCAGCGTCGTTGGCATTTGCAGCGGCGCTGACACTTGCAGCGTCGTTGACACTTGCAGCAGCGCTGATACTTGTAGTGGCACTGGGGGTTCCTGCTGAATATGAGTTTCTATCGGGACCCTAGGGTGGTTCCTTCTCAATTATGCATTTCTGTCGGGACCCTAGGTGGGTTCCTTCTTAATACAAGTTTCTGCCGGGACCCTGGGGGTTCCTGCCCAATATGAGTTTCTGTCGGGACCCCGGGGGGGTTCCTGCTCAATATGAGTTTCTACCGGGACCCCAGGGGTGTTCCTGCTCAATATGAGTTTCTATCGAGACCCTGGGTTTCTTCTCAGTATTTCTAATAAAATAATATTTTTACTTTTTATAGGTAGACACCCTTCTACATTAGCCCCTCGTGCAAAGTCTTTTGTGTTGGGTAGACCAAAAGGCTTTGTACGCCATAAATTCAGTTATTTTTAGGGACCCTAGGATTTCTTCATCATTCCCCTTTGGGTCATTAAATGTTATTCCACTTCATCCCAAGTTTTGTAAATGAGGCCACTTATAGTGGACCTCCTTATCAGGGTATAAACTTGGTCGAAGGGGTTACTCGCGGTGAGCCCCTCATTTTTAGCCTTCTGCTATGGCCTTCTACTTTGTTTAAAGGTGTTGTTCATGGTGAACCCCTCTCCTTTGGCCTTTTTTCTATGGCCTTCTATCTTGGGTAGAGGGGTTTCTCAATGTGATCCCCTCTCCCTTGGCCTTCTATCTTAGGCCGAGGGTTACTCGTGAAGAGTCCCTCGCCCTTGTCCTTCTTCTGTGACCTTTTTCTTGGGCGGAGGGGTTACTCACGGTGGGCCCCTCGCCCTTGGCCTTCTTCTGTGGATTTTTATCTTGGGCGGAGGGGTTACTCAAAGTGAGCCCCTCACCCTTGGCCTTCTTCTGTGGCCTTCTATCTTGGGCGGAGGGGTTACTCGTGGTGAGCCCCTCGCCCTTGGCCTTCTTCTGTGACCTTTTTTCTTGGGCGTAGGGGTTACTCGCGGTGGGACCTCACCCTTAGCCTTCTTCTGTGGCCTTATATCTTAGGCGGATGGGTTACTCGCGGTGGGTCCCTCACCCTTGGCCTTATTCTGTGGCCTTCTTTCTTGGGCGGAGGGGTTACTCGCGGTGAGCCCCTAGCCCTTAGCCTTTTTCTATGGCCTTTCATCTTGGGCGGAGGGGTTACTCACGGTGAGCCCCTCGCCATTGGCCTTATTCTGTGGCCTTCTTTCTTGGGCAGAGGGGTTACTCGCGGTGAGCCCCTCGCCCTTGGCCTTCTTCCGTGGCGTTCTATCTTGGGCGTAGGGGTTACTTGCGGTGAGTCCCTCGCCCTTAGCTATTTTCTGTCGAACTTGCAATCTTGGGCAGGTGGAGACACTCTAAGTGGGTCCCCATCCTCCAAGCTTATTTTATTATTTGTTCACTTGCTTGAGGACTTCTCAATATTAGCCCCCTCGTGCAGAATTGTCTTGTAATGTCGAGAGACTTGTGCACGAAACTGTCATACCTTTTATTTATACTTGGCAGTTGCTCAAGACTGTGAGCGCTCTGGTACCCTTGAGACTTAGGTACTAAACTATCGCACCTTATATTTATATTTGGAAGTTGCCCAATACTGTGAGCGCTCTGGTGCCTTTGGACTTTTAGGTACTAAACTGTCGTACCTTATATTTATATTTGGCAGTTGCTCAATACTGTGAGCGCTCCAGTGCCCTTGGAGCCTCAGGTGCTAAACTGTCGCACTTTAAACTTATACTTGGCACTTGCTCAATATTTTGAGCGCTCCGTTACCCTTGGAGCTCTAGGTGCTAAATTGTTGCACCTTATATTTATACTTGACATTTGCTCTATACTGTGAGCGCTCCGGTGCCCTTGGAGCTTTAGGTACTAAACTACTGTACCTTATGTTTATACTTGACACTTGCTCTATACTGTGAGCGCTCCGGTGCCCTTGGAGCTTTAGGTGCTAAACTGTCGCACATATACTTATACTTGGCAGTTGCTCAATATTGTGAGCGCTCCGGTGCCCTTGGAGCCTTAGGTACTAAATTGTCGTACCTTATAATTATATTTAACAGTTGCTCAATATGATGAGCGCTCCGTTTCCCTTGGAGCATGAGGTACTAAACTGTCGTACCTTATATTTATGCTTGACACTTGCTCTATACTGTGAGCGCTCCAGTGCCCTTGGAGCTTTAGGTACTAAACTACTGTACCTTATGTTTATACTTAACACTTGCTCTATACTGTGAGCGCTCCGGTGCCCTTGGAGCTTTAGGTGCTAAACTGTCGCACCTTATATTTATACTTGGAAATTGCTCAAGACTGTGAGCGCTCCTATGCCCTTGGAGCCTTAGGTGCTCATCTGGAGCGCCTTATATTTATACTTGGCACTTGCTCAAGACTGTGACCGATCCGGTGCCCTTGGAGCCTTGGGTGCTCGACTGGCGCACCTTATATTTATATTTGTATTTGGCACTTGCTCAAGATTATGAGCGCTCCGGTGCCCTTGGAGCCTTAGGTTCTCATCTGGAGCGCCTTATATTTATACTTGGCACTTCCTCAAGACTGTGAGCGCTCCGGTGCCCTTGGAGCCTTAGGCGCTAAACTGTCGCACCTTATATTTATACTTGGCAGTTGCTCAATACTGTGAGCGCTCCAGTGCCCTTGGAGCTCAAGACTGTGAGCGCTCCTATGCACTTGCTCAAGACTGTGAGCGCTCCGGTGCCCTTGGAGCCTTGGGTGCTAAACTGCCGCACATATATTTATACTTGGCCACTGCTCAATATTGTGAGCGCTCCGATGCCCTTAGAGCCTTAGGTACTAAACTGTCGTACCTTATATTTATACTTGGCCATTGCTCAATATTGTGAGTGCTCCGATGACCTTAGAGCCTTAGGTACTAAACTGTCGTACCTTATATTTATATTTATAGTTGGCACTTGCTCATGATTGTGAGCGCTCCGGTGCCCTTGGAGCCTAAGGTTCTCATCTGGAGAACCTTATATTTATATTTGGCCCTTGCTCGAGATTGTGAGCGCTCCTATGCCCTTGGAGCCTTAGGTACTAAACTGTTGTACCTTATATGTATAATTGCACTTGCTCAATACTTTGAGTTGCTCTTTTTTATGTGAGAACCTCAAGGTTGAACTTCCCATTTCTAACTGTGGGGTATTTGCATATGAGATGAGCAAGTTAAAATTTCGAAGTTACCTCTCTAACTGTGGGGTACTTGCATATAGCTGAGCAAGTTTAAAATTTTGAAGCTGCCCCTTTAACTGCGGGGTACTTGCATATAACTGAGCGAGTAAAAATTTGGACATTGCCCCTCTAACTGCGGGGTACTTGCATATAGCTGAGCAAGTTTAAAATTTTAAAATTTTCCCCTTTAACTGCGGGGTACTTGCATATGAGATGAGTAAGTTAAAATTTTGAAGTTGCCCCTCTAACTGCGGGGAACTTGCATATAACTGAGCAAGTAAAAATTTGGACGTTGCCCCTCTAACTGGGGGTACTTGCATATAACTGAGCAAGTAAAAATTTGGACGTTGCCCCTCTAACTGGGGGTACTTGCATATAGCTGAGCAAGTTAATTTTTTTGAAAGTTTCCCCTTTAACTGCGGGGTACTTGCATATAACTGAGCGAGTAAAAATTTGGACATTGCCCCTCTAACTGTGGGGTACTTGCATATAGCTGAGCAAGTTTAAAATTTTAAAAGTTTCCCCTTTAACTGCGGGGTACTTGCATATGAGATGAACAAGTTAAAATTTTGAAGTTGCCCCTCTAACTGCGGGGCACTTGCATATAACTGAGGAAGTAAAAATTTGGACGTTGCCCCTCTAACTGGGGGTACTTGCATATAACCGAGCAAGTAAAAATTTGGACGTTGCCCCTCTAACTGGAGGTACTTGCATATAGCTGAGCAAGTTAAAATTTTTGAAAGTTTCCCCTCTAACTGCGGGGTACTTGCATATAACTGAGCAAGTTGAGATTTCGAACCTGCCCCTCTAGCTGTGGGGTACTTGCATACAACTGAGCAAGTTAAAATTTGGAAGCCGCCTCTCTAGCTGCGGGGTACTTGTCCTATGCATATTCTTTTTGGACTTTTTTTTTTTATAATATAACTTAGAGGGAGAGGTAATCCCCCTCGATATTTTTTTCAACATTTGATCCAAAACATAACTTAGAAGGGGTTGAGCCCCCTCAACCTTTTCCCATTTTTTTTAATCCAAACATAACTTAGAGGGAGGGGTGAGCCCCCCTCAACATTTCATTTTTCAGTATTTGAATCAAAACGTAACTTAGAGAGGGGGGTGAGCCCCCTCAACATTTTTTTTTTCATTTTTTAATTCAAACATGACTTAGAGGGAGGGACGAGACTCCCTCGGCATTTTTTTAAATGAGAAATACCCATATGTGACTCTTATCACTATTTAATGTGATAGACTTTGTGATTTTTTCTTTCGAGTGAGTTCCTCTACCTTTTGTAGAGCTCAACTGCATTTTTATGCTACTCGAATTTTTTTTGTGATTATTTGGACACGGCTATTCCTCATAGTGGGTTCCTCGCACACTTAACTTTTTTAACCCATATTATTTTTTTTTATTTTTAGAAATAAATTGCGAGACACACCAGGGTAAGTCTTTTTTGTGTTCCTCGCATACTTGCATAAAGAAATTGCAAGAAAATATATATTTTTTTAAAACTGTTTGAACCCCACTATTCCTAGTGTAGGGTTCCTCGCGACTTACTTTTTAAATGTTGTTTTTCTTTCTTTTTTTACTTTTAGAAATGATTGGTGAGAAGACATACCTTTTGGGTTCCTCATCTTGGGTTCCTCGTCTTCTTAAAATACACGTATGCTGATTCTTTAAACACACGAGATAAAGATTAAGAGAGCAGGATAAAACAAAAAACTATTACTTATCAATATATACTTGGGTTACTTGTTAGTTGTGTTGGTTGTATTTCCAAACCATTGCCTTACACGAAACAAGATAAACCCCTTTCTTGAGTATCTTTGGGAACATGCCCTCATTTTCGTTTTTTTTGTAATGCAGTTCTCCCTCTTGACTTCATTATATGTTTCTAAACTTCTCAAGCCCAAGGCGTGTGAGAGAGAAGGAGATCTGCTGCGATTGATCAAAGCCTTTGATTTTCGTTTTGAGAAATCTAACGATCCAAACCAGTTTAGAGGTATTTTTCATCATGGTTCATGAAATCAAGCGATCAAAGCTAAAATAACATTGATCCGAAGCATCTTTAGTTTTGTTAAAGATTCTAGGTTTGAGATCTGAGGTGCGGTGTTGCCGCTCGTTTCTCATATATATATATATATATATATATATATATATATATATATTAATTTTCTCTGAGATGTGTTGCGAGTTCTACTCGACGAGTATAGAATCAAGTGCCTTACCACCTGCTCGATTCTTTATTGCTTTGACAATTATTTTGCCAACGAGCTATTTCTGAAGTGGGACATTACCTTTTTTTTCTTGGATTTCTACTGAGGTTCAACACAGAGAGTTTGGATCGCTTAGTTCATTTTCTGGGATTTGTTAAATGCCTCGAGCATGTGTCGTCCTCTCTTGTTAATAAACTTGGTGGGGGTGTCTTTGATCTGCCTTTACTGGAATCAAGGGGATGTCACTCGAAATTTTGTGTGTATAAAATGTGGACATCACGTGTATTTAAAAGTTCGAGTACGTTGCTTGATAATTTTAATTCCAGCAATAGGGTGCTTCTAGTCCTCGTGTGTTCTTTTCTTTTATATTAGAACTCTGTCCTCTTTCCTTAAAAGGTATTTGTCTAAGGTAGTAAAATTACTGATTACTTACTCTCACAGTTGTGAATTTGACCCTCTCGTGCAATTCCTGCCTATCAAATTGACGAGCAGGCCATTTTGCATTTATATGAAATCCCCACTATTACGAGCAGGTAGTCGATTTTTTTTTGAGTTGTGAATTGGGTCTACACAAATATACATCAGATATATGATGTGACAAGACAATCTTTTTTCTGAGGGTATTCTGTTCAAGAAACGTGGGTCTCTCATATATACAACTGTCGAGCAACCAAACGTATGCTTGGAAAAGCTCTTTTTTTATTGGCTTAATAATAAATCTTTGCTCGAGAATTAGTATGACTTGAGAATTTTTGTCAATAACTCAGATGCTTCATTTATTATAGTTCAAAAATTAATTTGAGCAGGTTTGATTTTTTATAGTGCGCAGATTTGATTCGAATAAATCTTTTGTTACTTTTAGAAATATCTTGCAAGACCTTTCTTTCAGACGTTTCTGTTTAATGGTCGAGGAACCCATATGGTATATGTAGTTGTAATGAGGAACTATTTGGAGGTTGGTGCAACAGTGGGTTCCTCGAATTTCAGTTCAGAACTGAGGGGTCTCTCATTGGGAGATACCCTCATCTCGGGTTTGGCATCTGGAACCCAGATGGAAGAGGGTTCCTCGCCTCGCATCCCATCTCAGGTTTCATGGGTTCCTCGTCAAAAATAATACTGGAGCCTCAATTCGTCTCGGGTTCCTCGTCGGCAGTGTCACAGGTTGCTGATGTGGGTTTCGCCACTAATGAAGGTTCCCCGACTGTTGGTTCCTGTTTCGAGAGTTCCTCGACTACCACAAATAATTCACTCGGTTTGCTATATTTAACAACAGAACATGTGGTTTTGAAAACCACAAACATTTATGCGGATAAAATTCATAAGATTAATTATGAATAGTACTTTTTTTTTGAAGTGAGCAGTTCCAATAAATAACTATTATCCATGTTTTGCATTTTATCATTGAGCATTTAAAAAAAATTATCACATATGTGATTTTTTTTATCAAGTACATTAGCTAACATATTTATAAAATGCATCTAGTACATAAATCAATACTTGTGAAATGAACATATTCGATAAATAATAAAGTAAGGAAATTTTACTTAGCTGATCAAGATTGAGGACTTTTTGAACATGGTTATTGGATATAATATTTTCTTTTCCTCGTGCATCCACATCCAATTAAGTGAGTGGGGACTTGGCATTGATACTTTCTGGGTAGGGACTCTCTAGCTCATGATGAGAGGCCTCCCTCTAGGAGGAGGAGGGCAACTTTTTCACCTCCTCTATAGTAATAGCCTTGGAGGGGGATTCCTCCATGCCTACATTCTTTGTTGCTATTGAACTCAATGGTGTCATAACTTGCTCCGACGCTACCGTTCGTGGCAGAACAATTTCTGCGGGAACCACTACTGCACCGACTGCCCCTCCCAAGCGGGCTACTACCGAAGCTGTTGTCGGTGAACTGGTCTGCCCTCCCGGAGGAGTAGGTAGTCTAGCTTCGGTCACCACCACATCCTCTTGAGTGTTCAAGTAACTTTGAGCTCCATTCCCAGATGGAATGTCTTCAAAACTAGCTGCTTAGAAATATTAAAACCTTCTTTGTCCATGGAAATGAGGATACCTCCCCAGCAGAGTCGCCAAATGTAGGAGGGTAGTGAGACTGGGGTCCATGAATAACTGACAAGGGTGAGGCGTGACCCACTCCAATGGACGCTGCCTGCAAGGTCTTCAAGGTCTCCTGGTGCAGCTTCTGAAGAAAACTTCTCCTTCTGGTAACAATGGAACTCAAGCTTCAACTCACTCCCTGCAAGAAGATGAACTTTCACAGCAAAAATAGCAATTTTCTCAAGGGAAACACCTGAGAGTGATGGCTGACAGTGGGGAGTGAAGGAACAAGGAACTCAGCACTAAGAGATTGAGCAGGGAGAGAATACTAGGTAGGTCTGGTGATATTTTAGCAGAGTAACAGTGCAATTTTCTATTGTCTATTCTTTTTTTATCATCCCTATGACCTTGCCCAGGGGTCCTATTTATACTTGGGCACTAAGGCTGGGTTGGCACTTTTGGCGCCAAAACTTAGAGTGTTGGTGAGGGACAAAGTCTGCAGTGTACTATTTGTCCCTACCTGCAGGCAGGTCTGCCTGTCCCCTCTGGCAGATGCCCCCTGGCGCCGACCAAAGTTCAAAAGCAAATATGTCTTCTAATGGAGACAAAATATCAGATTTGCTAAATATATTTTGAAACGGTAACTTTGATACAAACTTTGTAAACTTGAGGGGGGGTCTCGAGGACCACCTCCTCTAAAATATTTGCAAGCTTGAGGGGGGTCTCGAGGACCCCCTTCTAAAATCATTTTTCTTGAGAGGGTTTTAGAGGACCCTCTCCTCTAAAATCATTTTATAAATAGTTCTTTTCTTGTGAGCAGCCAGCCCTTTGGCTGCTCACTTCACATGTGACTAAGTGTGAGGACTGGGTGACTCTAGGGTCTCCTACTAGTATTCTCTAAATCCTATAGTGCTAAGTGGTTGAGCTTGCTCAACATTCCTTATCCCTCAGCCGCCAAGCCAAAACTCCCAGGAGGTCCCAACGCGCCTGTTCGAGCCCTGCTTGCTCGACTAGGCAACCTGTACAAGAAAGTAAAGTGTTAGTGCTGTTGTTCATTTAGGCACTTCTCGAATAACATTTCTGCAGTGACCCTTGTTGTAGTAGCGCTGACGCTCGAAGCGGCGCTGACCCTTGTAGCGGCGCTGACACTTGTAACGGCGCTGGCACTTGGAGCGGCGCGGACACTTGCAGTGGCGCCGACCCTGGTAGCGGCGCTGACTTGCAGCGGCGCTGGTACCTAAAACGGCGCCGACACTTGCAGCGGCGCCGACACTTGCGGCGGCGTAGACACTTGTAGTGGCGCTGACCCTTGTAGCGGCGCTGACACTTGAAGCGGCGCTGGAACTTGAAGTGGCTTAGACACTTGTAGTGGCGCTGACCCTTGCAGCGGTGCAGACACTTGAAGCGGCGCTGGCACTTGAAGTGGAGCCGACCCTTGCGGCGACGGGGACACTTGCAGCGGTGCTAGTACTTGAAGCGGCGCCGACAATTGTAGTGGCGCGGACGCTTAAAGCGGCGCTGACCCTTGCGGCGGTGCTGACACTTACAGCGACGTTGGTACATGAAGTGGCGCCAACACTTGTAGCGGCGCGGACACTTGCGGCGGCGCTGACGCTCGCAGCGGCGCTGGCACTTAAAGAGGCGCTGACCCTTACAGCGGCGTAGACGCTTGCAGCGACGCTAACACTTGAAGCGGCGCTGGCCCTTGAAGTGGCGCCGACACTTGCAGCGGCGCGGACACTTGTGGCGGCGCTGATACTAGCGGCGGCGCTGGCATGAGAAACGGCGCTGGCACTTGAAACGGCGCCGACCTTTGCGGCGGCGCGGACACTTAAAGTGGCGCTGATACTTGAAGCGGCGCCGAACCTTGTCGCGGCGCCGACACTTGAAGCGGCGCCGACACTTGAAGTGGCGCTGATGCTTGAAGTGGTGCTGATACTTGAAGCGGCACTTACGCTTGCAACGGCATCGACACTTGAAATGGCGTTGACGCTTGAAGCGGCGCTGATACTTGAGGTAGCGCTGACGCTTGAAGGCGCTGACACTTGAAGCGGCGCTGACGCTTGAAGTGGCGCTGATACTTGAAGCGGCGCTTATGCTTGAAGCGACGCTGATACTTGAAGCGGCGCTGATACTTGAAGTAACGCTGACGCTTGAAGTGGTTCTGACACTTGAAGCGGTGTTGACGCTTGAAGTGGCGCTGCTACTTGAAGCGGCGCTTACGCTTAAAGCGGCGCTGGTACTTCAATCGGCGCAGGCACTTGGAGCGGCGCTGACACTTGCAGTGGCGCCGACACTTGCGGCGGCGCTGACCCTTGTATCGGCGTTGGTACTTG
Source organism: Sambucus nigra (assembly GCA_949130495.1). NCBI lineage: Eukaryota > Viridiplantae > Streptophyta > Magnoliopsida > Dipsacales > Adoxaceae > Sambucus > Sambucus nigra. Next base: position 255,418,800 of record OX422218.1, on the reverse strand, counting down.
AAGCGGCGCCGACACTTGTAGCGGTGCTGGCCCTTGCAGCGGCGTTGGCACTTGCAGCGGCGCTGACACTTGCAGCGTCGTTGACACTTGCAGCGGCGCTGACACTTGCAGCGGCGCTGATACTTGCAGTGGCGCTGGGGGTTCCTGCTGAATATGAGTTTCTGTCGGGACCCTGGGGTGGTTCCTTCTCAATTATGCATTTCTGCCGGGACCCTAGGTGGGTTCCTTCTTAATACAAGTTTCTGCCGGGACCCTGGGGGGTTCCTGCCCAATATGAGTTTTTGTCGGGACCCCGGGGGGGGGTTCCTGCTCAATATGAGTTTCTGTCGGGACCCTGTGTTTCTTCTCAGTATTTCTAATAAAATAATATTTTTACTTTTTATAGGTAGACACCCTTCTACAGTAGTATTGTATTTACTCTAGATTCGGGTGTGCATATCGAGTTTGTAATAGTATCGACATTATTATAGAAAGGTAATTATTTGACTTCCGTGGTAGGGAAGTTTTATGATCTCTTCACTCGTTATAAAACGAGTGATGATATTTTAAAGGCATATGTGCTATATGTGATAATTAGTATGAATGTTTTGCTGCTTGTTTTCATTGTATGTGGATGTTATGACTTATCTCCACAACCAACAAGGTTAAGTAGTAATTCATAGGAGGGGTTCCTTGTTTGGATTCCGCTTTTGCGGGACGCTCCACACGTGAACCTTAACGATGTTGGGAGTGGAGAGATGTTACTTTTCTTTTCTCTTATCTTATGTATAGTATGTGAGTAAAGATATTTGGTTGGTTTGGGGTGATAGCAAGCAAATAAAATTGTAAGGCTATCTCACTTCTAGTTCGAAATGGAACTAATTGTTCTATAATATCTCTCCTGGATACAGGTTGAGACTTTATAGAGGTGGATCAAGGTAGGTAGGATATTTTTATTTGATTGTGTTAATTTGCGTGAGTGTTTGATTGTTTGTTTGTATGATTGTTACGCTTTATCTCCATAACCAACTAGTTAAGTAGGCATGTGTCAGAGTGGTTCCTTGTTTGGATTTCGCTTTGTGAGACACTCCGCCGCATGAACACTTAACGATGTTGTGAGTGGAGAGGCGCTATTCTTTTTCTTTCTTTTATTTTTCTGTTTCTAGAAGTTGGGTTGAAAGCTTTAGCCGAGAATCACGTAGAAGAGTGATTAAGGGCTATTAAAGTGCGAAATAGAAGCACTGTATATAGTTCTCTCCTCTGATAGATGTGAGGGAGACTATGATATGAAGTCGAATTGAGACTTCGGGTTGTGCCTCGATAAGAAGGCTACTTAAAATGATATATATATGTTGTTGTGGTATAAATAGTTGTAAGACTTTACAGAAAGTAAATGTCTTGGTAGTTGAAATCCTCAATTATTGGATGGTAAAGTATAGAAGTAGAATCTTATTAGTAGAGTTGCGAATTAACATTTTGTTTTCCGGTCCCTATTATGTGTCTTAGACCGTCATATCTCGACGATCGATAATGCGAGGTAGTAGTGTAACGGGAGGGTTCCTTGTCCAGATTTTGCTTCGGCAAGACGTCCCACGCATGAACCCGAGCGAATGTCAGAAGTTGAGTAAGGTCTTGGGCACTAGGGATATATTTAGTATTAGATGCTTATGATTTAGATAGTATATAAGTAGATAGACTTTAAGAATTATTAGGACGTTAGGTCTTTAGGGTATGTGATCTTAAATTTGGAAAGCGGTAGGGAGTTGACCTCGAATAAGTTGTGGGTTAACTCTATGAGAGATTAGATTCCAAGGAACGAGATTTATAGGGTCTTGAGAGGTTTGGTAGTTTAGGCCGAAGGAGATGAGGCCTTTCTTAGATATGGGGTTACGTGGCGATTTCAATTTTGGGGAGCTATGGACGAGCTGACCTTCACTCCTGAGCCCATGATAGTAAGCTCGAGGGGGGATTTAATGAATAAGTTTCTGCCAGGTTGGGGAGTAATAATACTGGAGCATCGAACCGCTGTCTATGCATCTCCCCAGTGTAAACGTGTGGGGAGTATTATCCCCTGTTTGAATTAAAATTCATTGTGGTAGTGATCACCTTAAAGAAAGGGAGGCACTACTTCCTGGGCAAAAATTGGTCTTTCTCGCGAGCGACAAGTTATTGCAATAGGTCGTGGGAGGTATCGAGATTGGTGTACGAAGTTCATAAAAGACTTTCAATTGGACATTTTCTCTCTCCTAAGGAATGTGATTGGGGTATTAAATGCGTCGAGTAGAGAACTCGTCGGCATAGTAGTGATGGCGTGGAAAGCCAGCTAGAATGAACATAACTAGGAAGACTATGAAGCAAGAGCGTTCATGTCAGTGATTGACCAATTCACCTACTCGAGTAGAGAAGAGTAGTGGTGGAGTGGAGAAGGGTATATTCACAGACGTCTGCATATCATTATAGACATCGAACTAGTCATGGTCCCATTTGAGAAATTGTTGAACGTTCGACCAAACTATTGCTTTTTCGGCCATTATGGGCGGACTAGAGGTGGATGAGTACACCCCAATCTTTATGAAGGAGTGGTAGAACTGTAAGAGGTGTCTAATAAAATAGTAGTGCACCGAGACTAGATATTCATGTCGAAGGTTTGGTAAAGGTTTCCATGAAGAAATGGGAACCGTATGGAATGGAGTATATTTTACCACCCTAAAGTGGATGGAAATGGGGAAGGTTAACTCAATGCCGAAAGTCATATCTTGAATGTACGCCTTGGGATATATGGATGGACGGGAACAATGACTTGTGTGGAAGGAAATTTCCCATACAAGGATTTGGACCATTTTCCAAGGTATGGTGCCGTGAGTGGCCTCGTGTAGTTAGTAGAGGAATTCGCATACTCGTTGGGTGGAACCAGCGGATAATGTGTTCATTGGGCTTGGAATAGTTCTGGAACATTTCTTCAAGGAGTGGTCTTTTGAGCCATATGTTCGAAAGGGATACATCTACGTGAAGAGAGGTTGACAAGTGCTGGAGTTAAGCCACTTAGAGTTGGTATGGGTACCCCGAGGTGAGATGTAACATGATTCTGGAGGTTAGGCTATGTTGCGCAGAGTCTTGTGGGTATTTTCTTCCGTTGTAGGAAGATAAGATTGATGAATAGTGAGGAACGCTTGTGCTATGCTAGAGCACAAAGGAGGTAGACTGAGATCGATAGAGTTGGCCTTAGTCTGAGTCCATTTGGGATGTAGCGATAACGAGGGGTTTGTGTAGGATGGTAGAATCCTAGTTTAGAATAGTTTACCCTTTCTGCGTATTGGGTACGCCCTAATTTTGGGGGGAAAATTCCCTCATAAGGGGGGGAGTATGTAACAACCCTCGATTTTAGGAGGCTCATTTTATATTATTTTACCGCACAAGGTAATTATATAAAATGTTGGTATCGGGGTAAATATTAATTTTAGAAGTTAATATTTGCTGGGATGTTGTATATTTACCGTATATATAGGTAAATAACCTAATGTGGTGTGATTTATAGTGTCATGTATATAAAATGGCACGATAGTTGAAATTGGAACTCAAAATAATTTATAAAACTTCCGGATGCCAGTTTAGAGGGTGTAGTTAGTCTCGAAAGGCGCGAGATAGTCAGAATAAGTGTCATATTGTATTTTTGGGTTTCAAGCACTTTTACCTGGTTTTAACTTAAATGCGTATTTGGAAGTCATTTTAATGTGGTGTTAACCACTTAAGTTGGAGACTTTAGACTCAAGACCCGATTTTTAGTCTTGCCCCTTATTTCCTTTTTCTCATTTGTGTGTTACCAAACAAGAGAGAGAGAGAGAGGAGGATAAATGAGGAGATGGAGAGAGAGATTGAAGATGGAGATTTGGGATTTATTCTTCTCCAAATAAATCTGAGATATCAACCCTAAGGCAAGTTTTATACTTGCTAATATGTGTTTTAAGATGAATAATTTGTGTGGTAGTTATCTATTTGCATTTGGGTATCAAAAAGGAAATTTTGGTATTTAAACCTAAATTTTGATTTTGATGATAATCTTGTGGATTTTAATTGGCATAAACCATGTAGTATAAATCTTGGGTAGATAAATATTGTTGGGTGTGTGAAAAATAGAATTGATTTGGGGTTGGAGAAATTAGGGTTCATAACCCTTCGTAGCCATTTTTGGCAAAATCGCAGGACTGAATCGATTCGGTAAGGGTTAGCTTCCAGGTCTGCATAACCCGAATCGATATGGGTTAAGGCCGAAATGATTCGGTCAATTGCAGAAAGTTGGTTTTGTGGTCCGAACCAATTCGCTTTTTGGGCGAATCGATTTGCTAGGGCGAATCGATTCGTTTTTCTGCTGTTTTTGAGTTGTTTTTATAACTCAATTTTGACCCTTTTTCTATAGGGATAGGACCTAGGAACCTTCTTGAATGAAGTAAACTTAGAGTCCTAGAGTTATAGATAAGTTGAGAAGCTACCCTAGAGTAGAATTGGTTTATATGGGGTTTTTTTCGGGGTTATGCCTATTGATGTTAGGGCACTTTTTCTTCTAGTTGATTATTATAAAACTAGGGGATGTATTATTATGTTTGGGAGACTTTAGAAGCTCAATGGAGCTATGTTAGTCTTGATGGTTTATAATACCTATTAATGAATTTTGGGAGAATAAATTAGGAGTTCATTTATCCTTCGAGAATTGTAATGACGATATGAAATATGTATGGCTCCGGATTAAAAAGGTGAATTATTTACAAAATGTAAATGACTATAGTTTCGAATAAAAAGAAACATACAACGTAAATTGGAATTGAAAATGAAATGGAAATGGTAATGATGATGGTAAATGATAATTTACTAAATCATGAATATGGTAAATGCTAATTTACTTGAACACACCTCTCTAAATGACATCATAAGGGAAGTTCGCGCGCTTGGTGATGCCCCCTGGCTAGTGAATGCAGGGTGGATATAGTACATAGGCCATATGAGCGATTATGTTATATTTTCTACGCTGGTGAGGATATTTCGGGTGTGGTCTTGACTCTCCAGCAGGCATATGGCCGCTTCTTGACGTATTTTGTTATAGGTGCCCATGTTGTCTTGTATAGATAGGCCCTGGAAGATGATGGTCATTTAGGGGAGCGCCCAGTGGGGAAACTCGGAGGGGCGGTCTTAGATTTCGTTATATGTATATAAATATAACAGTTCATGATCAAGTGGGACTTGATGTTTGTGATATGCCATAAAGAGCATAAAGAAGTGCCATAAAGAGCACAGTACAATGCCACAAAGAGCATTTAATGTTGATTATATTCCTGTTAAGGAATGGTAATGCCAGGATGGGCATGTAATTGAAATAAAAGCCACAAAGAGCTTAAAATTGAGATAAATGCCATAAAGAGCTTATAGTTATAGTTAAAATTTCCTGATAAGGAATAAACTATGAAATGAATTGGTGTATTTTATGGAAGTTTTAATTATTCTAAATCTTTCTTTTTCTCCTGCTTTTGCTTCATTGTCCTAACTTGTGTTTTAGAACTGTGTAGATAGAATTTTATTTTTTTGCATGATGATATTCATAACTGTCATACTCTTTATTCATCTGGTGATCATATAGAACCGGACCCTAACCCGTTTCTACTTCTTGTTGTATTTGCATCTTGTATTTGCCCAGGTACTCCGCCACAAGGATGCCTGATTTGAATTCCTATTCTGATATTTTCAGCGAGCCGTGATGCATTACGAGTATTACGGGACATTTGTTATAAACGTTTTTATTTTTTCACTCTAGTTAAGTTCAAGTCTCTTATTCGGGCGAGAGGCCCAAGCGTTTGTAAATGTATAATGAAGTGTATTGTATAAATTATTTAATTGGTTTAATACTGTTGTAGATTCTGTGGACCGACAGCATATTCGGTCCATTTTATTGTATACTTGTGGTCATTATATATATAAATCTTGGGTTCCCACTTTTTCTTTTCAGCATCGGGTTGTTTAATTTCCTTCTTTAACTTCAAAACAAAATTTTTGGCAACCCATTTTCTGAAATATTGGGTGGTTATCTTGGATACTCTATATTTTATTGTGATGCTGAGAATGATTCCATCTATGATTCTTGTTATATTGGAGTATTGGGATGGCCACCCCTTATTTTGGGATTCGGGTTGTCACATCAAATAACCTTATTAATTTAAAATTTTATGAGTTCACTTTTAAAACTCGACTCGGAATTAACCTTTTACCTTATAATTGAGTTACATTATATATGATAGTTCACGTTATGCCTTTTTATCATTTAGTCATCAAGGAAATTTTCAAATCAGAAACTATCTTACACAACTTCCTTCATTAATCTTAACCTACTGATTAACAAATAATAACCAATAAACTCTAGGTTTGTCCCTCTTACCAAATTGGCTATTATAGGTCTAGACTTTGACTTTAATGAGCACATAATTTCCAGAACCCTTGCTTACTTCTTTAAACCTCACTAGGTGTTTTTTGACACTAAGTTATGTAGTGTACTTTATTTCACTTGAGCCTAAACATCCATACGTTTCCCTGCATGTACAATCATACCTCTAGTTTCTCCTAAACATGAAACTTCTTCCTTCCTAACTATTATAATTAAATGGTCGATTCATGAGTATTTTTATGAATTCTTACCTTTTATAGTTCTTTATTCTTTGGGGTCACGACGATAAACCCTTTTCAATTATATGCTCACAAATGAAATTCATCCATATGAGAATAAGATACTTTCTTAGTTCAACTCTGACCATTTAGTTACATTATTTGTTAAACAAGTCTAATATTTTCCTCTTTTAAGAGTTCTACACCCACACATTGATCCACAACATTCCAATTATCTCTAATTTTTTCAAAATTCCTTTACTTAATTTGTTCACACCAATAAATCTCATAGATTCTGAAAAAACTTGTTTACAAGATTAATAAGAAAAAGTTACAAGTTGAGTAAACTACGAAATAAACTTGTTGAACAAAAATATTTTCAAAATAAACACTAGATGTGTTAAAACATTTTTCTGAATATGTTCTCTAGATTCGTTAGTTTGATTACCTTAAGTTTTTAAAACTAAAACGTTCAATTAAGTCTTAAGTGTGATAATGTTAACCAAAGAAATTAAGAAGATCCAAGCAAATTAGACACATGATTTTTAACGTGGTAAAACTCTAAAATAAGGGAAACATCCACGGTGAGCTCTACGCCATAAAACAAAATCCACTAATAATCACACGGCACAAGTTACAACACTAAGCATGCAAATACAAGACCTAAATCTAAGTTCAGAACATTACCTGCATGAGTTTCCTCCACTCTCAAAGGACTTCTGACTTGATGTAGTCTTCCTTCCCGCAACTTCCTTGCTTTTTCCTTGTCCTCTTTGATTATAGCGATTCCAAAAAAAAATATATCTCACCAAGAACCACAACCTCTAAGTGTTTGTGTGGGAGTGATAATATTTCTGAATTAAACTAAATGCAACAATGCTTCTCACCCACTCAATTAATAATACAAGCAATATCCTATGAATTACAAGCAACTACTATATGCAATGAAAATCATCTCAAATGTGCTTTGAATACAAGACTTCAAAATTTTTTAGATTTGGAATAAAAAAAATTCAAATAAAATTTTGTTTCAAAATTATTTATGTCCAAATTTATTTCTCCAATTTTTGAAATTAATTTTTGAAACAAAAAATGTATTTCTCAAATCTGAATATAAGCCAGAACAATAAGTCTTGTGTTTTAAATTTATTTGAAACTATAATCTTGAATTCAATAACAACAAATATAGTAAAGATCTAAGAAAACAAATAAAGAACCCTAAAAATATTAGTGTGAACTAAATGGTTCTTAGAGAAAATATATTATTTGAAGAATACACAAATCTGACTTGGGTTTATAAATCTAGCAAGTTTTTTGGCGAACAACAGTCTCTCTCTCTCCGGTGACTTCGACTGAATGTCGAACTCAGATATACGATTCTAGCGAAAAAACGATCTTAAAGACCTCTTACGATCTATATCTCTCTCTCCTCTCGATTTAAACTTCTTATCGGACAGAGACGAAACCTCCGGTCGTCTTTTCTTGGTGACCCAGCTAGGTTTCGGACTCTGTTGCATTTTCCCCTGAGTTCTCGATTTCTCTCGGCTATATTTATCAAGAATGGAGAAGAAGATGAAGTTAAGAAATGTGCTAGCTCTCTCTCCTATAAAAACCGTCGACAGATCCCTCTTATAACCCTCTTCTCTTATGACCTCTTTTAGAAATAAAAACCCTAAAAGATATTATATATGAGGGACTAAAGGGTTGGTTACAAATGATGGGTTTAGATTAACTCTCCAAGATCTAAGGGTGTAGAAAGGAAGTGGAATAACTAATGTGATTGTCTAAAACGCACCAGGATTGAGGCTCACTAATATGGTTCATTGATAACCACTCAATCTAGGGTCACAAATGATTCTAACTACCAAGACACTAAACAAAAACAAATAGCCTTATTAAAATCTAACACACATGTGTTTTTTAAAGTCTTGGAAAAATTAATTTTCGACTAAAAAAAAATTAACCAATTAAAAATTGAATCAATTAAATTTTTATCATAAAAAAATTCTTATGTTATCTTTTTCCAAAAAAATATTTGAAGCAACAAAACCACCATAAAAAATATGCACACATAATGAAGATGTATATGCAGTGTATGTGTCCTAATTGTGGTTCAAGAGTTGTACTTACCTCTTTGTATCGCATCGGAGTACTTGGACTGAGATTCCTTGGAGCCTTTTTTTTTAGATAGAGTACCTCAGAAAAATCTAATCTTATTTTGTCTCGATATCCAAACTAGTTGGAACTCCTATATGGCACAGAATCAAGTAAGTCAACCATATAGTGTGTTGTCAGATTCGTGATTGGTTCTTATCACTAATGTGTTGTACAGTTAAATCTATTAAGTCATTGACTTTATCGAAATTTAAACTTAGGAAAATAATTTCCCATGTTATGATGGCATATGCCCATGTAATTATTATGCACACATAACACCTATGAATACTTTTTCATATCAATAAATCAAATAATCATCAAGGTCTATTAATTTCTTCCTAAACTCAAAATGTGAATATGCATTATCATTACATTAATATCCCAATTTAGAACTCTTGATTATTTGTTTACCCTACTAAGACGACAACTTACAATCAGTGTGAATACTAATTTGTCATCAATAAAACATTCTAAACCTTAAGAGGAACTAATTATAGTCTCACCAACCCAAGTCAACCAATAAACCATGTGTAAAAAAACTTATTATCACTCACAAATCTTAAATCACTTTAAGCATTTTAATACTTCTGTAACTCATCACTATGGACTATTAATAAGACATTAATTTATAACTACACATGAATTATCTCGTAATTAACACTAGACTAACATTGTCTTAACTGCTATAAACAATAGAGTAGTAATAATTATTTATAATCGCAACACAATCACTTCTACTATTTAAACATGCGATGTGTAGGCTATGTACCATAGTCTTAATCCATTACCGGACTATGTACATATATCATTATATACATAATTTTAATATTTAAATCCCTTACCTATGATCGAGATATTTCCTAATTAAACCGAGGTCCTTAACCCAGACCATCGTCCTAAGTTGAATGGTGACATGACAAGATTTAGAAGAAAGGGGATGATATCGCCAATCACTATTATGCTTCCCTCCTTACTGGTCATACCTAGTTATTGATCTTTAATGATCATAATATACTACAAAATAAAATGAACACTAACACTACCTCTCATGAGTATTGTATGTCATAACTCTTTAATCCCAAGAGTTCATACTTGAACTTACAATCATTATTTAAAGGCAACACTAATACTTGCCAATTGAGAACCATTGGTGACCTTTAGTCTATTAAGATACACTTAAATTACTTAGGATACCATTTCCATAGTGTTATTATCATTTTCCCTTACCAGGGCTATGTGTCAACTTGACATAACCAACCTTTACTCCTTATGGAATCAATACACCTAATCATCACCATAATATATTTTTCTCCAAATATTGACACTATCATCAATAAATTGATTAATCAATCCAGCCTATTTTAAATTCTATCCAAGGGGTGATCTATACCCGAGGCACTACTTAACGTATATATTGATGGGACACTTGGGTCATCCTCGTGTTTTTATATTCCCACCATCGTAACTAGCCTATGAGCAGTAGATTATAATATGCGAGTAAGAGATTTTGATAAATTGTTTCTCACTAATCCAAGGCACTGATGGATATGTCAAACCATTATACGGTATTCACAACTATAATAGTTAATGACTACATTTTCTTGAAAGCCTTTCCTTAAGTTTTGATACAATTTTCTTTCACTTAGAATCATTTGTTTCATCCTAAATATTCACAAAATTCTCTCTATAGGGTAATGTGTACCTTTCCTTTGTATACTAAACTCTCTAAAAAAGGTATACTTTGTGCTCAATCAAACTTCTCATTACACTTTCATCAAGAACGAACGTTCAAAAAGCACAAAATCTCAAAAATTCATTTTTAAACTCCAATTAAATTTCTTTGTCATGAGACACCATTGACCGACATATCATATATCTCCTATGAAACTCATCAATCCACCTAAGAAATAATACCATTATTTTTTCCATAATTATTGCGATTAAAATGAGCATATTCACGTATTGACACACTCCACAGATTTATAAAGACTAGAGACCATTCTTGTTCTTATGTCATATAACTGAACTCATTCCAAGTATTAAAGATTTGTAGACTACCGTATTCTTGCTTAACTATTAAAACTTATTTTTAGGCTAATACACTTGTCGTGTTTGGTATCTATATTAATAGTTTATCTCCAAGGGTATCCCGAATTGTTCTATTATGCCACATATCCTTGACATTAACAACTTCCAATACCATTATTAATCTCATGCACGACTACTAGTGGCATGACCATCTATAATCTTAATTTATTTTTACTTAATTTGAGAAACTGCATGATCTTGATGCCTTACTCGTGTACATAAATAATTATAAAATCCCAAATTCACCTTATGGATTATCTTTCAACTCAAACCTGAACATTGAAGCATTAAATCACGTTTTAATAACCAAATGTTAAACCTACCCTCAGTTTAGAAAAAATAAACTACTATTTTAGTGTAGATAGAATATAGATAACTATTGTAAAAATAAAATTGAAACGTAAGAGTACTCTCCAACACACATGTAACCTATGCTCTGATGCCAAGTTGGGATGCACCGATTTCGGGTATAAATGCGGAAAATCTTTCATACTTCAATTACACTTTAGAAAATACAATTTTAAAATAAACACTTGCTTTATTCATTTGTGTCATAAAATATATTGACTTTAATCAATGAATTGACTTCCACCTTATGAAGTTTATGAGAATACTTAAAATAAAAGAGTTTTGACAATTTCAATAATGATTAAGCAAGTCCACAACATCCTGTCTTATTACAAACCAAGTTTAAAGTTCTTATAAATAGTTTCAAATAATGTAGTCAAAAGTTCCATTTAAATTAAACATTTAAAGTAAATAGTAAAAAGAGCTCGACTGGCGCTTAAATCATTCTTAGCCTCTCACGATTTCATTTCCTTTATCTTTCTCTGAAGTACCTGGGGGATGTTTACAAATAGTGGGGTATGAACGTGTGCCCAGTAGGAGAAATACTAGCAAAGTATTACATACAAGGAGATACTTATACATTTAAAGTGTACTTTAGAAATTATGAAATCATCCTTCATTTGATTAAGTGTTCTCATGAAATATGTATCATAATAATGCAATTTTATTTATAACTATATAACACGGGCGATGAACCCACCCACATTTAATCTTTATTTAAAACTACTTGTATCTCGTTAATTGAACCATTGATGTATTTTCACATCTTTCAAATTAGTTCTTAAATGTTCCTTTACGTTAATGAGAATCATGCTCAAAATCTCTTTTCACTTGATTAATTGGGGTACCAATCCACAAGTGTCATATGACCAATCATCGACTGCCACCGTGTTGCAATATGCTCCTGATCAGTCGTTTGGGTTCTAAGCATTAAGTCTCACCCAAGGTCTCTGGGATCTTCTTAAATTTCTTGGTTACCTCCGAGTGTCTTTTATTTGCTACATCATTGTAACCCTTTTTTCCTTCTTTATTTATATTCCACTTTTAAGCCTTTTTCTTTATTTCCTTTTTATCGGCTAATGAGGCCAAATTATCGGGACGAGACAGGTCCCAACACACTTTATTTTCAAGTTTCACACTTTATAAAAAGTTCATTTTCATTTTACTTTAGACTCGGTATTTGACATTTTGAAAATAATTTTAATTATCATTTCTTGTGAAACTTAACCTTTGAGTTCAAATACCCACGTATACACTTTAGTGTGCTTTTTCACTATTTACGCACACCAGTAAATACGGATGGCAATTTAACATGACTTGCCGAGTTTTCGCCCCGCCCCACTAAGAACTCATTTAAAATAAACGGGGTGGGTATGGGTTTAAAAAAAACTCGTTAATTAAACGGGGTAGGTTGGGGTTTACTATATATAAGTATAATCCGCCCCACCATGCCCCTCCTCGTTAATTAATCGGGGTGGGTTCAGGTTTATTAGTAGTAAACTTGCATTTTATTCTTTTAAACAAAATATTATTTTTGACCTTTACCTTCCAAAATATGAGTTTTCACTACATAAATAAAACTCTTTTAACTAGAGTCCTTTAGTTTGGAAAATCTACTCATAAGTATAACTTTTTCATAAAATGACATTTTTGTACTAAAACATTACTTTTGTCATTTCAAGATTTATAATTCTAACTTGTTAACTTCTATCATTTATATGTTCATATTAATTCATTTAAAACTAACTTTTCAAAACAATACTCATGTTTGCAAAAGTTACTGAGTCCAAACATTTCATAAAATCATACTTTTGGCTTATAAAATTGTCCCATACTTTTACTACTCTTATACCTAGCACCCATTCATTTTATTTTCCTCAAGTTCTCAAACTTTGTTCACATAAATTTTATCATTTTATGGGATTAGTAATTTGAAATTTTTAAGTTTATCATTTCATTTTAAAAAGGTCATTTAACACATTTTCAACATACTTAATTCATATATCCCAATTACATGAGTTTATGTTAACGAAAGTAAGGTTTTATGACAACAGAACTCAACAAATGGATCCTACTATTTCTTTAGAACTTCAATATAATATTTAATCATGAAATCAACAATTTAACATGATTTATAAATGAAATAATTTGCTTAAACATTCTAAGGTTTACCTTTCTTTCGAACTTTTTATCTATTTTATCACATATTCTTCAACATATATTCATATGTAATGATGATAAGCACGAGTAGTCACATACATACACATATATCTAGCATGCTTTGATTTTAAACGTTAAAATAGTGTAAATCCCTACCATTTGAAGATAATATCTTTGTTGAAAAGGTAGAAAATATAACCCAACAAGCTCCAAACTTTAAGTTCTTCTAGAAATCCTCTTCCACACCTAGCATAACACCTCTATAACACTTGGAAACTCTTGATAATCGAAGAATAATTGTGTGGGATAGTAAGGTTATATTATAGAGAAAAATAAGCAAGCTTTTATTGAGTTAAAATGGTGGAGATAATGAGCATTTTTGGATTAGACAAAATGCACATTTCATTCTCTATAAATGAAAGAAAATGGTGTAGGTAATGTGACACCCCGACTAATTAAATACCGGGTAGCTACTCCTTTATTAAATTAATACAAAATGTCAAGTTGGTTCAGTTCGTAGCACTACTGCCAAAAACGTTTTAATAATTACTAACCACCTAGTATTTAAAAAGGGAGTGGTCAATTTTAATTAAATCCGATTAACATGTTGTGACACCCCGCCTAATTAAATACCGGGCGATCACTCCTTTATTAAATTAAAATCAAGGCAAACAGTTGGTTCATTCTTAGCATCACTGTCGTAAAAATAAACTTTTCCAAATTAACACCCTAATTAATTAAGCTAAGTGTCAAAATCATTTTTAACCTTTATAACCAAAATGTATTTTTAAAGAAAAAATTATTTATTTAATTAGTAACAACATTTTCAATAAATAAGAATCATACAACAATTTTCCAGGAACATAATCCAATTAATTTAAACATTCAAAGTCCCAACATTTAAGACTTAAGGTAAAACATCCATACTGAAATAAATCCCATAGTAACAGTACTAGAAATAACTGAAATACAATTGTCCCAATAAAACAAATAAATAGTGGAAAGGGCGACACATGCCCAATAAATGAGTATGATAGATGTGGAATCAAGTGAACGAATTCGTCTATGCAAGTGGCCTACAACTCCCACCTAAGCTGCAGCACGTTCCTTTCAAGGGATCATAAGCAAGACGCCCCTGTGGCTGGGCACCTGTAATACATACATATATAAACAAGAGAGGGAAAGAGAAAAAGAAACGGGTCAGAGCCTGATAGTGTGTTTGATTTAAAATACGTTTAGCAAGTATTTAAATTGATACAGGCCAATGCAACAACATATTAGTGCGACACTCTCGTGAGAAATTCTCACCTCTCTTCTAATGTGCACACCTATCGCACTAACCTTCCCAACGGTTTGTCTTATCATTTATCGCACTAATCTTCCCAATGATTTAACTTATCTTAGATCACTCGTAAGATTCAAAATTTAACGATTCAATTGTTTGAAAAGAATATTTCAATTAGTAACCAAAGTTCTCATTTTAACTTTATTAATCAATAAAGTTTTCCAGTTTCATATTATACTTTCTCAAAACAAGTATTTATAATTGAGTCATCAACCAAGTCCTATATATCACATCACAGTAGGCAGTTCCAGATTTCAGAATTTCATATATATATTAACTACTCGTAAAATATATATATATCATAACAGCACCCCAAATAAAACTATGGTGCGGGCATACTCTACTATCCAAACCCCATATCACTCATATTAAGGGGAATACAAATTCGGAATCACTCTCGAATTGTATTAACACATACTCAAACAATATTGAGGCGAAACATAGATTCCAAGTCTCTAAGAGGATGGCATAAGTCTGCGTCTCTTACGACCGTCTGAACTATCACTGCGATAGCCTGTACCAAGGATATCTATACACAAACAAAATGAGGCGAAACATAGATTCCAAGTCTCTAAGAGGAAAGCACATACCCGCATCTCTTAGGACCGTCTGAACTATCATTCCGATAGCCTGTACCAAGGATGTCTATCTTCTAGGGTACAAGTCAATATCCCCCATAAAGGTCCCATTGAGATAAGGCTGTCCCAGAGCGGAAACCTCAGGGATAGCAAGTAGCGTGGACATGATTTTCACACATAGATAGTATATGCATACACAATCATATAACTATACTAATATTACTATATAAATAATGGGTAAATTCTCAATTCCCATAATTACAACATTTGTATTTATTTCTCATTATTTAGTTATTACGTATAACCATTCACATCCTATTTTAATTTGAGGAACTTTTCCACTTACTACATAACGCTCATGGATTTTATCCTCCCAAGTATAAAATTCAGTAGGTATCCACATTTGTCCCAAAGTAACTCTCTTACGTGCCTCTCTCTTTAAAGCATAAATTCACCGACCCTTATGTAATTATCCCAAAATACAATCTTTGCCCGACATCAAGGGTCCCAAAATTTATTCACATATCCTACTGGTCTTCCCTATCTCCCAACACATTTTATTAAGGATGTCCAAGAATTTTCTCACGATAAATTGAATTTAACTCATTTAAAAAGGGAAATAGGAGTCTTCCAGGAGGGGTCGATCGATCGAGGTCTTGGGCTCGATCGATCAAACCTTCGATCGATCGAAGCTCTGGGCTCGATCGATCGATCAAGCAGGTCTGCAAAAATTGAAATTCTGCAGTTACGGGTTTCATCTCCAAACTTCAACAATTTCCATATTTTCTAATCCCAATCGTCCCAGAATTTGTACTACTAACATCCTAACATGATGTCATACATTTTCTACGTAAAGCATGTCAATTTACATCACTAAACATGGATTAATCATGCCATAACTCATTTAAATATACAAGAACCCTAGGAATCTCTAAATCATGGTTCCAATCTGTTTTTCCAGAAATTTCTTCTTATACTACATTAAAATTTAGTGGATTATTCTTCTACATCACCAACAATTTCCAGAATAAGGTTTAAGTCATCACTACATGCAAATTCCTATCACAATTTAGGTTTTCTTCAATGAAATTCATCCCTAATCATCCCTAAACTAATATGAAGGATGCACCAATGAAATAAGCAAGATAAACACTTGCCTGGAATTTTCGACGTTCTGATTTGCAGATGTTTTTGGTGTGGTTGCGTAGCCCATTGCACGATCTACGCGTTGGTGGTGGTTGCGGTGCAAACGGGTGGATTTCGGGCCTTGAATTTGCCTTGAGAGCTCTCTCCTTCCTCTCCTATGGCCGTCACTTGTGTTTAGAGTTTCTAACCCTAGATGACAATCCAGATATCTGATATAACCCTTTGAATTTTCGTGGGTTTAATTACCCAAAAAGGTGAAATGTCCAAAACGCCCTCCCGGGGTACCAATTAGGCCTAAAAACACCACGAGACCCAAACTAAATCCCCGGGTACACTTTTCTGACTACATCGACCCTTCCGGACGCGTTGGCGCACTCAAAATGACCATACGAACGACTTATAAAATATTAACTTTTATTTATCAAAGTTTAGTCCCGACGCGACACGGGCGCGTCCCGGACCAAATTTTCGAAATTGTCATTTTATTCACTCTTGACATTCAATATAATCAATATTACATATTACTCTACTCATTAGTAATATTCAACAAATTTTCCATAATTACTAACTCTCGTCACGTTAATAATTATAACATAATTAATTTATGTATTTTTATTAAATAATTAACTCACATTAAATTTAATAAATCCCCAAATTAATATAGCATAAAAATACGGGGTATTACACATGCAATAAGTAAATTATGAAATGCTAACACAAGCACCACAACACAAAGACAATAGAGTAACCATAAAATAGTAATGAGTCTGGAGGAATACTCCTCACACAATCCAAATGCTGAAATCAACAAGTACCAAGTCTGTATCACTAAATTAATTACAACCCAAATTCTTGAAATAACAGAATTAAATAAATTGTCTCTAAAAGGAAGTAGGGCGACATGCCCAACAGATGAGAAAAGCTGATAATATGGAGTCAAGATCAAAAGTGGAGGCGTCTACTGTCAAAGTTCTGTAACTTCCACGGCAGCTACAATCCGTCACCTGAATGGAACTCCTATGCATGGTGTCCTTGTGGCTGGGCACCTAAAAGGTTTTTACAAAAATATATTTGAAAGCAAACGTGTTAGAGCCCGATTGTGGAAAACAATTTAAAATATAGCAAGTGTTTTAATGACATTAAAACAATGAATGCAAAATACATGTTAGGACGTGCTCTCACATGAAATACTCACCTCTCGACTATTTGTGCACTCCTAACGTACCCGTACCCATTCTAGTGATTCTCATATCTAACTAGTCTAAAATACATTCTAGCATTTCTATACGATTCCCGCTTTGAATCCAACATCATTAAAAACTAGAGAGCTTTACATTAATTCTCGATTTCCCAATTATTAGCAATACTAATTTACTAGAGATCTTCCATTTTATCTTTATAAAACGTTGCTATAATTATACTAATAATTAAACATGACAGTTCGTTTCAATTAACAATATATTATCCTCATCATAAATATACATTACTAGCACCCCGAGACTAAGCTGCGTTGCACACATACTCTGCTATTCGATCCCGGTACATCACGTGCATAAGGACCACGCATTCCGAATCTCTCAGGAATCGTTCTCAAATAATAACAATCACAATTAATGGAGGCGAACATAGTTCACATCACATGGGTCACGCACATACCTACGCTCCCATGATCAGCAGACTTATTAACTTCTCAATAAGTCCTTCTCTGACCTATGCCCTCGAGGTACCGATCTAAATCCCCCCCGTAGGCACACAAAGATTAGATGGCCCTAATCGATCACAAACCTCCCATGATAGCAAGTACAGCAGGTATGTTATACTCATAAAATCACATATACTAAGCATTCGCACATCTTAGATATCTCGTATTATTAATATAGGTATAATTATCATTCTTATACCGTCATTTAATGTTATATGATTACAAGTCCCCGATTTTGCATATTAACGCTATCAACCCTTCTCACGTCGTAATTAGGTACTCGTTTCCTACTCCACAATTGACATCCGATTTTATTACAAGGTTCTAAGTTCTACTCCTCAACGTACCCCAATTCTTACAATTATACCCATTAATCAACGAGGGAGGGTTAATACTCCAAATAAATACGTCTACGGGACATTAGAAATGAAATCAGGCCAAAAAGGCCATTCTGTCAACACGTTAGAAGTATCGTTCGAACGAGGTCGTTCGAACGAAAGGCTTCGAATGAACTACCAACTCGTTAGAAGGGACACTGTCATCTCATTAGAAGTCTCGTTCGAACGAGGTCATTCGAACGACCTGGGCAGGTCTTCTAACGAGATGGCAGTTTCACTCCAGAAATTTTCTACTTCGTTTTTCTTCAATTTTTCACCCTTAAATCCATACTAAGATCATCCCAAATGAGTTTTAACGTGAATAAACTATTCTAAGTTATCCTAGGTCGCTATTTAACATATAATTGGTGTCAATTCTTCCTAAATTAACATAAAATCATCAAGCTTCTCAAATCTTATCTCCAAACCTATAAACATGAAGCCAAAATTTTAATGTCTACAATTACTTCCTCATAAATCCGTTTTTACATCATCAAAAGATAAATTTCGTATATGAAATTCATCCGATAACATTCTACATGCAATCCCTATATCATATTATGAATTCTACCTCAAATTTCATGAGTTTTCATCAAACTTCCAAAATAAGACAAATATTCAATTCTAAGCATGGAAGAAACATTCGCTTGAAATTAATGTAATTAAACCACTTGCCTTAGATGTTTTGATTTGATGTGAAGGATTGAAGGTTGATTCTCCTCTCTCTCTCTAAAAATTTCTTCCAAGGATGGTGATGGTGGCTAGGGCTTCCTTTTGGAACTTCTTAAGGCTTTCCTATAACTCCCGTAGCCCTCTAACTTCCCAAATGATGGAAATGGCTTAGTGGGTTCTTTTCTAATATAAAAATAACCTCTAAAATTCGTGGGTTTTAATTTCCCTATTTTTAAAATTATCAAACTACCCTTTTGGGTTGCCGGTGTGGCCTAAAAATGCCCCGGGACCCAAACTAAACCCCTGGCTAGTGTTTTCTGACTATTTCAACCCTTCCGGACACGTTGGTGCACTCAAAATGACCATTCGGTTGATAAAAATAAAATTTATTTTTTAATTCAATTAATTACGTTCCTGACGCGACTGACACGTGTGTCCCAAATAAATTTTCCAAATTGCCGTATATCTACCTCGTGACAATTTATATATCATTAATACTCATGTATTACCATACATACTCGGAAATAATAAATTTTTAACATCATAATCAAATACCAAGTCACATCTCGTTAGTATTTATACCCGGATTAATTTCCAATTAATTCTCATTTAATTCAATTAATCCATTAAATAAATATCAATAAAATTATGGGGTATTACAGGTAACCCCCATAATAACAGAATTTCATCCCGAAATTCCGAACTAAAAAAGTACCTGGTAAAAACAACTCTGGATAACGTTCGCGCATCTCATCCTTGCGCTCCCATGTGGGCTCCTCGGCATTATGATGCCGCCACTGAACACGTACTAATGGTACTATCTTCGACCTCACTTTTCGCTCGCTTCGGTCCAAAATAGCAATCGACCCCTCCTCGTAGGAACTATCGGGCTGGAGATCGATGTCCTCTAAAGCAATGTGAGTATGGGCCAAATCGTCCCTAAGATATTTCCTTAGCGAGGAAATATGAAACACGTCATGAATTCTATGCAAGTGCTCCGGTAATCCCAGTCTATACGCAACTGGCCCAATCCTCTCGATGATAAGAAATGGCACCACGTATCTTGGTGCCAGTTTACCCTTCTTCCCAAAACGCATGATCCCCTTCATCGGAGATACTATGAGTAACACCTGGTCCCCCACCTTGAATTCTCTGAAGAACCTTTTGTCATCAGCATAGCTCTTCTGCCGGTCCTGAGCTACCCGAATGCGGCTCCGTATCATCTCTATCCTTGCTGAAGTGTCCTGAATCACTTCTGGTCCAAGTACTTTGTTATCTCCCACCTCTAACTAACATGTTGGGGAACGACAAGGTCTACCATACAATGCCTCAAATGGAGCCATGCCAATGGTGAACTGATAGGAGTTATTATAAGAAAACTCCACCAATGGAAGGTACTGCTCCCATCCACCTCCAATGTCTAGGATGCACATATGCAACATGTCCTCCAATATCTGGTTTGTCCCCTCTGTTTGCCCATCCGTCTGCGGGTGATAAGCCGTACTCAACCGCAACTCCGTACCCATGGCCTCCTGGAAACTCTCCCAAAACCATGAAATAAATATCTTGTCTCGATCAGACACGATATTTAGAGGTACCCCATGAAGTCTCACTATTTCCGCAATGAAGAGCTGGGCATATTGTCCCGTAGTGTAGTCGGTTATCACGGGTAGAAAATGAGCAACTTTGGTCAACCTATCCACAATTACCCAAATGGATTCGTGACCCCTCTGCGACGTAGGTAACCCCGTGATAAAGTCCATGGAGATGCTCTCCTATATCCACGTCGGAACCTCTAACGGCTGTAGAAGTCCTCCCGATTTCTGATGATCCACTTTTACTAGCTGACAAGTGGCGCATTTAGAAACGAACACGGCGATATCTCTCTTTATCCTGCTCCACCAATACTGCGTCTCATGTCTTGGTACATCTTATCCCCACCAAGGTGTACCGCGAATCGTGAACCGTGAGACTCCGTCATTACCTAGTGTCGCAAGTCCTCCCCTTCCGGAATGACCAATCTCCCATTGAAGCGTAATCCTCCGTCTGAGCCAACGGTATAGGACTCGGCTCCCTCTGCTAGTAATCGAACGATCTGCTCCTGACAGAACGAGTTATTTTCCTGGGCCTTTAACACTCTCGTAACAATCTGAGGTGTAATAGTCATTACAGACATGAACGATCGGGCCACTGCATCCTGGTGCCCCAACTCCTTCCACTTGGCTTTCCACACCTCGGCCACCTCATCTACTAGCCTATGGCTCAATGCTTCTACTACCACGTTAGCCTTCCCCGGGTGATATTAGATATCAAACTGATAATCCTTCACAAACTCAAGCCACCGTCATTGACGCATATTTAGTTCCTTCTGCGTGAAGAGGTATTGTAAAGACTTGTGGTCCGTGAACAATCGAAATTTTTCTCCCAGGAGATAGTGTCTCCAAATTCGAAGAGCGAATACGACTGCCGCTAACTCCAAGTCATGGGTGGGGTAATTCCTCTCGTGAGGCTTAAGCTTACGGGAAGCATAATCTATGGCCTGACTCTCCTGTTACAGTACACCTCCAAGTCCTTGTAAGGACGCATCAGTGTAAACTAAATACTCAACTTCCGGTATGGGCAATGCTAACACAGGCGCTGAGGTCAACTTGTCCTTCAGCTCATTAAATGCCAACTGACAGGCATCGCTCCAGATGAATGGCACACCCTTGCGAGTCAGATGTGTCAAAGGACCCACTATCTTTGAGAAACCCCGAATAAACCTCATGTAGTATCCTGCTAGGCCCAAGAAACTACGGATCTCAGTCGGTGTCATGGGCTGTCCCCACTCCCTCACCGAGGATACCTTCCCCAGATCAACAGATATCCCCCGGTCTGAGATGATATGCCCCAAAAACTGAACCTCCTTTAACCAGAACCCACACTTCTCATACTTTGCATAAAGCTCGTTCTAACACAACGTCTGCAAAACCTGTCTCAAATGCTTGGCATGCTCCTCTTCTGTCTGGAAGTAAACCAGAATGTCATCAATGAAAATGATGATGAACTGGCCTAGGAACTCTCTGAACACCCTATTCATCAAGTCCATAAACACGGCTGGAGCGTTGGTCAAGCCAAAAGGCATAACCCAAAATTCATAGGAACCATATCTCGTTAAGAAAGCATTCTTCGAGACGTCTTGTTCCCTGATACGCAACTGATGGTATCCCGATCGTAAATCAATCTTCGAGAAGAAGGAAGCTCCTCTCAAATGGTCAAATAAGTCATCGATTCTAGGCAACGGATACTTATTCCGTATCGTGACTTTATTCAACTCCCGGTAATCTACGCACAACCTCAACGATCCATCCCTCTTCTTTACGAACAACACATGGGAACCCCACGACGAAGTACTCCTCCGAATAAACCCCGGACCCAACAAAAGTTCTATATGATCCCGTAGCTCTCTCATCTCTGCTGGAGCCATACGGTAAGGTGAACGGGCGATCGACCGATATCCCGACGTCAAATCGATCACAAAATCTATCGCTCTACTAGGTGGTAATCCAGGTATATCCTGAAATACATAAGCAAATTCCCTCACGACTCGAATCGAATCGAGTGGTAGCACCACTTCATTAGAGGTCTCCTCCTCTATATAGTACAAATGAGTGGACGATCCTTCCTCAGGGTGAGGCATCGCCACTAAAAACATCTCCTGCCCGGGAATGGCAAAGATAATACTCCTACTAAAATAATCAATTATGGCTCGGTACGCAACTAGCCAATCCATACCAATAATCGTATCATACTCAGTCATCTCTAACACTAACATATCAGCGGGTAAAGTAAACCTCCCGATCTCTATACCCACACCTCTATAAATAAGGAAAATTACATAACCCCTACTCAACGGTGAATCTACACAAGTAACCGTGCTCTGCGGTGTCTAATAACCCAATAGTGGGTGCAAATATTATGGCAATGAAGCAATGTGTGGCCCTCGTATCAAATAAAATACGCCCCAAAGTCCCCTGAATAGAGAACATACCCTCAATAGCAGGTGGATCCTGTGGGACTGCGGCATGCTGGAGCTGATACACTCTCCCATACTGAAGTTATCCCTGCTGGACTGGGACTGTTGGAATGGGTGGTAGTGCTGCCATCTGTGGTGGTGCTGGGAGGGCGGCGGGAAACATA
This sequence comes from Sambucus nigra, assembly GCA_949130495.1. NCBI lineage: Eukaryota > Viridiplantae > Streptophyta > Magnoliopsida > Dipsacales > Adoxaceae > Sambucus > Sambucus nigra. Next base: position 255,395,427 of record OX422218.1, on the reverse strand, counting down.
GGCCTCTGTGGCTCATGTTGAGCACCCTGCTGCTGCTGCGGTGGGGCCTGGCCCCTATCAGGACAATCCTAGCGTTTGTGGCCAGTCTTTCCACAAACGAAGCACTTCCTCGAGAAGTTTCCCCCTCGTTGTCCCTGCTGCCCACGGCCCTGCTGGCCGTTACCATTCCTACCCTAACCATGCTGGCCCTGCTGAAACTGCTGCTGTAGAACATTCTGACCTTGCTGGCCCTGATGGTCGTTCTGACCCTGATAGCCATGTCTGAAACCTCCCTGGCCATTCCTGAAACCCCCAGCTCTGAATCTCTTATCATCCCCCTGTTGGGAACCCTGGTCACCCTGCATGTACTGTCCCTGAGCAGATTGTGCCCCACTGGCACCATTTCCCTCGGTCCTGCCCTGATGGATGGAATCTCCTGATCTCTTTCTCTCAGATATGTGGAAGCGATGATCCTGACAGTGAAGTAGTGCAACATTAACCATATCAGAATAAGTGGCCAACGAGACATTCCCCAACAAGTGCTGACGGATCCTCCAAGTCAATCCATCCGTGAACTTCTGAATTTTCTTCTCCTCAGTTGGAATTTCATCCGGAACAATGTTCAAAAGATTGGTGAACTCAGCCTCATACTCGACTACAGTCTTTCCCTCCTGCTTGAGGTTCATCAACTTCCTCCTCATCTCAGTGTGAACAGCTGACGGAAAATATTTGCGGTCGAACCGCACCCAGAACTCCTGAATAGTGAGAGTGTCCCTCTCCTCCGCGGTGGTAATGGACTCCCACCACTGCAATGCTGATCCTACTAGCTTAAAAGTAGCCAGTATCTGCTTCTGAACATCTTTGCACTCGTACATCCTTAAGTGCCTCTGAATGTCCTTCCTCCACTGACTGGATACCACAACATCAGAGCTACCTACAAACTCCGAAGGGTGTGCTTTCTGAAAAGCATCACGAATGCGTTCCCAACACGATGGGAATGCATTAGCCTGAACTGGCGCTACTGCTGGCACCTGAGGTGGTGCCTGTTGTACAACTACAAGGTCGGCATTCACCGCTTAGGCTACAATAGCTGCAACCTCGGCGGCATTCATGGTGCCTGGAACTGGTGCAGGCTGTGTCTCGGGCTGTGCATCCCTAGGAACTCGCTGTTCACATCGTGAAGGCATCTAAAATGAAATTAAAGTCCATAAGTTCGTAGTAATTATTTCAAAATAGGTGAAGAGTGATACATACAAAAAAGAATACAACAGTCCTAAAATATAGGGCTCTACATCAAAGAAAGCTCAACGGAAACATAACAAGCCGTAAAGATCCTAAGGACACTAGAACCTGATGCTCTGATACCACCTGTGACACCCCGACTAATTAAATACCAGGTAGTTACTCCTTTATTAAATTAATACAAAATGTCAAGTTGGTTCAGTTCGTAGCACTACTGTCGAAAACGTTTTAATAATTACTAACCACCTAGTATTTAAAAAGTGAGTGGTCAATTTTAATTAAATCCGATTAACATGCAATAAGTAAATTATGAAATGCTAACACAAGCACCACAACACAAAGACAATAGAGTAACCATAAAATAGTAATGAGTCTGGAGGAATACTCCTCACACAATCCAAATGCTGAAAACAACAAGTACCAAATTTGTATCACTAAATTAATTACAACCCAAATTCTTGAAATAACTGAATTAAATAAAGTGTCTCTAAAAGGAAGTAGGGCGACATGCCCAACAGATGAGAAAAGCTGATAATATGGAGTCAAGATCGAAAGTGGAGGCGTCTACTGTCAAAGTCCTGTAACTTCCACGGTAGCTACAATCCGTCACCTGAATGGAACTCCTATGCATGGTGTCCTTGTGGCTGGGCACCTAAAAGGTTTTTACAAAAATATATTTGAAACCAAACGGGTTAGAGCCCGATTGTGGAAAAGAGTTTAAAATATAACAAGTGTTTTAATGATATTAAAATATAGAACGTTGCTATAATTATACTCACAATTAAACATGACAGTTCGTTTCAATTAACAGTATATTATCCTCATCATAAATATACATTACTAGCACCCCGAGACTAAGCTGCGGTGCACACATACTCTGCTATCCGATCTCGGTACATCACGTACATAAGGACCACGTATTCCGCATCTCTCAGGAATCGTTCTCAAATAATTGAAATCACAATTAATGGAGGCGAACATAGTTCACATCACATGGGTCACGCACATACCTACGCTCCAATGATCAGCAGACTTATTAACTTCTCAATAAGTCCTTCTCTGACCTATGCCCGCGAGGTACCAATCTAAATCCCCCCCCCCCTGTAGGCACACAAAGATTAGATGACCCTAATCGATCGCAAACCTCCCATGATAGCTAGTACGGTAGGTATGTTATACACATAAAGCCACATATACTAAGCATTCTCACATATTAGATACTTCGTATTATTAATATAGGTATACTTCTCGTTCTTATACCGTCATTTAATGTTATACAATTACAAGTCCCCGATTTTGCATATTAAAGCTATCAACCCTTCTCACGTCGTAATTAGGTACTCGTTTCCTACTCCACAATTGACATCCGATTTTATTACAAGGTTATAAGATCTACTCCTCAACGTACCCCAATTCTTACAATTATACCCACTAATCAATGAGGGAAGGTTAATATTCCAAATAAATATGTCTACGGGACATTAGAAATGAAATCAGGCCAAAAAGGCCATTCTGTCAACTCGTTAGAAGTCTCGTTCGAACGAGGTCTTTCGAACGAAAGGCTTCGAATGAACTACCAACTCGTTAGAAAGGACATTGTCATCTCGTTAGAAGTCTCGTTCGAACGACCTGGGCAGGTCTTCTAACGAGATGGCAGTTTCAGCCCTGAAATTTTCTACTTCGTTTTTCTTCAATTTTTCACCCTTAAATCCATACTAAGATCATCCCAAATGTGTTTTAACGTGAATAAACTACTCTAAGTTATCCTAGGTCACTATTTAACATATAATTGGTGTCAATTCTTCCCAAATTAACATAAAATCATCATGCTTCTCAAATCTTGTTTCCAAACCTATAAACTTGAAGCCAAAATTTTAATGTCTACAATTACTTCCTCATAAATCCGTTTTTACATCATCAAAAGATACATTTTGTATATGAAATTCATCCGATAACATTCTACATGCAATCCCTATATCATATTATGAATTCTACCTCAAATTTCATGGGTTTTCATTAAACTTCCAAAATAAGACAAATATTCAATTCTAAGCATGGAAGAAACATTCGCTTGAAATTAATGTAATTAAACCACTTGCCTTAGATGTTCTGATTTGATGTGAAGGATTGAAGGTTGATTCTCCTCTCTCTCTCTACAAATTTCTTCCAAAGATGGTGATGGTGGCTAGGGCTTCCTTTTGGAACTTCTTAAGGCTTTCCTATAACTCCCGTAGCCCTCTAACTTCCCAAATGCTGGTAATGTCTTAGTGGGTTCTTTTCTAATATAAAAATAACCTCTAAAATTCGTGGGTTTTAATTTTCCTATTTTTAAAATTACCAAACTACCCTTTTGGGTTGCCGGTGTGGCCTAAAAATGCCCCGGGACCCAAACTAAACCCCCGGCTAGTGTTTTCTGACTATTTCAACCCTTCCGGACACGTTGGTGCACTCAAAATGACCATTCGATTGATAAAAATAAAATTTACTTTTTAATTCAATTAATTACGTTCCTGACGCGACTGACACGCGCGTCCTAATTAAAATTTTCAAATTGCCATATATCTACCTCGTGACAATTTATATATCATTAATACTCATGTATTACCATACATACTCAGAAATAATAATTTTTTAACATCATAATCAAATACCAACTCACATCTCGTTAGTATTTATACCCGAATTAATTTCCAATTAATTCTCATTTAATTCAATTAATCCCTTAAATAAATATCAATAAAATTACGGGGTATTACAGGTAACCCCCTATAAGTCACCCTATATGATCCCGACCCTTCTTAAAGGACTCTTAAATATGTAGTGATGATACTCTTTACCAAATGAAGTAGAAGAAAGTGAAAGAAGAGATGGAAATTGTCCAAAGTTGGTTGCCTACCCAACTCATGTTTCTCTATTTATTTTTGTTACTAACTTCAAATACGAAAATACCCTCAACATGGGTCTAAACATTTTTTTTAATGATGTTGAAGAAGATGAAGTTGTCTAGAATTTAATTTTACATCTTTTTAAAGTTTTTTTTTAAATCTTTCGAGCATTTTTATTTTTTGACGAAGAACCCATTATTACATAAATTATTATTATTATTATTTGAATTTACTTATTTATCCTTATGATATTATAATACATAAATAATAATAAATATTTAAATCATTCCTATTAATTTTTTTAATCTCCATTAAAATACGTAACATATTAACACACGTAACGCGATATGCGGTATTTTATTATTATTATTATTATTATTATTATTATTATTATTATTATTATTATTATTATTATTTACTTATTTAGCCTTATGATATTATAATACATAAATAATACTAAATATTTAAATCATTCATATTAATTTTTTTTAACTGAATTAAAATATGTAACATATTAACACACGTAACGCGATATGCAATATTTTTTAAATTTCTTCCTTAACTTTAATTACACTTAAAGTAATATATTTAAATTAATATCATTAATTTCTCATAATGGCCCTTTACTAATTTCAATAAAACCGGGTGGTATAGGTATAACCGTCTGAGAATTTTTTTTTAAGGAAAGGTATGAAAATATTTATATATGTCGATGTACATTATGCAAATATCCTTAAAAGGATGTGCTCCTGAAGTGCTCAATTGAAATGTAAAATGCCCAATTAAGGATAATGAATGATCTTGGAGTAATTAGTTATTATCTTGACCTGCAAATCGAGAATAATTAAACATTAACCCATTAGTTAAATGGATTGATTAGTCATACAATACTTTAATATATATTAAGCACACTATTGTAGTATACCCATGATGTTCGGTTTTTAGATATTAAAATATTCGTATCATCCTAAAGAGGATGTAAAATATAACTTTGGTCTAGAAGTACCATATTTGTATATTATTATTTCATTGCTAAGTTTGGTCCAAAAGTAATATACTTGTATGATATTAATATATTTCTATGCGTAGCACAATGTATGATACCGAACATATTATTTGCAATCAATATCTTTGAAATAAATAATTATCATTGACTTGAGGGCATAAAACTAATATCAATAATATTATGTGATACGTTCGTGAAATTATTGGTATGATGCTTTTAAATCTAACGATTTATGTTCAGTTAGTTATGTACATGCAGGTTATTTTTTTGATACTCACATGGAATAATCAAATCACTTATGACTTCCTCCAAATAACATATGTTACTACATGTCCCTATGAAGGAAATGATGTATGTGTAACTCAAATTCAAAATAGATTAAATCATAGGAGATTAGATTAACACATTTTGATTTTTCTATATATATAAACTTTAGAATTATTAGGCTGTTTAAGTCCAGTAGATCAGAGAAAGTGACATTTTCACCCCTCTTTACCAAAGTCTTTTGAAACTCGAGCTTCAGAAGAAAAATGATATTGAAGTAACAACATATTTTATCTTTTCACCAAGTCATTGCTGAAAGAAACACGATATAAGTTTATGTATGAGACTGCTATCCGCCAACTTAATCATTAGAAAAATGCCACAATGATGGGGGGAGCATCTTATTAGGGGGAGAAAAAACATGATATTTATTGACGTATGCAGGTTTTACTCTTTTTCCTATAATTAGTTTTTTTTTTCCATTGAGTTTTCCTAGTAAAGTGTTTAGTAAGGCAACACTAAGCGCGTCCAATACCGATTCAATTATCACAAAAGTTGTACTATTTTGCCTTCACTTTGATTTTTTCCATTGGATTTTTTCTTAGTAAGATTTTAATGAAGCAATAATCATTGAAAAGTGAAAATAACATACATTGAAGAAAGACTGTTAAAAAATATGTATTTAGTGGATGTTCAGTTATATTTCACAATTAATAAGGGATCTTTTGAGATGTGTTATTTTATACTATAAATATTGGTAATACCCTTTGAGTACGGAGATAACAACGTAATGGAAAGTTTTCTCCATTTCTAAGGTATCTCCGTGCCTTATTTTTCACAACAATATTTTATTTGTTGTGGTAGAGAGTTTATTGGGCCTCCTTGGAGAGTGGGAATAAGCGTGATTATGGCACGATTTTTATTGCACTGTATTTTATGGTCCGAAAAAAATATGATTTTTGTAAACTTCTTTTCAATACCAAAAACCAAAATTATCAAACCGAAACTTTGTGGTTGATTTTTGTTTAAACTTTAAAAAAATCAATTTGCCAAAAGTATTGTACCAAATTGAAATAGTGAAACTACCCTTCGAAATACTAATTAAATATCGTAAAATCACCAAATTTATATTATATTTAGTAACGGATATTATTAATCAGCCTCATTTATCATAAAAAATGAATATTAAAAGCTCTCTCCGTCGTTAGGCCATCCACAATGAGTACAACAAACCCATTGGGGATCCTTTAAATGGGTCACAGCGGGAGGGTAAATCATTAAATGAGGGACGAGATTCGTTAACCCTCCCTCAAAGTTATGGGAAGGTTATCAAATTCACCCAGAGAGGGGACGAGGGTACGAACAAAGAAGTTTTCCACTTTTAGAGTTTAAACATGGGACATTTTCACTTTTGGAATTTCTTATATGCAAGACATTTCCACGTCTAAGATGATATTTGTTTAGAAGTAAAACCGTTTCACTTTTGTTTAAGAATTGGAACAGTTTCACTTTTGAAAAAAAAAATATTTTAATAAGTCTCAAACGTGAGACATTTACCCGTCTCCCTTACTTTTTTTCAAATTCCACCTCCTAATCCTCTAACTTTAAAGTATTTTATCTCTATCCATTGTGTATGGCTTTATCTTTTCTCAAATAACAACTATGAGTTAATTTTCTCTTCCATTTGAATAAGTGGATGTTATTTTATGTTCCTAATTAAGTGTATGTTATAATTACGTTCATTTGTTTTGTCTTATGCATAAGTTCCTTTAAATATGTTTGAGAGTAATCGAAGTCTATCCCTAAATAATTTTTATATTTCATGTGTACTACGTATAAATAAATATGTAAATTCTTTGATTATTTATATGTTTGTTTAGTTATTGAATTTCAAAATTAAAAATGCCCATCAACCTAAACAACCTGACAATACAGAAAGGTAAATAGTGATAAAAAAGAAGAAAAACGGAAACCTAAAAACCCAAGGGAAAACTAAAACTACTGAAACGGAACATATGTGAGGCTTTATATATTTACGTGTTTCTTTTTTATTTGGTGCATATAGAGATCGACCAGGTTCCACCAACCCTACACAAAGGCAAGTAGAATTTGTCCTCAATGCTTGTCCTAAAATATATATGTGAAAAATACATTAGCTAATTTCTGTCCGTACTCCCTTGTTTTACATATCCTGAAAGGCAAACTTTGGTCATTGTAACATCAACAAAAGGTCAGTTTTCTCACGACCGATAGTACAATAGTTCTAGGGAGCTAAGCTCTAATTGTCCCACACTTGAATAGGTTTTGTGCAAGTTTGCAGCAGTCACACATGTTTTATTCACGTACTCCAGCTAATTCAGTGGGTTGCCATGAAAACAACTCCTTCTGCAACATTAAGTATTAACTCTCAGATTTACCTTCTTTCGCATTTGTCTCGAGTCCAACTCAACCCAAACAAAAGTGTGTAAAAATAGAATGAATCACACAATTTGATAAATTTAGTCATGATACTAAAAAGATTATGAAAATGATCACTATATCATTTGACAATTCATATAAAAAAAAAATCATTAAATTTTTAAAAATTGGTAACTTCAAATCAACAAATCCAAAATTCACAAAAAATATATATCTAAAATCTAGTCATCGAGATCTATTCAACAACACTCATATTCGATATTTTTTAACAAAAAATCGAAATAGATAAATTTAGTATTTCACTAAAACCTCTATTTTTCTAAGTGAAAACTCATTTTTTTCCCCCGAAAAACCTTCTTCTCCGGCACTGGCAATGATGTTGCTGATGCGGACTAAAAAATTGAAAGAAATAGATGGAAAGAGAAAGAAACGAGGAGAGAGAAACAATCCAATGAGAATTCCGTTAGTTTCCGGCGACGATTCCGATAGGTGAGCTGGGGTGGAGGTAGGGTTATGTGTTTATTTTTAGAATGAGTTTTAAACGAGTATGAATAAGAGTATAAATATAAATACATCTTTAACTAAAATAAATAAAATTTCCTGTTTTGTATACTCGCAACTTTAAAGGGATCACACAAATAAATGTTATTGTATTACAGGAATTATATTTGTAAACCTAAAAAAACAATATCCTATAAACCCAAATAATAAATGGAGCATAGCCTCAGCTCAATTCCCTATATCCCAAATTGCACCTCAAATAAGAAAAAAGTCCTACAGACATGAAACATCCAATTAATTGTAAACTTGACAAGCTGCTGTTCTCTCTCGAGTTCATCAGATCAATCTTTTTATCTGCATGGTTCTAAAATGGTTCCCTAGCATTGCAACTTATTCAGAAAAAAATTGAGAAGAGTACTTTGTAACCGTTCACAAAACATTATAGGAATGATGAATGTGGACACTTCACTTTACTGAAAATATAAATATCTTATGCGTAATATGAAGATCACATCTATTTAGCTAAAACTATCTCGTACATGATTGTGAAAGATCCTATAATTTAACAGAATTAGAATAACTTAAATCAAAGTATATATTTTATTTTATGCATATAAATGTGTATATGCATTAATCATTGCTCGGGTCGCCAATGTAATTTGTGTTTAAGACGCTAATGTGTGTCCCCCCATGCTTCCCACAAACTATGTGAGCAAACTAGTTTCTAAAATTTCTAAATTGTAGAAGTAAAAGAATAACAGCAATGTTACGGGGAACTAATTGTTGGATTCAATTTTGAAATACAAAGATGTATCATCACAATATTAGATAGTGTGTGTGAATCACACGAGTTCTAATAAAAACACTCCTTAATGTATTTTTGAGTTTCAAAATTAGGTAAAAAAATTGGGTCTTCCTAACATTTTTAAAAGAACAATTTTTGAAATGTTTGTTGGATCGCGTGGTACATGTGGAGGGGAAACTTTGCTTATTGTTTGAGAGGAAGAGAAACCGTCCATATACTATGAGGTGGAACTGCAGCGAGGGAGGAATGAACAGGGTTGCTTAAAAGTAATGGATTGTTTTCAAGTTGGAATCAGCTAGTAAGACTATTCGCAAAAAATATGTTTCCTTGTCTGCTCAGTTTAGCAAATATTAACACAAACAATGTTGTTTTAATAACTCTGCCTTAGACAAATCCTGAATGGATATTATCATAAATTGTCTTATATAAACTAAGGAAAATATTAATGTGCGTTCTAAGGGCACATGTTTTGGACCCTAAAATCGTAAATATGAATGTTGCACATGAATATCTATGCCCTATCAATTATATGTTAAAACTCTTTCTTATTATTTTTAAGTTTTAAGTGTATGTTCTTAGATCATATGTATCAAGACCCATAAACTAAACACATTATGTTACTTTATATACCGAAGTTTGATATGAGAAGAAAATTCCATATTCTTTAAGAAGTGTGTGAAGCGTTGTAATCACGGACTTAGAGCCCCGCGCATTGCGCATGCTTTTCCAATTCGTAATTAAACGTAAGTAAAAAGAAAATATATGTCATCAATGTAATTCAATAATTTAAGGATCAGTTTGATACAAAAATTGGCAACTGACTCGAGGGACAAATTTTTTCATGTCAAAATTTGTTAGGACAATTTCTATAATTTTCAACATGAGACTTTTTTATAGCATTAATTTTCATGTGAAAAATCTTTTTTTTATAAGTAAATGATGCATTGAAATAGACCCGCCTGAGGGGGCAGAAACCCGTATACATGAAGTATACCTAACAAATAAACAAAGGGACAAACTCCAAAACAAACAGAACAAACCCCTAGAGCTCCTCTAAAAACTCAAGGAAGAGAGACAACGACAAATCATGCCTTTTCTTATACCAAGTAAGAAGAAGGCTGAGAAAACTGTACCAAATTCGAGAATGATCGAACTCGACCCCCTTGAAGCATCTCCTGCTGCTCTCCTGCCAAATGGTCCAAAAAATACAATGCGTGACCATCATCCAGACCTCCTGTGGACTAGACCAACCCTTAAGCCTCCTCCAAGCCGCCATCACATCGCACACCGAAAGAGGCATAACCCAGACGATGTGGCATAAAGAGAACATCAAAATCCCAAAGGCCCCTAGTCACCTAATAATGTAGAAGGAGGTGATTAGTTGTCCCATCCTCCTTCTTATACAATCAACATCTACTGGCCATCCTCCTCCCACTGCTCTGAAGCCTCTTAATAGTCAAGATGGCCTGCCTGGCAACGGTCCACACAAATAAACGAACATTGGAAGGCACTTGACACTTCCAAATGGCCTCCTACGAAAATTGAGCACCTCCACGACCCCTCAACACATTATAATGACTCTTAACTGAAAACAGGCCATCGTGAGAGCGCGACCACCTTAACCCATCTGCCCCCGAAGATGGAGCTGACGCCAACCTCAACAAATCAAAGAACTCCTCCGCCTCCTCCTGTTCCCAATCTCGGAGATACCTCCTAAACTTCGGGTCCAACACCACACGATCCCCTACCCTCTACCTATGATCCTCAACAAGCCCCTCTTTGTCTCTCCCAAGTCGATACATCCTCAGAAAAAGATCCTCCAAAGAGCCCTCGCGCTCCATTTATCCTTCCAAAACCTCATATGATTCCCACTCCCGAGCTGGAAGGAAGTCAGCAAAGAGAACCTCCCCCACCAACGCGCAATACACCTCCACCACCCCACCCCATGAGCATAGCGCCCCATAATAGAACCCCAACCATACGAACCCACCCCATGCCTAACTATCACCACTTTCCTCCACAATTTGTCTCCTTCCCTATTAAGGTGCCACAACCACTTCCCCAGTAAAGCCTCATTGAAATGGGCCAAGCTCCTCACCCTAGCCCCACCCTCTCTCAGCGGCCTGCACACCTCCTCCCAACTCAACAAGCAATACTTAAACTGATCATCATTCCCTCTCCACAGAAAGTCCCTCATCAGCTTATCAAGCCTTTTACCAACGGACCCCGGTAAAGGAATAACCGACATAAAATATGTGGGAAGGCTAGATAAATTGCTTTTGATCAACGTCAACCGGCCACCTTTGGACATGTAGCTATGCTTCCAACCTGTTAACCTCCTCTGTACCCTTTCTAGGACCGAATATCACATCGCACGAGACTTAAACTTAGCCCCCAAAGGGAGTCCAAGATAAGTAGAAGAGAGATGGGTAGAGGTGTATAGTTTTAAAGTTGGAAAAAATTATTTTTAATAGATAATTTTTCTAAACGTCAATTTTAAATTGTTTTTTTAAATTGTATAGCTTTTACTATTCTAGCTGTTCGAAATGTTTTTACCCTTTTAAAACTATGCAATTTTTAACTGTTTTATTTAAAATGTCTCTTTTTTATTAAACTATAAAGTTATTAACAATAACTGTCTTTTACTGTTTTTAAAAATTGTTCCAAATGTTTTCAGTGGTTTGAAACTGTTTAGTCTTTTTTAACTTTTTTAAAGCTGTGTTTTATAAATGTTTTTTTTTATAAAAAAAAAAACTACATATTATTTTTTTTAAAAATGACTTTACTATTTTAAAAAATTGTTCTAAATATTTTTATTGTTCTAGAATTATACAATTCTTTTAACTATTTTTGGGAAGAAAAAAAATGTCTTTAAAAAAACTATACACTTATTAACAATTTTTTTGAAAATTGTCTTTTACTGTTTTTAAAAACTGTTATAAATGTTTTTACTATTTTAAAATATACACATTTTTTTTTTACTTTTTTAAAACTATTTTTAATGTATTTTTTAAAACTATACAATTATTTTGAAATTCTTTTATTGAAAAAAATGTAAAGATCATAATTTTATAAAACTGTTTTAAATTTTTTTAATGTACAGTTTCTTACCTTTATTTTTATTGTGTTTTCTAAAAACTATATTTTAAAATGTTAAAAATAGTTCAAAATCTACATTAAATATATATTATATAAAAATAAATCATATATTTTATCAAAAGAAATTATAATTTGAATAAAAACAAAATGGGAAAATCTTCGGTGGCAATTTTTTTTTGGGTATGTGCAACAAAAGTTTGACAAAAGCATGAAAAAGGATGGCAAATAGTATGTTGCATGAAAAAAAATTCATAGCAAATATTAGTTATCAAACAATAAAAGTGAGCAACAACATTATTTGTCACCTTTTTACAAATTTCCATGGCAAAAAAACCCTATCAAGTACACCCTAAAATAATATTTCTAATATTAAGAATACAAAGAATTATAAAACTTGTTGTATATTGATTTAATTTTATCTACGATTTGATTATTTCAAGGATTTAATTATCTTAAACTTTTCCTATTTGAACTTATGATTTTCAATTTTTGTTTATATTGATCACTAAATACAAATTCAACCACCGAATAATAATATTAACACTTTTACACCATAAAATGGCTTACTATAAAGCTAGAGACACACATACACACACATATGGTAAGTGGTAATTTCCTACAATATTAGTATCCAATGCATACAAGCCAAATTAAAAGAGATATTCAAAGAGAAGAATGAAAAACACAAGACGCAAGATATGCGTAGTTCGGCAATGTGCCTACATCCACGGGGTTTAGGGTTTGCTCTTTTATTAACTTCTGAGAAATGGTCGGCAGAGTTGTAGTACTGATCGCCAATACAATATCACATGCACCCCTGAATGAGTGGCGAGTTTATACTTATAGAGAATCTTAGGAGAGTCTTAATCTTCGTTAACAACTATCCATAGAAGTTCAGACCTATCCCTTATCAGTTTGAACCGTTTCAAGTGATGGATATGTAGCAATCTTCCATAACTTAGGCTCTTCATTAACTTGATGTGAAACAAAATTAGACATGTGTGCCAATCACGCAACGTTGTTCAGATGGAATTGAAGAAAGTTACCGCAATAATGAAAGCTTTCCCGATTGACCCTGCCAACAGCCCAGGGAACAAGTGGCAACATCAATTACAACAAGCACATAGTCTTCATGGTGGAAGAACTAATCGGAGTAAGGATCCACATCATGATGCACTAGTAGTCACGCTCAAGATTTCAAACTGGGATGTGGACTACTAGTGGATCAATGAAGCTCCTCAGAGGTTATGTACCTAAAACTGTTCAACCAACTTAATCTAAAATGGTGGATTTGAATGAGGCGACCATTACTTTGGTCGGCTTCGCTAGAAAGATGACTATGCCACTAGAAAAGTTAGTTTTGCCTATTTGAACTCAGAATATCTCAAAGTTGATCATATTCCTAGTTTGAAAAAACACTTATGCTAAATTATGATAAACAAAGTTAACCAAACGTGTTTTTATAAACCGCAAGTTTGCTGAAGAAACCTTATTCACGAAAAATAGAATTAAAGATAACACAAGATGTGTATTTCCTAAATTCCAGAAAATTTTAGTTGTAAAATATTTATTCAAGTTTTAATCAAAACTTTTGAGTTCAAATAACAAGAGTAAGAACTAAGGCACACTACACCAAATCTGTCGGATTTTCACGGTCATTGATCGTGACAAGTCCAACTTGTCAAGGTCAATGACCGTGACAAGTCTAGGGGTGGCAATGTTTGTTGTCACAGACTTATCACGATCATTGACGGTGACAAGTTCATTAGACTTGTCACGGTCATGTCATGGTCAATGACCGTGACAAGCTTAGTCATGGTTATAACCAGGATAAATTAGTGACATTTTAAAAAATTATCACAGTCATTAACCGTGATAAGTCCGTAACAAATAAACTCATCACGGACTTGTCACGGTCAATAATCGTGACAATTCTGGGAAGAATTGAAAAAAAAATATGTTGGACGGTATGGCCACTGCCACTGCCCAACAGTATATTTGTACCTATTATAGCAACGTTGTACTTGTTCAAACATCATATATCTAAATAAAATAGAGATAATGCATATATACATTCAAAATATTATGCATCACGATATAATCCAAATATAATTCAAATGTAACAACTTAAAACAATTCAATTCAAATAATATCACTACATGTTTGGGGTAGGTCTGAGGAGGTGAGTAGACCACACGATATACAAATTGATACACCCTTGAATATGCATTGTGTCGCATTGTTCGCGCAACCATATGGGGAGTTATCCTTCCCGGGTATCACATGCATGACGAGCACCTTGGCCTCGATGTCTTGAAGAGCGCGTCCATGAACTGGCATACCCTGGATGGTATTCGAGTCCCTCAAACCCCGCCCTATCCGTTGGCCATCAAATATGTCCTCCATAAACACGCTCGACCAACCAACTGTCGTCATTGGTCGGTCGAAGAGAGCCAAATAGGGGACTGGATCATCAGAGTCCGCACATGTCGGCGATGAAGCAGCGAGGTCCATGTCCTCATCCTCCTCCACCACCTTTTCCTTCCCTTTCCCCTTACACTTTTCGCCCAACGAATTCTTTACAAATGAGAACATATCTTGGACCGTCGCCTCCAAATGGGAAAGCTTCGCATCATGCGAGTCCACTGTTCGAGCCAACCCGGTGTTTCTCTTCTCCAATCCGACGATCCTAGATTTGGCCACCCCCGAGATCACCCCCCGTATCCTCCCCTTGCGATCAGCGCCAAGCATTTGGCTGAGTGGGTCCGTGGACAAAGATGCCTTGTTGGCATCAGACTGCGACTCATGCACTTCCTTACGCTTTGCCTGAAACGACAAAAAGCACATGATTAGTTAAATAAGTAAATAAAAAATTATAATGTAATTAGCAAAAAGTAATCTGTCGGATTACTTACAATCGTGGACGCGATAATCGGGGACACATCCTTATCCTTCCCCTTCTTCATCTGAATAGCCACATAAGCATCGTGCCTATGTGGCCTACCCCAAGGGCCACTCCCTGTCCAGTGAAATAAAATAATGCAAAATTAGTATCAGCCCCACAAAGTAAAATAATGCAGAATAACATATTTCTGTAATTATAAAAAAATAAAATCTTACCATCATCCTCTGATCTACCTCGGTGTAAGAAGTCCGGTTGGAGTAGTGCACGTCCATCTTTTTGGCCCATTTTCCCTCCCCGATTGGCGAGATGCTAATTATCGCTCCCCGATCTCCAGTGGCTAGACGAGCAAGCCTTGATGTCGCATCACTTGTCTTTAAGAGCTGAGAATATAGATAAATTAATTAAGTTAGTTGTAAAGTTTGAGTGTAATATAACGTTAAATAACGACCATTTTCATTATAATTACCTCTTGTGACAACCACAACCTAAATTCGCTATTGTTCTCACAGGTTTCATATTTTCTGCGTATTACAAAATTAGTCATGTATAAAATAATCTAAAATATTCTAAAATAACGTAAAACTTAAAATAATTTAAACTTACTTTTTCCATTCTTCGACATCTTCATGTGTGTCAAATAGATAACGAGCTACTTGTTTATGTTGCAAACTCATAAATTTCACTCGTTTTCCCATCATATGACCACCATCATCAACGAATTCATCAGTGTCATCAACGCTGGTCGAGTCAGGCATATATTCCCGAGTATAGATTGATGACTCCATGGTGATGTATTCCTCTGCAATTGATCCTGCAACGTATCGCTTATTCTTGACGTAATCTTTCAAACGGACACATCCACCGATATCTAACTGGACCGTAAATAAGGGCCTCGTCGCATAGGTGTACCAACAAGTGAACACTTATGTAAAAGAATGCTGGGGGAAAGTACTTCTCCAACACATAAATCGCTTCGGCCACCGCCAATTTTGCGGCCACTATGTGTTCTCGATTGACTACCTTCTCACACAAAAGTGAGAAGGTAATACTAATTTGCATAATAGCCCTCCGTAAATCCTTGTTATTGGAGAAACATTGCTTAAACAATATAGGAACCAATTACATGATCACATGCCAATCGTGGGACTTATACTTATGTAAATCATGAGTAGCATAATTCACAATCCTTTGCGAGTTGGTCGAAAAATTAGATGGACCCTTCAAATTATATATTGTGTCTAAAAGAACCTTCCTTTCCCCACTCATCAAAGTAAACGCACCAGGGGGAATTATTGTCCTTCCCCTACGATCTTCTTTCAACCATAGTTGTGGTTTATATTTCAATGATTTAAGGTCTTTTCGTGCATTTTCTCCATCCTTCGAATGACTCACCCCCAAGGCAAGTGCCCACAATATTTTTAACGAGGTTCTTCTCTACATGCATCACATCCAATACATAACGAACCGAGTTATTCTTCCAATAAGGAAAGTCAAATAAAATTGACCTCCTAGACCATGCCTTTCTTATCTTAGTTTCATTCCCAGTTGGGGTCTTCTTATGCTTGACATTCTTAAATTTGGGATTCTTACCTGGCATATTAGGGCCACAATCAGAAGATTTACTTTCAATTTCTGAACCTGAAAGTTTTCTCGGTGGTAGCCTATGTTCAACCTCTCCCAATACAAAATTGGAACCTTTCTCAAATCTGAAATTATGAGCCGAGGGTAAAAACCTCCTATGGAAATGGTATACATTTTTTGAGCTAGCGGATAGAAGAAGAGATTCAGTATCGTCTCCATAAATAGGACACCCCAAATAACTATGTACTACACAACCGAATAATGTCCCATAAGATGGAAAGTAATGAATTGCCCACATCAACATAGCTTTCAGCGTAAATTCTTCTTTTCTAAAAGAGTCAAATGCTTGCACACCCTCTTCCCATAACTTATTTAATTCTTCTACCAAAGGAGCTAGGTAGACATCGATGTCATCACTTGGTGCCTTTGGCCCAGGTATCAATAAAGACAGCATCAAAAATCCAGGTCTCATAAACTATGAAGGAGGGAGGTTGAGTGGGGCTAGGATCACTGGCCATACACTCTCATTGGTGCTTAGATTTCCAAATGGATTGATACCATATATTGATATAGCTAAATGAATGTGGCACTATTCTCGAGAAAAATCGGGAGACACATAATTCGTTATCCTCCAAGCTATAGAATCAATAGGATAACGCATGAGATTACCCCCTATTTCTTCCCTAGCATGCCAAGTCATTGCCTGTGCTATCCATGGTATTGTGAAAAATCTCTTTACTCTAGGCCCAATGGGAAAATATTTCAACACTTTTTGAGGCACTTTTGAGCTTGTGCCTTCCTTTCCAGTAGATTAGACATATCTAGGTTCATCGCATACCGAAAAACTATCGAGATTTTCATACTCCTTTCGGTATAGTATTCAGTCATACACATAAGGATGAATCTATTTATACTTCATTCCCAAACCTTTCAAACTGTTCTTCACAATAGGATAGATATTTGGAAGCGTATTCTCCTTGGGTAGTAAGCCTTTCACCCAATTCAGAATTCCTGTCACGCTATTGGAAGACAAACCGTACTGCGTCTTCAAACTGTGCAAACCAAGCATAGCATATAAAGTTATTTGATCTTTCTCACAGCTAGAGTATAACGGTTAGGTCGCCTTAAATTTTAAACTTTGGTAGTCATCGTTAAGGTTTATCATGATATCTTCACGAGCACCTGAACCTTGTACATCATCAGTAACCTCATTCTCCTCCACTTCATAAACTCCGTACGCATCATCAACTAAATCATCTAACATATTATGATCTAAGTCGTCCCCTTCTACATCTATCTACTTGTTGAAGTTTGTTATGAAGGTTGTTCGAGGACAAAAAGAACTTTCAGTTCACTGTAAAAACTCTAAAATCGATAAATATCTTGCATACCCCATCTTAATAAATGTAGTTCAACTGTTTTTCACTCAAACACCTTACCATTCTTACACCTAGCACACGGACATGAAAACTCTTCATCATTATGACATCTCTTTGCGTATTTCACAAATTCATTAGCACCTCTACGAAATACATCCCCCATTCTATTTGTCTCACCCATCCACGGTTTGTATTTTGGATATCCCATCACAGCTACCACAACTAAGCACCTATTAAAGGTAAGAAGCGTATATTCCTGGATTAGTATAAATAAAATTTAGATTTATAGTATGTTTCATTTAATTATGTCTTATTTATATTCGATTTTTAAATTTCAAATTCAAATTCAATTTATAATAAAAATTCCTATTTCCTCCATCTCCTCTATAGGGTAAGTGGTCCTATTCCATTCCAGACTGCATATTTCTGTAATATACTTAACATCTCATGCACATTGTTATGATTTGAGAAAATTTTGACAGCATATTCCCATAGTTCTCCAAGTACACGACATAGATTGGCAAGTGTGAGTGTTATTTCAATTGATCAATTGAAATAACACTCACACTTGCCAATCTAGTATGAACCCAGAGAACATTAGGATACAACTGCAGAACTTCCTCTAAAAGTAACAACTTTAAGCTACTAAGAATATTATTATACATAAATTATGCAGTCCCAAAATGTCCAAACGGGACAATTCGAGAGATCTCATTACAGGGATAAAGACTCTCGAACGGGTGTAAGGGCTATTGAATGCGTACGCATAAGAACTAGAAGGCTAGTATCTATGCGCACTATATGTCATTTCAAGTATGTTTCATTTAATTATCATGCTATATATATATTGTTCGTGATACAAAGTAATTTTAGAAAAAAGTTGAAAAATCCCACCCCTATATGAACAATAATCCAGTGGTCATGCCACTTCTAAAATTAACCAACCCAATATCGATCCACTATAATCCAACAGCAACAGCAACAACAAACCAACAAATGTGTATACTGTACTCCTTCTAATTCATCTACTCAATTAATTCATTTCATCACGTCTTATAAGTATATCATCATTAAAGCTATACAATTAAACTTACAATTCAAATATACAATTGATTTTATTCAATCTATACAATTAAAGTTACTTCGAATCTCAACAATTATCTCTTAATGAGGGACAATCCTACTTGCATATAACATGGAAAATAATTATTAATTTACTAAGCTAAAACCAAATAAGGGAATCTAAAGGCCCCACCACGCACACACACACGCACACACCACCCTCATTCCCCCTGCCCCCCCCCCCCCCACACACACACCACCCTGATTCCCCTACAACAAACCCCCTTCCCCACCCCCACCACTGCCCCACCCCTGCCCCACCACATACACACACACACACACACACACTTCCCCCTGCCCCATTTCCCCTACCCACCACACATACGCACACACACATGCACACACACACACGCGCGCGCGCATATACACACACAAGCACGCACATATACACCACCTGCCCCACCCCCTCCCCCCCACCACACACATAGGCACACACACACACACGCACATATATATAAAGGGAAGAGAAAGAGAGAGAGAGAGAATCGTACCTGAAAGTAGAGAGGGAGAGAGAGCAGTCACTTAGAGAGATAAAGAGGGGGAAACCAAAACGGCGGGAAAAAAAAAAAGAAGAGGGAAGGAGTTTTTGGTGGGAAAGCTGTCATGGACATGTTACGGTCTTTGACCGTGACAACTTTATAAGATTGTCACGGTCATTGACCGTGACAACTTTATAAGATTGTCACGGTCATTGACCGTGACAAGGCTGGACGGCTGAAGGGTGATAATTTGGCCCTTTTGGTGTAGTGGTAGACAAGTAAAATATTAAGCATCCACAACACACGATATAACTTGGTAAAACCTCCCTAAAGGAAACACCCACGAGGGATAAAATCACTGAATCTGTTAACAAATACAATAAATATAAAAAAATAGCCAAAATTGTTACCTAACTGAGAATCCCCTCTCAAATTCAGGCACAAAGCCTCTGAATATTGATGCAAACCGCTCTAGTTCAATGAAAAACACCCAAGTTTCCAAATATTAACATAAACATAGTGGAACACATGTAGTGTAGTGTTTGTGTTCATGAAACTATGAAACTCACATATACTTAACATGTACAAATTAGTCCTAAATTAATGACAAGATTTCTCTACACACAGTGGGAAATATACAATGGTTTAAATCAGATCTAAGGATTATTGACAAAAATTTAAGATTTATTCGAACTTAAAGAGTCACAGTTTCAAAAATTTTGAAAAATAAAATATTTTCCACAAATAAAAGAATATATCTGACGAAGATCTCAAATATCTAATAAAATTAATAATTTGATTTAAAAAGAAACATACAAAGGTTTCAGCATATTTGTAAAACATTTTTCAATAAGTTTAAATAAAAATTAATTTGATTTCAAAATAGGTTTAAAACTTCAAATGAAACCTAAAATTTAACCTAAAAAGATATGTGCATACGCAACTTTTGTTTTAGGTCTAAAAACTCTATTTCATTAAGATTGAATGAGTTCCATTAACCAAAACAATTTATCTCTTCTCCATTTCTCCTTTTCTCCTCCCTGTCTCTAAAAATGAAATCCTAAAATTGACCAAAATGCTCTTATGCCAATCGAGATAAGGGTTTATATATGAGGGCAGAGAAGGATCCAGAAACAGGTTACCATCGATTGAAATAAACGGTTGCGATGGCTTCTCACCATCGAGTGTTAATGTAATGGTTATAAACAATGCGTAATAAGTAAGCTAAACTAGTCAAACCAGTAAAAAGTATAAGCTAAGGTCGGTGATCTAGGTGAAGCTCAAAACTAAAATTTCATCCTTTGATGTGATGGATCCAACGATGTGATACATGTCTCTCAACACAGACACATAAGAAACACACAACAAACGCACCTTAATGAATTAAAATCTATTTTCTAAAATAACAAAATGATTTTTAAAACACAAAATTGTTTATTTAACCAATTAAAAAAATAAAAAATATTTTTAATTACAAAAAATCACAAAAATTATTATCACACATTACTATACCGAAATAATATTTTCCCACAATTTTAGCATTATTAATCATATGATTAATTTATGTGATTAATTACCAAATAAATTTAATTTATAATTAATAAATGCCTAAAAAGAGTTAAATGATACTTAAAAAATTATGTGAATGCATGTGTGTGGAAGTGAGTGATATAATATGTATTCCACCACATTCAATTGTTGTGTCTATATTAAACCAATTAGAATTATGTTGTAGAAAGCGTTCCCTTGAGTCTTTAATCATTAAAGTAATTTTGAGAAGAGATATCCACTAAAAATGAAATGTTCTGCACAAACTATCAAAAATAGTTGAACACCTTGATAGTATAGACTCAAGTAAAACCTAATAGAGTCTCTATCAAAGGGTGATTTATAGATGAGGGCATTGACTCACCCTTTAACGATATCCTTTGAAGAGGATGGATACACGATATGTAAGTTGTTTCCTTCACTTACCACCAGAAGCTCAAATGCATCACCAACCGGGGGATAATGAAGATTAGGGGAAACCATGTTGTTTCTCAAAAATGTTGTATCACTTCCACTAGAACTAAGAAAGAGAAGAAACTAGAAAAAGAGGTCATCTTAGAGCCAACTAAAGATATAGACACGACATCCAAATATAAACTAAAGTATAACATGCCGAGGTAGAAAAGACAATAATAGGCCACATGGATAGGGTGATTGAACCACAATAGGATGTAATGTTCGATGATTCACACCCAAAAAAGAAATTCCTAGTCGGTAGCTCACTAACTGATCAAGAAAAAGAAGAACTGATTTGTCTTTTGAAGGAAAATCAATACGTGTTTTCATGGAAGCCTTACTATATTTCTGGAATTGAGATCTAAATCATGTATCATAGACATCACGTGGACCCAACGTATCCATCGATCATGAAAAAGGATCGCCGAATAACCCCCCAAAAGGCAAGGGTCATGGAAGAGGAAATGGGAAAACTTCTGGAGGCAAGGACCATTAAAGAAATTCAATTCCCCAAATGGTTATCATAACCACTAGTAGTGAATAAAAGTAATGAAAAGTGTAGAGTCTACATAAACATCATAGACCTCAATAAATCTTTTCCCAAAGATAAATTTCCTTTGCCCAAAATTGACCAATTGGTTGATGTGACAGTTAGTCACAAACGAATGATTTTTTTGAATTCATACTCAGGGTACAATCAAATCCCTTTGTTCGGACCCTATCATGACAATACCTCGTTTATTACCACTCTCGAACCATATGATTCTCAAGTCCTACTGTTTGGTCTAAAAATGCATGAGCTATACCTACTAGAGGATGGTTACCAAAATGTTTAAAGAGAAATTAGGTAACTTTATGGAAGTTTACATAGACGATATGATCAACCGTTTAATTTCCAAATCTTTCAAGATGTGCCAACCATTCTATCAACTACTTAACAAATAGGAGGAATTAACTTGGAATGAGTAATGCTTAAATACACTAGACGAAATCAAAACTCACCTAAGATGACACCTCTGCTCACAATTTGAAATTCGGGTGGTCCAGTGTATCTATACCTCACGGTATCTAATCATACAATCAGCTCAGACTTAATGTCTAAAAAGGAGGGGCACCAGGCTCCTATTTTCTACGTAAGAAAGGAACTCCTCAACTCTAAGAAATTATACCTTTTAAAAAAGTTAACTTATTCTCTAGTTATTTCTTTACAAAAATTGAAGCATTACATTAAAGTCCACTCAATCACGATCATCACTATTTTTCTGCTAAAGGCAATCCTAAAAAAATCCGACCTGTTTGGACAAATGTTCAAATGGTCGGTAGAACTTGGAAGGTTTAATATCCCCTATCAGCTAAGAATTACAATAAAGGGACAAGTATTGTCCAACTTCATTGTTGAATTCACGGGAGGAGAAAAGCCCAATGACAAGGACTTAACCGACTAAGTGACCAATAAAGAACTTGACCAACTCAAGAAATGGACCCTCTTTGTAGACAAAACATCTAATTCAAGAGGGGAAGGAGTGGGGATTATCATCGTTCCTCCTGAGAAGACCATGATAGAATAAGGGATTAGACATTGCTGCAAAGCATCTAATAATGAAGCCGAATATTAATGTCTCGTCGTCGATTTGCAAAAATCCATATCCCTAGGCGTAAGTCACCTTGATGTCTATTGTAACTCAAGGATGGTTTCTAATGACGTGTCAAGAGATTAAAATGCTAAAGATGAGTCAATGTAATCATATATGTAGGTCATTTGGGAACTAATTACATGGTTTGAAATGGTCCACATTTAATAATTCCCTCGGAACAATGGTCTAAAATCTTAAAAGAACAATCGAGGTAGAGTTCCTTTCCCAACCCAATATCACTAGACCAACGCTTATTAAGTAAGTCCCGAGTGTTCATAAATCTCCTAGTTAGATGGATTCGATCATAACTTATTTGTAAGAGGACATTCTATCGGTCGATAAAAAATAATCCCATTAGGTCATAGTAAAAACTGCTCTTTTTTACTTATCTCTTGAAGGTAAGATCTATTAAGGGACTATCACAAATCCCTACCTTCAAGGTGTGAACCCAACTGGGGTCGACCAAATCCTATACGAACTTCATGACGGTATATATGGAAGCCGTGAAGGAAGAAGATCTTTTTCTTTCTAAGAAATTAAAGAAGTCTATTGGTGTCCATACATGTAGAAGGATTCAGTATCCTACTTAAAACATTTAAGAAGTGTCAAAATTTCTCGCCCATGCTCCATCAGTCGAAAAATGACTTAAAGTCATTAACTAGTTCATGGTCATTTTCTTAGTGGGGTTTGGACGTAGTGGGCCCATTATCGATGGTACCAGGAAATCGTAAGTACCTCTTGGCCGACACAGACTATTTTACAAAATGGATTGAAGTTGAATCATTAGTTAACGTGAGAGAAATTGATATGATCAGATTTATCTGAAGGAACATCATAACCTTTTTTGGTTTTCTAAGAATTATCATCACGGATAATATGATGCAATTCAAAAGTGGGCCATTCCAAAACTTCTATGATAAGAACTACTTTAGCTCAGTGGCCTACCCTCAGAGCAATGGGCATCCTGAGTCTTCCAACAAGACAGTGTTAGATGGCATGAAGAAGTGGTTCAAGAAGACAAAAAGGTGCTTACGTGGACAAGTTTTCCCACTTCCGTTGGGCATACCATATTAAGCCCCCTTCTCTTTAGCTTATGGGATAAAGTCCATTATCCCCCTAGAAGTTATCTTGTCAACCTTAAAGACTATAGTTACCGACCAAGACTTGAATAAAGAAATCATAAGGACCGAACTTAGCCTAGCTGATGAATGTAGAAAACAAGACTTAATCAAGTCAGCTTCCTACCAACAAAAGTTGACCAAGAAATACAATAAAGGTGTCAACCCAAGAAGGTTCCAAGTCGAGGACTATGTCCTCAAGAAAGTGCTCGGTAGTGCGAAGAAGACTTCACGTGGAAAGTTAGGACCTTACTAGGAAAGATAATTAAAAATCATTAAAGACAATCTACAGGGAGCCTACCATTTGGAAATAATATGGGGTAGGGGGATCCTAGGTCCTTAAATGCAGCCAATCTATGGAAGTTTGATTTTTAGAAAATTTACTTTTTGCAAATTTCATTTATAACACATATTGAGTTTTGAAGTTATATTTCCTGAATCACTTTACGTACTATTTAGAAAAAAATTCTTCATTAGTGTTCCAAATTACAGACCACATCTGTTAATCTGCAAATGATTATTAGAATCGATCAAAGGTCATTCGTCAAACATTAATGCCTTGGACTAACTTCACATCAAACTCTACGTTTACATGTTTTTGTCATAAAAAACATGAAAACATCAAGAATTACCCAACAAGCAAAAGAACTAAAGGGGATCACTAGGCACAAAGTGATCCGACTAAGGTTGGATGGAAATTTTGAGTAAGTGGATGGCCCTATGGCAAGGTGCATTTTTTCTATAGTTTGACTTAGGCCTAAGATTGTGTGATGACATTTTCTAAAAGTTTAGATAAATGATAAAAATATGTTCGACACAAAGATGGAAAAATAAAAACATGGAATTAACTAACAATTTCATAAAGTAGTCATTTTACAAAATGCCTATATCAACAAAATTACCAAATGAAGATACAGTTAGACACAAAGTCGTCATCTCTAATGAGTTATTAACTCAGTAACTATAACTCTTCATCTATCTTCAGGGTTGGGCATGAACTCGCCACCATTATCATGTGCCGACAAGTAATCTTTCACCAACTAAAGGGGAACAAGATTAAAGGGAATCTAACTTTCATCGCTTCCAAATAGAGGGAGAGTGTACGCAAGGCATTCCACTCCACTTGGTACTAGTAATAAAGTTTCAAAGTCTTTAGGGAGCATCATAATAGCTAGGGAATTCAAGCAACCATGCTTAAATGGCACGTTCTTATCCTCATCCAAATTAACGGTGAATCCACCAATCCGTCATCATAATTAATGGCCCAAACTACACGAAGACCCCTTATAAAGAGATACTTTAACTTCATTATGTTTTGACCCATGCCCATATTCATCGTGCCATATCTTTTAGACTTCTCCTCAGTTTCGCTGAGCTTCTCCCTTAGAGACTTATTTTCATTCTGCAATAAATTTGTAGTACCACTAACATCCCTAACTTCGCTCTTGTGACCAACAGTCAAGTGACATTATGTAATACCGCATTATTTTGAGGGATTATTTAAGAATATTATATAAGATTTCGGTAACAATTATTTTTTTATGGATATTATATTTGAAAACAATGTATTTTGGTTTAAAATCGAATCAAACAATTAAATTTAAATATAAATGGTTTTTGGACATTTTATAATGGTTTAACTACGTAAAGTAGACAATTTTGAATTAAAGGGCAATATGGTAATATGCATTATCTTAGGCCCCCATCTAGAACTTGAGAACGGGAATTTATAAGGAATATTATGTTGATTATAAGGAAAGGAAGATTAAAAACATAGGCTAAAAATGAAATTTAAGGAGGCAAAAATGAGATGAATAGAAAGAGTTAGTATTGAGTGTTTTAGATCTTTTTTCTGACTACTTTCAAATGAGATTTGAGAAAATCTCAAACATATACCTAACCCAATTTTTTCTGTAGAATTCAAATCTGAAGTCGAATTGGCAATTTAGATAATGTCTAGGTCAGATTTTTCTATGTTTCTAAAACAGGCCTATAATTATGGATTTTGACTCTCTTCAGGTAGGCTTGTTCTCCTATAATTAGGATTGTATAGTTATATCCATGCTATGCGTTGCATTTATATGTATCGTATACTCATGTACTATATTCGTTCTTGCACTCATTTTGTATGTGTTATTTTCATGTCGTGTAGTTTGGGTAACAAAACTAGATGCTTTTACAAGAATATTGGATCATAAAAATTAGGTAGAAAACATGTACACTTAATTTATGGGAATTGAATCTAAAATTTATTTGAAATGAGAGAATTATTTTATGATGATTATTATTGGATAACGCATATGCATTCCTTAGCCAAACACCCACTGGATGGAAAATTTCTATCGACTATAATTTTGTTTATTATACAAAGACTAGGCCATGGACCCCGGTTGGCGAGTATGCCAAGTGTTACTATGGTGATGATGCCAAGATTTTATGGCGGTGAGGCTAGGTTATGATGGGTTGTGCATACGAGTTATGTTATTTATTTTTAGGGGGTCCCTTGGATTGTTCCGACGATAATCGACAGGATATTTAATGGTAGTCCATACCATATTGTGGGAACTGGGGCGAGAATTTTGATATGGGGTCCTGGGTTATGTAGTGACACCGTGAGATCCTAGGTTATGATTATATTATTGAAATTTGAGTTTGATTGTTCATATTGCATACACTCTTGTCTATGATGCACGCAAACACAATTATGTGTAGTTACACTTGGAAAATTTATAAGAGCTACTGAGTTTCTTGCTCACCCTCCCAATAGTTTATTGATTACATGTGTTATGCGAGATGATATTTATGGCATCATTGGGATTGGGATCATTGTTAGAGGCTCTCGATATTTATTTTTAAAATTTAAATGTACTGCTTTGTTTATTGTAAATTATTTTGTAAGAAGATATATGAGATTTAATAAAATTGAGAAATTCTATTCATTTAATTTATATATTTATGCTTCTGAAAATTTATGCTCAATCTAAATGGTAAATATTTATAAGAAGTTCTCTAAGTTGTCAATATTTTTCAGTAGCATCTCCCGGGGGTTATAGATTGCTCATCAAAAGCACTTGTCATCTTTTGAAGAGTTTTCAAACAAAGAGAAAAGCGCTATGATCCTGTCTACTAGAATCTTGACCAAGTACTATATTTAGGTCATTTGTATTTTAAAAAGTGGGACCCCTACAGTTGTATTTTCATGCTACGAGAATAAAAAGAAAAGCTTTCAAACATAAAATATATGATTTCGAAGATTAAGGATTTTTCATTAGATTAATGAGTGGGGAAAGTCCTTACAAAAACATAAGAATACAAAGATTTTTGGGAGCCAAGCCAATTCTAACTAGCTTTGACACTCATTTTCCTTCACTTGCCCTTGGGGTTTTACGGCCTTGCCTTGATCGACATCCTCCACCTCATGATCATCCACGACCTTTGATTATTTGTTACCTGAAGCATTATCTACTTTTTCTTCCCTTGGTGGAGAACCTGGATCATGCTCCCCAAAAATATGAGATTTAAAAGAGACACGTCCTTGATTAAGGATGGATCCTAACTTTTCTTAAAATTCAACTTTCGAATGAAAGCTAATTATTTTCTAGCCTAGTCAAATGCCTCCATGTACCCCTAATAAAAGGCATCATGTTTGGTGGCTTCTAAGACACAAGGATGATATTCAGTATCCTTCTTCAATTTGCTAAGGTTCGTCTTCAACATGGATATCTCTAAGTCGATGGACTTATCTATTCATCATATGATTTTTTAGAGGTGAGAAAAAAAATCTTGAGACTTATCCAAGGACTTAATTAGGTCATTATTGGTACTGACCTGTGTGGTCCCCCATCAATCATGGTAATAAAGTCTTCCAAAAATTACAAAGAGAAGGCAAACCACTACACCACAAACTGGAAATGGTCACGAAAAAACTAGTCACGGTCCTTGATTGTGACTAGGTGTTTATGGCCTAAGACCGTGACCAAAGTCAAAGAACCCATGACCAGGTCTATGATCACTCACTAGCATGACATAAATTGGACATGGTTACGGCCATGGACCATAACCACCGTGGTTATGGTCATGGTCCGTTACAGCACCGTGACCTTTATAGCACCAAAAGTGTGCCAAAATTCTCACAAACAATGGTCATGTTCCATGATCGTGGCCAAGGCCATGACCAATTTAAGGTTTTCAGTTGATACGGGTCAAGAAATTTGGGTCGTGACCATGTTGAATGGGTCATAATTTTTATCTACGACCCTGGATTGTAAGGCGTGACCAATTAAATTTTCCCACATCATCATCATGGTCATGTTACACCCCGTATTTCTAAGGATATAGGGTTCAATTAAATTGGTGATTTAGCATTTACTTAAGTCATGGATTTGGGATTTATTTAATTTGGAAATTTTATTTAATATGGTGACTTAGAGTTTAAATTAATTCGGTCTATTTTAATTTCACGTGTGTCGTATTTTGAGGTGGAAATAAGATGATAGTATAAACTGACTCGGATGACGATTTAGAGGTCACGATTGTTTCTAAAGGGTAAAAATAGTTGAAATAGTATACATGGGGGTACAGTTTGGATTCTGGGGCAATTTTAGGCCAAACTAGCACCGTATGAGGGCGTTTTAGTCATTTGGTAAAATAGGGTAAAGAGACCTACGAATTTACAAAGACTTTATCAGTATATAGTTGGGAGAGGCTAGGGTTAGAAAGATATAAAACAAAAAGAGTCAATTAGAGAAGAAGGAGAAACCACATTTGAAACTTAAAGGGAGAGTTATGGAAGGATTCAATCGTATCCTTGCACCAACATTGACATTGGAGAGTGGATTGAAGGGGAAGACAAACAAATCCATCATCAACAAATGAAATCAAATCCTTTGGACCAAGGGAAAGTGTTTAACTTGCGTTTATTTTAATCATATTATAATACCCATGTAAAATAGGGTTTGATTTACATGTTTTTGGAAGATTTAATATGAATTTGGGTGGGTGTAATCTATGAATTGAAGTAAGATTGCATGTAGTTATATTTCTTTATGTTGGTGACACGAAATCAGAGGGTTCGGGATGATTTGAAATAAAGAAAAATGGGTTCTTGATTAAAAGATGTGAAGAACATGAGAAATTAGGGTTTTTATGATTTGTGAAAATTAAATCTTCTGTGATCGGTTTTTGTTGGGAATTTAATGATATAATTCTTTAGGAACTGTTAGAATGATCCTATATGAATTTTGGTTTAGAGTTGGGACGTTTGCATGAAGGTTTATGGTTGTAAAAATGGAGAAAACCACAAAATCGTAGAAGAAGAAGAAACCTGCTACATTTCGAATTGATTCAGCCCAGAGCCAAATTGATTCGGCGTCCTGAGCAAATTGATTCGGCTGCCCAGATTTGACCAATTTTGCCTTTTTGGTGTTATTTCCACTTGGGATGAATTATGAGGAATTTGGGGATTAATCCTAAAATTAATTAAGGACTTGGAGAAAGTTAGTAGGTATATGGTTGAGACTTGATTAGATATGAATGTGGGTAAGATTGGAACTTTAAACCAATGATAGTAAATGGAGTGAGTTACAAGTAGAGAATTTGGAATTTGGGCTTCGGGAAGAGTAGACCATGACCTAAGGCTATAATCAGTTGGGTATGAGTGTAATAACTACTGAATTAACTTAAGGGGTAACTATGGGCCTTTCGAATAAAGAATAATGCTCGGATAATATAATCAAGAAGTATAAAATGTGAATGAATTATACGGTGAGTATTCGAGAAATAAATACTACATGCTGGCTATAATTATAGGTTGAGTGTATACCTATATGGATTTATTATTATAGGTCATATGTGTACCTATAATAAATGTACATATGGATAGGTTGTGGATATGCCTATTATGTGCTTTTGTGTATGTTAACATACCTACGCTACCTGCTATCACGGAGGTCTTGCGCAGTGGGCGATACTACCTTAACGATTCCATTGAGGTTTGGATTTGTGCCCCAAAGTATAGTACTGTTAGTGGATAACTATACGAGAAAATAGTGATGCAGAAAATTCATTTGGGTACGTTAGGTATGTGTGAAGCACTAAAGACTTAGTGTTATGTCCGCCTCCAATATGTGTGGTTTAATTGATGGTTCGAGGAGACATTCCGATTCGATAATCCATGATTAGGGACGAAAGGTACTTGGACTAATAGCAGAGTAAACGAGTAAGCATTGATATGACCAGTCTGGGTGATATATATATATATATATAGTCATGAATATTTAACCTTACTTATGTTTGATAGAACATGAATGTAAATCGATTCAGACAATTGCTATCTCTTAAAGGTGGTAAATAATGAGATCGCCGAATCTTTTGATTTACTCATAAAAAAAATAAAAATAAAAAGGAGATTAGATGGTGTATATCTAAAACAATGCTTAATCTACTTAAGTGTCTGGTAGAAAAGATGGATCGTGTGAATCTAAAGATAAAGTAGGCATGAGAACTTAACATTAGTTTAAAAATAATAACATAAGAGAAATTTTTATTATTAGTAGTTCGGTAACGTACTGTATGGGGGTAAAGGGTAAGTTAGTGAGAAACTTAACTAAAGGCTTAATAATAATTAAGGGTATACTGTGCATACTGTATGAGAGGCACGGGTGAGCTATACTAGTATTATGGTTAGTTAGGGGCTTGGGACCTGGCAAGATTAGGTAGCTTGACCAATGGGCTTAGTAGGAGGTGTTAGGTGCACGCTGTCAATGAGAGGTGAGGAACTCGAGGGAGTGTACGCAACCTAACATGTGTATCAAATAATTGTTCATTTAAACTACAATTTAAATACTTGCTAAATGTTTTCAAATGGTTTGTACTTGGGCTTTAACCCATACCTGCAAAACGTTTTCCAAAACCTTTTAGGTGTCCAACCAAAGGGATGCCCAGTTTGATGATTTACTCCAAAGATGCGTAGCTGCAGCACTTATGGATGCTTGCAGGATTTGGACTTAGTCACTTTGGTTACTTCAGTCCTAGAGCAGGATGTAGTTCAGTTATTTCTTTTGGGCATGTCTCCCCTTGCTTTTTCTCTTAGTAATTTATTTTATTCATTTTATCAGACTTTGTATTTGTGGTCTCAGTTTGATTTCATTAGATGCTTAGTTGGATTTTTATATTGAGAATCGATAGTTTATTTGATTTCATTTTCTTCGAGTTATTTATTTGGTGTTTAGCTCAGATTATTATACTACATACATGTCTTGATTATGGTGATTATTTCACTACTTGTTATTGTTAAATAGAAAGATAAGATTTGAAATCAAATTTTTGAATACTAGGTGGTTAGTAAATATAAAAAAAAATGTTTTCGATAGTGATGCTAAGAATGAACCAGATGATATTCCTATTTTAATTAGATGAAGGACTAATCACCCAATATTTAGTTAGGCAGGTGGCACAGATAATATCAGAGCATCAAGTTCTAGTGTTCTTAGGATATGTACGACTTTTCTACGTTTCAGCTTAGCATTTTTTTATATAGAGACTTATTATAGGATTGTTGTATTCCTCATTTTGTATGCGTATTTATGATTTTCTACCGATTACTTTATATTTGATAGTGAACTTATACATATTTCAAATCTTATTTCAGATGTCGCCTAAGAGAGGACGTTAAGCTAGAGCAGTAACGAGAGATGAGGTGAGAGAGGCTCAGCAGGAGCAGGAGATACCTCAGCCACTACCACTACAGGGAATGTTGATGACTGCACAGGTGGCCGAGATCTTGGCACAAGCAGTTAACACAGCAATGACCGCAATAGCATGATATTATTCGCAGAATAAATCACTGTCGTTAGTGGCACCCGATGTTCAGGCTCACTTAGGGCCATCCGATTGGAAGGGAGCAAGAGAAGTATTTCATAAGGGTCACCACTGGAGTTTCAGGGTAATTTAGATGCAATATTAGCCTTCCAGTAGAAGAAGGACATGCAGCTCTACCTGCGTATGACGGAGTGTAGCGACACTCAAAAATAGTTCTTGGTGACATTCAAACAAGTGGGAGCGGCTTTGCTGTGGTAAAAGTCTGTGATGTTCGCTGAGGAGAGAGATGTGATGCGCATTGGGGAGTTCTGGGAGCGGTTCGACCGCAAGTATTTTTTGTCCGCTATTCACGCAGAGATGCGGTGATAGTTTCTCAATGTTTCGTAAGGGGATAAGACCGTGGCAGAATATGAGGAAGAATTTAATCGGTTAGAAAATTTGTGAAAGATGAAGTAAACACTGAAGAGAAGAGGATGCGTAAGTTCATGGATGGACTTGCCTGAAAGATTTGACAACACTTGTTAGGTAATCCGGCATTGGAGACATATGCAGAGGTTGTCAATGTAGTGCTACTTTATTTCCAGCATCAGCGATTCCATATGAAGTATATCAATAGAGTGAGTGGGTTCGGTCAGACAAGAAGGGTAGATGGGAACGGTGCCCATTGGGTACAACAACAGCAGGAGCGGAATCTCCATCAAGTGAACCAGTTGAAGTGGTTTAGGTCAGGGGTTAACGATTCGAGAGTGTTGGGTTCAGGAAGGGTCAATAAGGCCCTCAGTAGTAGTAGTAACAACATTTCGTTTCTAAGGGACACTAAGGCTAAGGGAATGGCGGGGGAGGCTAGCAAGGACAAGATCAGTGGTGGGGATTATTTCCTGGGAAATGTTTCATTTCTAGAGAGATAGGCCATAGGAAGAGATATTACCCTAATCGAGGCAGGGGTAACCACAGGATGAGGTTCTGGAAGTATAACCATTACAGCAGGTCATGGGTCAGTTCAGACACGAGGATTACGTCTAGGATCCCATCAACTAGGTGATGCAGCTAGCACTTAAAGGTAAATTGTATTAATTATCTTATGAGTTCAAGGTAGATTATTAATGACATGGGGACGGGAGTAGCAAGGATTTTTTGCGTCGCCTACAAAAGAGAGGGTGTTTACACTAAGGGGATGGTTGCATTACATGTTAGTTTGTTGCTTTCAAGAACTGTGAGAATAGAGTAGACCATTTTCAGAGTTTCGATTGATTAGAGATGGTTTAAGCAACGGTAGACAGTCAGAGTAGGACCTTGTGATCGTTGTTCTAGGGTATGATTTATTTTTCTAAGTATCACTTGAAAGAGGGTCTAGCCTATATATACGTGTATATATGTTATAGTGTGTTTCATGATAGACTTATAAGACTATATTTGTATGGTTTTTTTAATTTTGGTGGGTAGGTGTAACACCCCGTATTTTTGTGCATTTAATATTTAATTAATTCGGGAATTTTAAATTACTTGTGTGTTATAATTTTAATTGAATTAATTATGGCAATATATATATATATATATATATATATATATATATATATATATATATATATATAATTATTAATCGGGGAGTGAATGGTTAATATTTAGGGAAATTTATTTACTAAGTGAACATTAATAAGTTAATTACGTCATTTCGGGTATTAATGACGGGGTATAAACTTATCTTAGCCGGGAGTCGGTATAGACTAAATTGGGTGTGAGATAAGGATTTTTATAAATTAATTCGGACGCCAATTCTGAGTGCGCAGTTGAGTCCGGATGGGTCGAGATAGTCCGAAAAGGGTACCCGGGGGTAGTAATTGAGTCTCGAGGCATTTTTTGGGCATAACCGGGCCCACACGGGGTGATTTGGGCTATTTTAATTTAGCCCATTAGGCTAAAAACGGGATTTGTGTTTTTAAACCTAAACCTAAGAAAAGGAAAATGATCATCCAACACAATTCTAACCTAGGGTTTGAGAGGGATATTGGGGAAAAACGATCAAAAGCCAAATTGGGGATTTTGGAGCAAAATCAAGGGGCTACGACAACGGATCAGACCCTACGAACGATTTCAGGCAAGTGGTTAACTGTTTTTACTCCTAAAGCATAATATCCAATTCATATTTTAGTGATGTGTATACTAAAATTCGTTTTGGGGATAAATGGGTACAAAAAGGGTTTTTTGTTAATGGAACCATTGAGTGGAATTTAAGGAAAGAATTAGTTGTGATATATAATTCTGAGTGTGATTATCTAGTTTGAATGAGAAAAATCGGAAAATAAAAGGATGAAATTTAAATTTTAAATTGGGATTGTACCCTAGAAATTTTGTGTTCTTGAGTGGGTCAAGATTCATAGTGTTAATGATGTTAAAAGGTTTATTCGATATTTTTAGTTCATGAGTAATGATATAAGATGATTAAAATACTAATTTGAGGTTGGTTTTTGAGGAAAATA
This sequence comes from Sambucus nigra, assembly GCA_949130495.1. NCBI lineage: Eukaryota > Viridiplantae > Streptophyta > Magnoliopsida > Dipsacales > Adoxaceae > Sambucus > Sambucus nigra. The sequence continues at coordinate 255,360,711 of OX422218.1, read as the reverse complement.
AACCTTAAAGCTCGTTAATGGTGGAAATTTTCGTGGGGAAGAAGAGCTATCACGAAGGGATCGATCGATCGATCGATCGGGGGCCATCGATCGATCGACGATGGGAAATTTTGGGCAGTTTGGCCAGGTTGTTTATAATGAGGATTTTATTTAAGTTTTAATTCCCTTAATTTTATTTGGTGAGAAATTTATATGGGACACATATTTCTTTAACAATTATAGGGTGGCATAATTGGGTTTAGGAGGGTGTGAACGGTATGTCAGGAGATGAACGAATTTGGAGAAATAATTCAATTATCGATATTGGGCCGATGAATGATATTCGGGTATTGTAATTGGGTGACACTACATTATTAAAGGAATTTAGGCGAAATATTTAATTATGGACCAAGTGGGTGAGTCCGGGTATGTTAATAATTATAGGCAAATATAATTGGAAAAATTATAGAAATAAAGGTGTGACACATTGTAGGCGAAAATGTGAGTATGATATTATGAGATGTTAATTGGACCAAGTGAGCGAGTCCAGGTATGTTGGTTAAGTGACATTTAAGTATTAAATTAATTATTGAGAGAAAGTAATTAGTTTGGAGTCGAAACATAGACTCGGGAAATGTTGAGGTACGGGCCAAGTGCCAGAGTCCGGGGATAATGGTTGGGTGACACCAAGTTATTAAATTAATAAGCGTGATAATTAATTTAATTAGAGTCGAATTGTAGACTCGAGTAGGATTAAATTAATAAATGTGATAATTAATTTAATTAGAGTCGGATTGTAGACTCGGGTAGGATTAAATTAATAAATGAGATAATTAATTTAATTAGAGTCGGATTGTAGACTCGTGTAGGATTAAATTAATAAATGTGATAATTAATTTAATTAGAGTCGGACGATAGACTCAGGGAGGTATTAAATTGATAAGTGTGTTAATTAATTTAATTGGAGTCGGACCATAGACTCGGGGAAAATATTATATAAATTGAGGTATGAGTTAAATATATTAGAGTCGGACCATAGACTCGGAAAGACGATAAATTATTTAGTGAGAAAATTAATTACGTTGAGTCGGGCCACAGACTCAGGAAATTTCGGGCAGTGTACAGGATATTTGAGTACACGGTAAAGCCGGGGTTTATATTATATATATACGGTTCAGTGATAGTATATATATACGTGTTTATATTGTGTGTGATATTAAATACCAGTGACTAGATATTTATCCAATTTAAATACTCTAATGCTATCAAGGGAGGTTGCGCGATGTGGGTGAATCCCCTAGCTTGAGGAGTAGGGCGAGTATATCCCTATGTCATAGCGTCCGGTATATATGGGTGAGGGATTTATCTCACTTTCAGGGAAGGAATATGACCGCCTCCACTACGTTTATATTTTGAGCCAGGTTGGTGAGCGATTACAATTTGGGGAACTAGGTTTTGTGAGCACACCTAGTGAGATAGCATTTTAGAGGAAATCATCCGGTGAGAGTATACTCGAAAGGATGGATACACGTATGATATATGTGTGGATGTTAGTAAAGGTACGTATAATATGGTAGCAAATATTATATGTAGGAGATAATACAGTGTGTGATGTATTTACTTTATATAACTCGGGTTACAGTTATATGCTGTTAATTAATGAGAAATTAATTAAGTTAATCATTTGTGGAAATAATACAGAGTGTGAAGTATTAAATTTATATAACTTGTGTTACGGTTATATGATATTCATTAAGAAGGAATTAATTAAGTTAATCGTGAAATAACTTATAATTCAGGAAATCATTACACTCGGGTTAGAGTAGTTAGGCAAGGGAAGGTTATACCAGGACTAGTTGGACGGGATAGCACAACTAGGTGGGGTTAAGATAATCGGTAGGTGTGCACAATAGTGGAGGGGTGAGAATGTCCACAAGGGAGTACGACACTAACTTATATATGAAGCGCATTCATGCATTTTTAAATTACTGCAGTCAATTCACTTGCTAAATATTTTCAAAATGTTTTGGGTTCTAACCCTTGCTATAAAACTATTTTCAAAACCTTTTAGGTGTCCAGCCATAGGGACGCCAGGATTGATATTCTATTCCAGGGACACGGAGCTGCGGCATATGTGGATGCTAACAGGAGTTTGGATTAGACGCATCATTCATTCATTCCTAGAGTAGGAATTACTCATCAGTTCCAGTTTTATTTAGGGCATGTCGCCCAGACCTTCAGATCAGTTTTCAGATTTGTTTTATTCCGATGTTGAATATTGTATTGGATTATTTTACTTTGGTGGTCGATGGTTTATTCGCCATGTTGTGAAATTAATTATTTCAGCTGAGTTTTATTCAATTGTGTGAATGGTTTATATTTATTTTCGCATGTACTGTTTTATTTAATTAAAAAGTTAAAATTGGCACAAGCTTTTGGAATACTAGGTGGTTAGTAAGTTTTAAAAAGTTTTCGACAGTGAGGCTAAGGATGATCCAACTGGGATTCCTGTTTTAATTTGGTATAGGACTGATCACCCGGTATTTTATTAGGCGGGGTGTCACAGTAAGGACATTTACTGATGTGATTCAATGTATATTGGCTTATTATCGAGCGAAGAGATATAACTCGTGATTTATTCACGCTAAGAAACTAATGATAGTAAGAGAGTTGTGATGTATGTTGTCTTTTGTAACATGAGAGTGGATGAGTATACTTTTATGTCAAGAGACAGTGATTTGGGGGTACATGTTATAGATTGACGGCCTAACGGATCTTGACGGTCGATAATGTCAGGTAGTAGTGTATCGGGGGGTTCCTTGCTTGGATTTTTCTTTGCGAGACGTCCCACGCATGAAACTTAGCACAACGTTGGAAGTGAGAGGAAGTTTGGTCATTAGGACATGAGTTTTGTACCATAGTCATTGGTCGCTTATGCAGTTATATACGAGGGATGATAACTATATTATAATTTGAAGCTAGTGGAGCCGGGTAGTTTTTGTGCAGCTATGCATAGGGTATAGGGTGTGTGGGCGCCCTGGGGAGTTGAATTCATTAATATTATCCACATTTAGGAGGGGTCGAAAAATAGTACATGATTAAGATGGTGTGGAAACCTTAGAGTACTAGTCTTATTCGAATTTCTAGCACGAAATTCCTTTGTAAGGAGGGAAGTATGTAACACCCCGTATTTATGAGGATATAGAGTTTAGTTAAATTGGTTATTTAGCATTTACTTAAATCGATGATTTGGGATATATTTAATTTGGAGAATTTATTTAATACGGTGATTTAGAGTTTACATTTAATTCGGTCTATTTTAATTTCACGAGTGCCATATTTTGAGGTGGAAATAAGATAATGGTACAAAATGACTCGAATGCCGATTTAGAGGTCACGGTTAATTCCGAAAGGGTCAAAATAGTTGAAATAGTATACATGGGGTTTAGTTTGGGTTCCGGGGAAAATTTAGGCCAAACCGGCACCATATGAGGGCGTTTTAGTCATTTGGTAAAATAGGGTAAAGACTCCTCTTAATTTACAAAGACTTTATTAGTATATAGTTGGGAGAGGCTAGGGTTAAACAGATAGAAAAACAAAAAGAGTCCATTAGAGAAGAAGGTTAAGCCATTTTTAAATCTTATTGAAGGATTCAATCGTATTCTTGCACCACAATCAACATTGAAGAGTGAATTGAAGGAGAAGACAAACAAATTCATCATCAATAAATGAAATCAGATCTTCTGGACTAAAGGCAAGTGTTTATCTTGCGTTTATTTTAAGCATGTTATAATACCCATGTAGAATTGGGTTTGATTTACATATTTTTGGAAGATTTAGTATGAATTTGGGTGGGTGTAATCTATGGATTGAAGTATAATTTCATGTAGATATATTTCTTTATGTTGGTGACACGAAATCAATAGGTTTGGGATGATTTGAAATAAAGAAATATTGGTTCTCGATTAAAAGATGTGAAGAACATGAGAAACTTAGGTTTTTATGATTTGTGAAGATTAAATCTTGTGTGAGCCATTTTTGTTGGGAATTTAATTATATAATTCATTAGGAACTGTTAGGATGATCATATAAGAAGTTTGGTTAGGTTTGGTTTAGAGTTAGGACATTTTCATGAAGGTTTGTGGAGTAAAAATAGAGAAAATCACAAAAATGTAGAATAAGAAGAGACCTGCTACATTTAGAATGGATTCAGCCTCCTAGGAGAATAAATTCGGCTGACCAGATTTGACCAATATTGCCTTTTTGATGTTATTTCCTCTTGGAATGAATTGTGAGGAACTTGGAGGTTAATCATAGAATTAATTAAGGAATTGGAGGTAGTCAATAGTTATATGTTTGAGACTTGATTAGATTTAAATGTGGGTAAGATTGGAACTTTAAACCCACAATAGTAAATGGAGTGAGTTACAAATCGAGAATTTGGAATTTGAGCTTTGGGAAGAGTATACCATAACCTAAGGTTATGGTCTAATCGGTATGAGTGTAATAACTACTGAATTAACTTAAGGGATAACTATGGGCCTTTCGAGTAAAGAATAATGCTCGGATAATATAATCGAGAAGTAAAAAATGTGAATGAATTGTACGGTGAGTATTTGAGACATAAATACTACGTACGAGCTATAATTATAAGTTGAGTGTATACCTATACAAATTTATTTTTACAAGTCATGTGTGTACCTATACTGAATATACATATGGATAGGTTATGAGTATATTAACATACCTACGCTACATGCTATCATGGAGGTCCTGTGCAGTGGGAGATCCCACCTTGACGATTATAGTGAGGTCTGGATTTGTGCCCTAGAGCACAGTACTGATAGTGGATAACTATATGAGAAAATAGTGATGTCGGCATGTCGTTTGGGTAAGTTAGGTATATGCGCAGCCCCCAAGACTTAGTGTTATGTTCGCCTCCAATAAGTGTGGCTTGATTGATGGTTCAAGGAAACATTCGGGACCGATAGTCCATGACTAGGTACGGGAGGTACCTGGATTGATAGTAGAGTACGCTAGTGAGCATCGTTATGACCATTTTGGGAGATGCTTTATTATATATATGTAGTGTGACACACACACACACACACACACGGATATATATACTTATGAATGTTTAATATTACTTATGTGTGATAGTAAGTAGACTGGATAGTATATATCTTAGCAATGTTTAATCTTACTTATGTGTGATAATAGGGAGACTAGATAGTGTATATCGAAACAATGTTTAATCTACTTACATGTGATAGTAGCGAAACTAGATGGTTTATAATTAAAACAATGCTTAATCTACTTAAGCGTATGGTAGAAAAGATAGATCGTGCGAATCTAAAGATAAAGAAGGCATGAGAACTTAACACGAGTATAAAAATAATAACATAAGAGAAATGTTGATTATTAGTTGTTTAGTAACGTTATGCGCGTTACGGGGTAAGTTAATGAGAAACTTAACTAAAGGCTTAATGATAATTAAGGGTATACTGTAACGTACTATATGAGCGGTATGGGTGAGCTAGACTTGTATTGTGTTTAGTTAGAGTCTTGGGGCCTAGTTAGATTGTCTATCTTGATGAGCTGGGCTTATTAGAAGGCGTTAAGTGTGCACTATAGAAGAGAGGCGAGGAACTCAAGGGAGTGTACACAGCCTAACTTGTGTATCTAATAACTGTTCATTTAAAATGCAATTTAAATACTTGGTAAATGTTTTCAAATGGTTTTTACTTCGAACCTGACCCGTACTTGCAAGGATTTTTCAAAAAAAATTTAGGTGTCCAGCCACACGGACTCCCAGTTTGATGATTTGTTCCAAAGATGTGTAGATGCAGCACTTGTGGATGCTTGCTGTATTTGAACTTAGTCGCTTCGATTACTTCATTCCTAGAGTAGGATGCAGTTCAGTAATTTCTTTTGGGCATGTCGCCCCTTTAGTTATTTATTTTATTCAGTTTATCAGACTTGTATTTGTGGACTCAGTTTGATTTAATTAGATGTTTTGTTGTATTTTTTATATTGAGAACCGATTGTTTATTTGATATCATTTTCTCCCAGTTATTTATCTGGTGTTTAGCCTAGATTATTATACTGCATGGATGGCTTGGTTATGGTATTTATTTCACTTATTGTTATTGTTAAATAAAAAGATAAAATTTGACGTCATCTTTTTGAATACTAGGTGGTTAGTTAATATAAAAAAAATGTTTTCAATAGTGATGCTAAGAATGAATCATATGAGATTCCTGTTTTAATTGGATGATGGACTGATCACCCGATATTTAATTCAGTGGTCCGTTACCAATTTGTGACCATGTTGATGACGTAGAAACATTAATTGGTCACTGTTCATGATTACAGTCCATGGCCATGACCATTGCCTTTCGATAAAATCCACCACACTCAGTGTTGATACCAAATTTAGTCTGCTGACGTGGACCATTCACTTGAAGACAGGTGTTAACCTACATGGCAATTACAAACACTTTCAACGAACAACATACTATCATCGAGCTACTCAAGCTCCCCGAGCAACTCAATCATATTGAGTAGCTTAGGCGGTCCGAGGATCTTAAAGCTCCAAGCAACTTAAGTATACCGAGCAACTCAGGCGGTCCGAGCAACTCAACATACAGAGTATCCAAATCAGGAGAATCAAAAAGACGATTGAGCATTAAATGCTCATTATTATCGTACAGATGTATATGCCTACTAGATAACAGCGCATTGTCCTTTCACATGTACAACCTCAAGGCTATAAATACATTGTAACCTCCTCATTAGAAGGGGACTCTGGATCTCTTGGTAAAGCAATTATCGAGAATTCCGGTCAAATAGTCAGCAATACAAAAACAGTGGACGTAGGCCATTCTTATAAGCCTGAACCACTTTAAAAATATTCTGTCTTATTTATTTTATAAATGATTGATAAATTAGAGATAATCTAATTTTTTACATCAATATATTGGCGCCGTCTGTGGGAAACGACTGTAATTAACGTTTTTCACTAAAACAATTCATCATCAATGGCCGATAATCCAGAATCCCGTATTCGAAACGCTCGGATCCCTCCAAATCCATCTACTCCCCTAAATGTTCAAGATCTGGCTGGTATAATGGCTAATCTGGCCCAAGGCTAGATGGCCATGTAAGAAACCATACGAAAACTTATGCAAACTGTTGAAGGCGGAGTGCCGGCTCAATCAAGACAACGATGTGTTCAAAGAAATACCCGTTTACCCTCTTTGCGAACTAGGAGAACGCTATTCCCAGAGGAATATCGATCCAGATGCACCGACTCATATTGTACTGAGAGATCTAATGATCCTTCTTATCAGCCTGGTCGTACTTTCTCAGTACGAGCTACAGACTCTCAACAAAACGTCACTTTATCTCTAGAAAGGACCAGTGCTCTTGAAAGATTGAGTAGAGTCTCTCCTTTTAATCATTTGGGCCCTAGGAGGAGTAGAAGTCCTCCTAGGATTATGTCGAGGAACTCTCAATGACCATCCGATCTAAAGGAAGGCTCTGCCCAATCACAACCAACTTCTAGTAAAGAAAGATCCCAAGAGGCAAATTCAACACGATCAGTTGCTTGAACCACTAGGCCCGAGGAGGGAAATGATGCATCAAAGGTCTCTATTCAGAGGTTGGAAGACATATTAGGGGAAATAGCTAAGGCTAAGAATCCTCTACAAAGAACTTTTGTCCAAGGGACACTATTTGTATAGGCAATTGTGCATTTTCCAACACCATCAAAATTCAAAGATCCTATGGTGACGCCTAAATATGATGGAAAAATTGACCCTGTTCTTCATATAAAACAATACCAAGTTGCTGTCGATATCTATGCAGTGCCAGACCAGATGAGATGTAGGGCATTTTCAGGAACTCTTACCGAATCTGCTCAGATATGGTACAACAACCTTCCTCGGGGGAAAATTGTAACTTTCTTTCAACTAGCAGAACTCTTTATTGGGAACTTCTGTTTTGGAGTGAAACCAGTCAAACAAGTAGCACACTTACTGAGTGTTAGACAAAAGACAGGTGAAATCACCGGGAACTATATTACTCATTTTAATAACGAGAAACTTGAGGTAATTGATTACGAGGAGAAAATAGCAATTAGTGCTCTGATGAGTGGACTGTTGCCGGATAGATTGTACTACACTTTAGCCAAGGATATGCCTAGGACCATGGCTGAACTGATGGCAAAAGAAGCCAAAATCATGAATGCCGAGGAGGCCATGGCTGCGAAGAAGAATGCAGATACTAAAGAATCCAAGGTCGAGGCTGACAAGACTGAGAAGAAGGATCAGAAGAATAATGGTGGCAGCAGACAGTTAAAAGCAAAGCAAGTACTGGAACAGTTGAAGAAATTTGGAAATTATACTCCTTTGAAGGTAAATATAAACCACATTCTGTAAGAGATCAAAAACAGCGAGGAGCTAAACTGGACAGAAAATATGAAGGCAAATCCCGATAAGCGGTATAAGTCCAAGTATTACGAGTTCCATAAAGACCATGGTCACACGACCAAAAATTGCATAGTTCTCCAAAATGAGATTAAAGCACTCATCAGACAAGGAAAACTGGCTAAGTATGTTGATCGTCAAAATGGTGGGAAGACCAGCGACAGAAGAAGGCAAAGGTCTAGGTCTTCTCGTCGAGCAAAAGAAGACAAAAGAGAAGTCACTAAGAGGATCCAGAAGATGACCAAGATAACCCCGATCTCCCCAAAAGACCAAGGCAACCAGAACGTGAGGTATTTTGAATCCATTTCGAATCATTTGAATGTAATGTTATTACAGGTGGAGATGCAGGAGGTGGAGATCTGACTGCAGAAAGAAAAGCTTAGCTCAATGAGGCTCAAGCTTTCTCGTACAATCAGCGAATAAATCTGGCTGAAGATGATTGCCCGAGGAAGGTGGATAAAGACAAATTGGTTATTAGTTTCTCTAAGAACGACCTAGCAGGAGTATTATATCCTTATGATGACCCATTGGTGATCAAGATGAGGATGAAGGAAGTAGTGATCTCACGGGTACTGGTGGATAATGGTAGCTTAACAGATATCATGTTCTATCCATTCTTTGACAGCTTGAATCTGAAGCTAGCCCAGTTGGAGCCATATCATAGGCCCCTCCTTGGCTTTACTGGAGAGAAGGTTTTTCCACTTGGGACGATCAAGTTGGATATGCTTATAGATACATGGCCTACTTGTCGAACAGAAAGAGTACGCTTTTTCGTAACGGATAAAAATGTTCAATCAGCTTACAATATCATCACGGGAAGGGTACGTCTGAAGAAGTTCAAGGCAGTACCATCGACTGTACATCAATGTTTAAAATTCACAACCAATTTTGGAGTGGGAGTTGTGAAAGGCGACCAGAATGTATCTCGGGAATGCTACTATTCATCTGTCGAACAAGAGGAATGTGAAGAATCTAGGAAGAAAACTACTACCTATTAACTGGATGAGATAAAAGATGCAGATATTGAAACGCTAGACCCTAGAGACGAGTCTTAGCTCATGAAGGGATATGTCATGGAGGCTACTGAAAATATCATTCTGGATGACGAGCATCCAGAATGAACAACTCAAATGTATGCATCACTGGATGTATCGATAAAACAGGAATTGATAGCATTTCTAAGGTGTAGAAAACAGACATTTTCATGGAGTCATGAAGACATGCCCAGGATAGATCCGAATTTCTTGTGTCACGAGCTCAACGTGAACAAGAAAATCAAGTCAATAAAATAGCGAAGAAGAGTGTTCAGTCCTGAGAAGAACCAAGCTATACAGGAAGAAGTAGACAAACTACAAAAGGCCTCTTTTATTGAGGATGTCAAATATCCCGATTGGCTAACAAATGTGGTCATGGTAAAGAAGAAAAATAACAAGTGGAGGATGTGTGTAGACTTCACTGATCTTAATAAGGCATGCCCAAAGGATCATTTTCCTTTGCCCCGAATCGATCAACTGGTGGATGCTACCACGGGCCATGAATTGTTGAGTTTTATTAATGCTTATTCTGGTTACAACCAGATTAAGATGAAGCCTGAGGACAGGGAGAGTACCTCTTTTATCACCCCAAGGGGAGCTTATTGTTATAATGTTATGCCTTTTGGACTTAAAAAAGCAGGTGCAATATATCAGAGGCTGATGAACAAGGTGTTTGCAGAGCAAATCAGTCATAACATGGAGGTTTATGTTGACGATATGCTGACAAAGAGCAAGAAAGTTGATGATCATCTCATTGACCTAGGTCAGACCTTTGATCAACTAGAGAAATATCAAATGAAATTGAATCCCACCAAATGCATATTCGGAGTACGAGAAGGTATGTTTCTCAGATATATTGTTAACCAACGAGAGATTGAGGCAAACCCTGAAAAGATTAAGGCTCTATTGGAGCTGTAATCTCCAACCACAAAGAAGGAAGTGCAAAGCCTCATAGGGAGAGTTGCAGCACTTAATAGATTTATGTCACGAGCAACAGACAGATGTCTCCCATTCTTCAAAACACTCTGAAAAACTTTTGAGTGGAATGATGAATGCGAGGAGGCCTTCTAAGAGTTAAAGAAGTATTTGGGGACACCTCCATTATTATCTAGACCAGTGATAGGAGAAAGACTATACTTGTACCTGGTAGTTTCAGAAAATGCAGTGAGCTCAACGTTGATAAGAGTGGAGGACGGAGTACAAAGACCAGTCTATTACACCAGCAAAGCTTTTCGAGGAGCAGAAATCAGATATCCAAGATAAGTGAAGTTGGCACTAGCACTAATAAAATCAAGCAGAAGGATGAGACCATACTTCCAAGCCCATACTATAGTGGTATACACTAATTTTCTATTAAGACAAGCTCTGCATAAATCGGATAAATCGGGAAGATTAATGTACTAGGCAGTAGAACTTGGTGAATATGATATAATTTATGAGCCTAGATCATCGCTCAAAGGGTAGGCAGTAGCGGATTTTATCACAGAATTTACTCAGGAGGATTCCTCCAACGAGAAGGAGTCGAATACAGACCAACCTGTGGATGTTACAGGATCATCAAATTTAAATCCTGACCAACTTATGTCGGTGGACGAGAAAAGGAGAAGTACTGGAGGAGGACAAAAGGAAACATCAAATATTCCACTGAGGAACTCTCTCTGACCAAGAGTTTGATAATGGAGTACCTTTGTGGAACCTGTATGTAGATGGCTCTTCGTGCTCTACAGGTAGTGGAGCATGGATTATTTTAAACAGTCCAGATGGGATTGATGTGGAATATGCTCTGCACTTTCAATTTAAGGCTTCTAATAATGAGGCCGAATATGAAGCAATGATCGTGGGTCTACACCTGGAAAAAACCATGAAGGCAGAACAAGTCATTGTGTTCAGTGACTCCCAGTTAATCGTAAATCAAATTCTGGGAGTGTATGCAGCAAAAGGGGAATTAATGGTGAGGTATCATACAAAAGCGATAGAGGTTGTATAAAGTTTTACTACAATACAGTTGATTAGAATACCATGATTGGAGAATACAAGAGAGGACGCCCTAGCTCGATTAGCATCAGCCACACGCACTAAGCTACGAACAACAATCCCAAAAAAAATCCTGGCTAGTCGGAGCATCGACAAAGATATGATGATAAACTTCATCACCCTTGACTTGGGACCATCTTGGATGGACCCCATCAGGGCCTATATTACAGAGGAGGCTTTACCAACTGATAAACTCACAGGCAAGAAACTAAAGTTTAAAGTTGCTCGTTATGTATTGACCAATGGCATTTTATATAGATGAGGAATTATAGCAGGGATACAAAGATGCGTCCACCCCTCCGAAGTGAACGATTTGATCGAAGAGGTTCATAAAGGGTTTTGTGGAGCCCATGTGGCAGGTCAGACGCTTTTGCAAAGAATAACAACGCAGGGGTATTACTGGCCGACGATGAGAGCTGATTGCATAGTTTATGCCAAGAAGTGTGATAAATGCCAATGCTTGTCTTCTATCCGAAGAACTCCCCAAGCATTATTAACACCCATCACGTCTCCTTGGCCATTCTCCATGTGGGGAATAGACTTGGTCGGGCCACTTCCAATGACCAGGGGAAGGTTTAAATAGCTCGTGGTTACTGTGGATTACTTTACCAAATGGGTGGAAGCTGAGCCTCTCATTGATGACAAAGTCTATCAATTTATTTGGAAGAATATTATCTGTAGATATGGTCTACCACATGCATTCATTACCGACCATGGAACCCAGTTTGATAACGAGGATTTTGTTGCGTATTGTCATCAATCCAATGTACTGAAGATCCACTCTGCACTAGGCCATCCCCAAAGCAATGGGCATACTGAGGTGACAAACAAAACGCTGCTGAATTGTTTGAAGAAATGACTAGATGATGCAAAAGGAAATTGGATTAACGAGCTACATTCTGTGATGTGGGCTTATCTTACCACACCACGAATAGCAACTAGAGAGTCTCCATATATGCTGGCTTTTGGGAGCGAGGTTGTCATACCTGCTGAATTGGGTTTACCCACGCATAGGGTGCTTAATTTTAATTCTCCTGTCAGTGATTTGATGAGAAGGTTAGACCTGGATATGCTCGAAGAAGTTAGGGAAGCAGCAGCAATCAGGAATGCAGCGTATCAACAACAAACAACTTTATTCTATAACAAAAGAATGAAGAAGTGTGATTTGAAGGAAGGGGATTATGTGCTGAAGAAAGTGATACAAAAGAATAACAAACTAGAAGCCAACTAACATGGACCCTATAGAGTAATAGAAATTGTTCGTCCAGGGACATACAGGATTGAAACTTTGGAAGGAGAAGAATTCAAGAATGCATGGAATGTAGAGCATCTACACAAATATTATCAGTAATTGAAATTCCTATGTAATACAATTTCTTCAGTATGAATAAAGTGATGTTTCACACATTTTCTCTCTTTGCTGATTTTTTTTTCCAGAATATTAGTGATACACACTACACATCAATTGGTCAGCAAACTAATTACCACCAACTCCGATTGGTCAGCAAATCAATTACAACCAACTCCGGTTGGTCGGCAAATCAATTACCACCAACTCTGGTTGGTCGGCGAATCAATTACCACCAACTCCAGTTGGTCGGAATCAATTACCACCAACTCCGGTTGGTCAGCGAATCAATTACCACCAACTCCAGTTGGTCGGCGCATCAATTACCACCAACTCCGATTGGTCGGAAAACCAATTACCACCAACTCTGGTTGGTCGGGAATCAATTACCACCAACTTCGGTTGGTCGGGAATTAATTACCACCAACTCCAGTTGGTTATTATCAAACTAAGCAGGAACATGGGATGCAAATCATTTCATTGCTTAGGCCCAAAGAGTGACAAGTCACTATAATTAAACGACAAATGGGATAAGTATAATATATACTTATATATTTACAAGCAAGGACATTCTACAAATTATATAGAAGAAAATAAAATGGCTAAAGATTAAAAATTTCTTCATTCAAATCAAGTAGAATTACACATGATGTGAGAAATATACTTCATTACATAAAAACCCTATTCTATTGGTTTTTTCCCTTCTGCCTTTGAAACAGGTTCTACTCCTGTAGGAGGATCATCTAAGGTATAAGGAGAATTTATAAAATTTACATCTCTCAGCATTCTAACATTCATTACAGAGGGTCGATCAAGCAAGTGCTCTGGGCGAGATATCTCGAAGTTTGCATGAAGACTGTAATCGCCAAGATACTTGGAGATCAAACATTGAGGAATTGCACGAGCAGGAATCCAACTCATATCAAGCTTAAAAGGAGGCACGGACAAATCAAGCACACCAGGATCATAATAATCCCATAAGTAGTGGCCTTGCTCCAATTTTAGCGCACACAGTGCATTCAACCACCCATGCTTATACCCCTCATTATTCGACTGCTGGATCCGAGCATCAATATGGTAAAGGGCTTCATTATATCCAGCCATCCAAAACTCCCTGGGTTGTTTATGGAACTGATAAGTTAACCTCTCCAGTTGCTCGTGGAGCCTCTTCACAAGGATTTCTTTATTTTCGAGAATAGAATTCTGATTAGAGAGTTGCTCGGTAAAATTCATAATTTTCTTAGACATTTTTGCCAAGGCTTGATTATTCACCATCAACTGGATGGCTTGGTTCTATAAAACTGATTGAGTTTTTGCTTCTTTAATAGTGATCGGACCAACCCTTGCTCGTCCATGAGAAAATCTTGCTCTGCCACGTGTAGATGTAGATGGTCCAGCTCACTTCAAAGTCTCTAACTCATCCCTTAAGCTATCATTTTCAACTTTCAAAAATGAAAAACCTTTATCATTTACTGGGACCAAGGCGCCTGAAGAAGATGCAGCAGATTTGAGTTATTTTATCTCTTCTTGCAAAGCCATGTTCTCCTGCTCCAACAACTTAGAGATATGCCGGTGCTCTTCAACTTCAAGCTTCAGAACACTCTCTTTCTTCTCATGAGAAGAGATAAATTTATCATACCCTTTGTCAGCACTCAATTGCTGATATTTCTTCTCGCATCCTTGATGCAAAAGTGTGGAGGACTCTTTGTACTGCTGCTGAATTTCCTCGATTATTCCTTAGAGATCTTCAATCATCTCATAGTAGGCCACATTGTTGGCAACAACACGATCGAGCAAGCATTTCAGGTATTGGTAAGTTTTGACTGCTCGTTCAGAAGTATCCAGACCAAGGATATCAATGATTTGAGCCTCATTAAGATCTGCATAACCAGCTTTAAAATAGTCATTGCATTTCTTCATCAATTATGTGTCATGAGCTGATAAGAGCTCCATCCTGGCCATAAACTAGCAAAGAGAAGAAATAAAAAGAATCAATAATGACACTGACAGAGCAAGTAAAAGAGAAATTCAAAATGAGCAACCAAAGTCTGAAATTTTATTCATCACAAGAAGGTATACATAGTTCCAAGTTACATTCAAGAAAATAGCAAAATAAAAACCCGATAACTCTACACCTTCTCCTGGTTTCCTATGACTTCCTCAGAAGGTTTGGAGGAAGAGACTGGTTGCTCGGAGAACAAGTGTAGCTTCTCGGCAGAAGTACTGGTTGGTTAGAGTTGCTCAAAACAAGGTTGAACAATAGGAACAGAAGGGACCTAGTCTCCAATCATTATAGAAGATTCATCTAAAGCGGCTTTATCCTCTTCTTCTTCTTTGGGAGAGGGAGGAGGGCCATGAGTGTGCTGCTAAAATAACTCAAAATTCTCAGCAACTTTCAGCTCTTGCAAGGCTGCAACCCATCCATCCCTAAAATATTTGAGGCTGGCATACTCCATTTGAGAGGACATGGTAGCTAGGTCCTTGTTCCAGCCTTTGTCCCAACCAGCACTAAATGATTTTTTAACTGCCTTCTTCCTTTTTTCCTTCTCCAAGGAGGTCCTTTCCCTAAGGAGCTCCTCGACAACCTTCAACTTCTCTTCCACCTCCATTTTCTATCTCTCAACATCTTGAAGTTTAATAACTTCCTCTTCAGCAAACTTGAGCTTAACTTCCAGCTCCTTATTGCTTTATTCAAAGTCTTTGTTGCTCTGTTTAAATTCCTTCAACTTCTTCTCCAATTCCTTGGAGGCATTCACAGCTTGATTTCTGTCCAGCTCAATGGACTTGAGTTGCTTCTCCCAAGCAACTTTATCTTCCTCATATGTTTTACAAGAGTCTTTTAAAGATTGGGTTAGCCCATCAAAAGCTTCCTCTACTCCTCCCGAGGAACTTGAAGCCTTGATAGCTTCATTCTTCTTCAAAATGCTGTTGAAACACGTCACCAGCTCAAAAAAGAAATCACTTAAAGTCAATACATGAATATAGCATTAAAAAAAATAAAAAAATAAAAGAGGTCGAGCTAAAGATACTTACTGAGGCAATGTGTTGAGCAGCCAGGGTAGTTATTCTCTCACGAGAAAGAGTATATTCAATGCCTTGGACTTTTGGGATAGTCCAGGATTTTACCAAACTCACAGCAGAGCTCAGAGCAACAAAAGATGGAACATTACCTTCAACATTTGAAGGTTGAGAGACAGGTTCAACAGGTCTCTCAAAAGAGCTTTTCTTTAACCTCTTCAGAGGAGCAGGATCATGTTTAAACAAAGACGTTGTCTTTGTTGGTGATATGACAATAACCTCACTCGGAGGAGAAATAACAACAATCTTGCTCGGAGCCACAAGAGGTGGTACATTTACAGTCTTTGTCCCTTCTTCTGGGACATCTTGCTTACTTTTCTTTGCCTCCACAGCAGTAGAGGCAGACTTGCCAAAAAAGGCAGGAGCTCTTCTCTTATTCATCAGATCACTAATAGGAATACTTGACTCAGAGGAAGGACATTCCACACTAGTCTCAGAGGCTGGTACTTAGTAAAGATTAACCACCACTAGATAATGACGAGCTATGAAAGATAAAGTATAGCTCTTGTACTGCAAAAAGTAAGAAGCAGATCTAATATGTTCCTCGGCAACAGATTGGTGCAAATCCCAGATAAGTTTTAAATGCTTTAAATTAACGTCAGCTTCTTTTGGAGGTTTTCTTTTACTGTCAACTGTAACAAATAAAAACAAACATCAGTGATGCATTTTATCAAATATAAAGAAAACAAGATTTCAAAAAATAAAAACATCCTATCCCATTGCCATAAGGTGGACATCTGGGACCTTGGTATACATCATCTCCATTTAATGGAGGGTGTTGCCAATTTTTCATCACCACTCCATGATCAAAGTAATCCCTATTGGCATCAGGAAGATTGACAACTAACGCTCTGTTCAAAACCCTAGTTTTTAAATAGAAAGTACTATTGCTGATAACCCATCTGTAGCAATACATAATCTCTAGAATCCCTAAACGGGTTCCATGAAGTTAATTTAACATGTGTACGCCATTAACTATCCTCCATGTATTTGGAGCTATTCTTGCAGGTACAACATCAAAATATTGGCAAAACTCCAAACACAGGGGATTTGGTGGGAAAGAAAAGCCACATTCGGCTATAAAAAGACTGGGGAACCAATGTCCCTCAGCCAAAGAAAAACAATCAGAGGGTTTAAAAAGTTCTTCTAAAACAACCCACGAAGGGATTAAAAATTCAGACCGAAATTTGTCAAGCGATTCAACAAGGTAAACCATGATGAACAAAGTAAATAAAAGTGAAAGAAGAAAATCTTATAGAAAAAGAGAGATCAGATGACAACGAACGATGGAAAGAACGAGGCACAAGATAGAAAGAAAATGAAGAGTTCAAAGATACAAATTTGAAAAGTGAAAGACGATAGGATTTCTGCCGCGCTTAAATACTTTACCTCGGGAATAGGGAAAGGCAATGATTACAAAGGAGGATATTTGTGTCTCCGGCGGCTATAAGAAGAAAAGGGGCGCAAATATCGAAGCGGACATGAAAATTCAAAATATTTATGAGGCCTGATACTATGCGCTCAAAAAGTAGTTATATACAATGAACATTTTACTAAAAACCATAAAAACCAATAATCTGAGCAGTTTTCGAGCAGAATATTTCACACTTTTCTTCAACCTCGAAGTGTAAAACATTGGGGGCTTCTGTTGATACCAAATTTAGTCTGCTGATGTGGAACATTCACTTGAAGACACGTGTCAACCTACGTGGAAATTACAAACACTTTCAATGAACAACATACTATCACCAAGCTACTCAAGCGCCCCGAGCAACTCAATCATACCGAGTAGCGTAGGTGGTCCGAGGAGCTTAAGGCTCCAAGCAACTTAAGCGTACCGAGCAACTCAGGCGGTCCGAGCAACTCAACATACAGAGCATCCAAATTAGGAGAATCAAAAAGACAACTGCGCATTAAATGCTCATTATTATCGTACAGATGTATATGCCTACTAGATAACAGTTCATTGTCCTTTCACATGTACAGCCTCAAGGCTATAAATACATTGTAACCTCCTCATTAGAAGGGGACTCGGGATCTCTTGGTGAAGCACTTATCGAGAATTCCGGTCAAATAGTCAGCAATACAAAAACAGTGGACGTAAGCCATTCTTATAAGGCTGAACCACTTTAAAAATCTTTTGTCTTATTTATTTTATCTGTGATTGATAAATTAAAGATAATCTAATTTTTTACATCAACACTCAGCGCCATTTTCACTATTCTCTTAGCACTCTCGAACTCACTCACTCACTACACTCTCTATTTGGCCAAAATCTCTCTACACTCTCTTTACAGTGCCGATCTCTCTCTCTCTCTCTCTCTCTCTCTCTACATTATCAGGTTTGCTTCATGCTCTCTTTATATATACTGTGTATGTATGTGTGTATTAGATACTGCGTATATATATGTGTGTACATATATGTGTGTGTTTGTGTGTATTATGTAATTTGTATGTATGTGTATGTGTATATGTCTATGTATTATATATTGTGTATGTATGGGTCTATGTGTACGTTTGTGTATGTGTGTGTGAATGTATGCACATATATGTGTATGTGCGTGCATTTTAACTAATTTTAAATTTTCAATTTAAGTCCTAATGAGTGGAAAATTTTCCCGAGTTTAAAATTAATGGAAAATTCCCAATTCTTATATTACCATAATTAGTGGAAAATACCCAAAAATTGAATTCTTAAAACCTAATTAGTTTAAAATACCTAATTAAGTGAGAGGTCCCAAACATGGGGATTAGGGAAGGGTACTTGTGCACACTCATCTCCGTAATTTTTGGAACTCAAGTACATAATGGACCTTTGTAGATGGGTGAGGCTAAAATATTGTTGATTAAATATTCAATGGTGGCGAAGATACCCTTGTGTACATTGACAAAAGAGAAGATAAAGAATTAAAATTCTTCTCAAATTGTTTTATCCCTTGGACAATTTACTTGTTGACCAAGGATAGTCCATTAACAATATTTGAAAATTTGTAATATTTGAGAACAAGTTGTAATAATATTTGCAAGCGTAAATATTTAGTTTAGGCTTTTTATTTGTATTTATTTGCACTTTAGCATATTTAGTGTATTCTGTTACAACCCGTCACACTCTGACACAACCAAACCAAACTCCAAAATCTCCAAGATTGAAGACTTACCTACATATCAAAGAAGGTATAATTCTTTTAGGAGTTTAAAATTATTCATAAGGTTATTCGTGATTTTACTTTTATGAAAAACTGAGGTTGGATTTTTTTAAAAAATATATATTTTTTAACCTCGTTCAGACGAGATCAACATCTCGTTCGAATGAAATGACCCTTTTATTTGAAGAGTCATTTTATCTCTACATCGAACGAACTACTAATGAGGGTTCACTGTTTGAATTCATTATAAGCTCGTTAGAAGATGGTTTCAATGAGATTGTTGTCTCGTTCGAACGAACTGCAGTCTTTGCTCAAACGCAATGACAAGCTCGTTTGATCGGCTTCTATTTTCATTCAAATGAATTTGCTGCCAGGTCTGTAAATACTTGTTTTGACTACAAACATCGTACGACTTTTGACGAAGCACTTCCTATATATATGTTGCAACAGTTTTCAAGTTTTTTGTTACTAAAACTCTTTTAATTCACAACTTTTGCAGCCCTAAATAGTTTTAATGAATTATCTTAACACCCTACAAGTTTTGTATCTTCGATATATATGTGAAGAGGATTCTCAATGACTGAATTTATGAACCCGAGGGTTCACGACAGAAAAAGACTGAATGTTGAATTGGTGGATACCGAGGGTAACCCCAACCTATGGATGACTTTGGACTGTGCCATTTTCTTTAGATGTTCTGCAAAGACTGCGCGTTATACTTGTGGGTTATCAAGTACTCTGTGAGTCGACTATCTTCTAAAATATTCTAAAATGCTAAAATATAGGGTTTCCCTTGAAAATGAATTTTTCCTCATCATTATGTGTTTGCATGTTTTGATTGATATTTGCAATTATATAGTCAAACCATATATTTGCATGCACATCTAATTTAATAAAAGATTAAAATTTGACTAAAGTTGGATAAATGTGTGTTGGGATTTAAATAAAAAACACAGAATATAATTTTTTTTATTGTAACCATCCATGTCAGGCGTGTTCATGCTCTTACAAAGTGGCATCAGAGCTATCTACTCTAACAAGTGGTATCACAACGGGTTGCACTAGTTTACCGTGTAGATTCGAGTTTAGTGTTGTTTTGGGTGGTTAGTTATCTTTCTCTCTTGGGTTTGATTTTTTTTCTCTCTCCATGGATAGCCATAAGAAATTTATCTCATTTGAATTTTAAGTTTTCTAAAAGAATTAAATTCTTGGAAAAGAAAATTTTCATTTTAAAGATGCTATGGAACTTTTGCATAATATTCAAACTCAAAGATATTTCTTTCGTGAGAAGCTTGTGGACAAGGATCGTGATTTTAAAATTTTAGAATTGTCCAAGAAAGAGAATGATGATAGAGTCTGATATTTAGAGAAATAATTAAAGGACTTTAAAATTTCTAGGGTTCGTGTAAGTAACAATGAGGAAAATGATAAATTGATTTTAGATTTGAAGGCACGTGAGAAGATTATTAGGGATAAGTCCACTTGCATTAATGGAGTCCCTAAAACTTGAAGAGTCTAATTCTTGGCTTGAGTCTATTTTGAAGTTAAAAGATAATTTAAAAGACTCGAGTAGTGTTGATAGTGATGGTAATGGATCCCATGATTCTAATGCTTCCGTCGCAAAATCTAAGACCGTTGTTTATTTTAGAGGGTCAACCACATCCAAGGACGTTTGAAAAGGTAAAACCATAGGTAAAATTTCTCGTGTTTACACATGTTCACATTGTGGTAGGAAAGGTCACCTTAAGGAATTTTATTATGATCTTGGAATAGGTACTAAGAAGTTGAAAACTAGTGTCCCCTTGGCTCCAAAAACTCGGCGCGTTAAGTATATATATATTAGGGTTAGGAAATATTTTTTGGAGGCGCTAGATGTTAGACTAGTTGATTTTCCCATGCTTGCACAAGATGCTTCACGTGATATATCTTATGGGTGATTGCTCGCATGTTTTTGTTTGTCATATTCTAGTTGTGATTCATGATATATGTTTGCTAGTGTTATGACATGTGTATCTTCTGTATTTTATTTTTCTTTCTTAAGTCATTTAGAAAAATACAAAAAGATTTTCTTTTTGATAATTTTTTTTGAAAAATACAAAAGATTTCGGGTTTTTGCGTATTTTAGTTTGACACATTTGGTGTGGCAAATTAGTCTATTTGAATCCAATTCACTTTGTACTTTTCATGTGGCTAGGACATTTAGTTATGATTGTAGATACTTAGATGGTTCTTAACCATATTTTCATGGAGCTGTTTCGAACTTGATTTGCCTTGTGGATTCAAATTTGTATATGCCTCTGCACATATATGCATGAGGTTTTTGAATGTTAACTTCACATGTATATTTAAGCTTGGTGTGAGGTTCTACCTTTAATTTTGTCATATACATGTTTTTGTAACTACAAGGATTTTTTGCATGTAAGAACCGTTGCTTGTGGGTTTGTTTGATTAGTTATGAAAAAATATGAGGGTGCACGAAAAAGGGCTACGAAAGGAGAAAATCTCCTTTGCTGGAAAGGCACCGTTGGCAAGATCCCATTGAAAAGATTAAAGGCAATAAAAATAGAAAAATTTCCAAAAGGGGGCCAACGTAGTTTAATAATTGATCATTAAAAACAAATAGCTTAAAAAAAGTAAAAAGAAAGAAAATAAGATATATGTTTATATTTTAAGGGAGTTTAGTTCAAGATCAACGGGTTTGCACTATGAATCCTAGTTATGCTTATTTTTTCATTATGCCACTGCTTTGCAAAATCATCAATATTCTAGGTGTAGAGGGGTGTTCATCTGTTAACCCAAAATAAGCCTAGGGAAAGCAAGCCTAGGCGGAGGGGCTAGCTCTATCCAAATTATCAAGAAAATGGTTGATCGAGGGGTCTATCTTGATTGAGCCCTATGGCCAAATGTGATACCTGGATAAGGGGACTCACCACGAGCAACCCTTTGTCCCAAGATTGAAGCTACAAAAAAAGGGACAAGAACGAGGGGGCTCATCACGAGCAACGCCTTCGAATATTTTGAGGCTACAGAAAAAAGTCCAAGGATGAGAGGGCTCACTAACTGGATCCTAAAAAGGACAAATAAAAAAATGATAAGTCATGAAGAAAGAAGAATAGATGGTTGAGTATCAATGCTCATATTAAAATAAGGAATACAAAGTTTACCTCAAAGCCCAGAGGGGTAAGTATCTACTGCCAAAGTAAGAAGGAACCACGTAACCCTGAATACCAGCCTAATATAAAATAGGAAAAGTTGGTATCAATATTTTTTTAGAAAATAGTTAAAAATTTCTAAGAAAAAAGTTAAAATTAAACTAGGTATGACACTCTAATACCTAAGGAGTGCGAAGTACAACACTCACAGCATATCCCATTGAACTAAGGATGGCTGCCTCATAAACTTGAAAGAAAGGAAACAAGGATGTGAGGGAGAGCATACTTGAATAGTAAAATCAAGAAGAAAAGGGGAAATAGAAAGGAGAGGAGGGTATGTTAGTATAATACTTCTCTCTCAACGACCTCCCCAAGATGTTTCATAGCTATCGAAATAGGTGAAGCACTAACATGAAAACAGGGAAACAAGTAAGTATTAGCAAGAACTTGCACAGAAAATCAAGTTTGAAAGGTCTAAGTAGACCAAGTATTCACTTGGGAAGTCTCATCCGAGACACCAGCCGGAGGTCCCAAAGTCGCGGGAACAGATGCAACCCTGACTTGAAAAATAATAAGGCAAGGAAGTGTTAGCAAACACTTACACAAAAAACTCAAGTTAATTAAAAAATAGTGTTCCACATATACAGGAGTAGTCTCCTCTAGGACGTTGGCCTAAGGTTCCATAGGTACAAGAACTGACACAATGCTAACCTGAGAACCTTATAGGTCCCACGGATAGAGATACCACAACTACAAATATGTTAAAGATACTTTAAAGTTCTCATGATTGTAAGAACAGGAAAGAGGGGAAATTATAAAAAAACAAGCGTACGAAAAGAAGTACCTGAGAAGTCATTCCTGCAGAACTCACAACAGGTCCCATAAATAATGGGACTTCAACTATGTTGGATTTAGGTCAAGTAAGATCAGAAGAAGTATAAGTAAAAGGGTGGCACAGAAATAGCTACTTTATACAAGAAATGTTTGATACTTGTATGGTTATCTCTACAAAAATCAGGATGGGACTTGTAGGTGATGGCAAGAGGGCTGCCTCCACAGCATTCACAGCAGGTACCGTAAAATAAAAGGGCCTCACTAGCACCAACCTATGATAAAGTAGGGGTATAAGTGATGTCGAATTACATATGTAGTGAAGAAAGTATGTGGAAGTGTAGTAAAGTTAAGTTAAAGATTTGTTAGAAGCAAGAGCATATGAAGGAAATAGTTGATCCTAACAAGAATGAGCAGTACCTAAGAAGAAGCAATAGCCTATAAAACAGGATCACTAGAAGTAATATTGAATATAGGCTAAGATGGAAGAAGATGGATACGGGTCCTATTGTCCATAGGCATATAAACTCGGGGGATAGGTATCGTATCGGAATGTGACAGACCTGGGACAGTAACTCTAATGAGCAGCACTATTCTCCCGGTAGTAGAAGGGCTATGTGGAGATAAGCCCTACAAGGAAGAAAGAAAAATACAACACAAATAACATGAGGATCAACTATACATAGAAAAACTTAGATAGAAAAATATGGTAGAAATAACAAGTCAACTACCTCAGAAAGCCCTAAAAAATAACCATTCTCCGCAGAAGAGGCAGTAGGTAGGGAAGTACAGCTGGAAGAAACGATCCTCTACAAACATAAAGAGATAAAAGAATAAAAATATGTTTAAAAAGACAACATGTTAATAGAGCTCAGAAGAGTTCACATATACCTGGACAAAATGGGATGACACAGAAGAGGTTCTCGTAGTTGTGGGGATCACAAAATATAGCTTCAAAGGCAAAAAATAATGAGCAATGTCAGTAAAAGGTTGTAAGAAAAGAAAATAAGAAAGAAATAGTTGAATAGGGAGGAAGTAACAAATCCCTCTAGCCAGACCCTAAGAAGAGACCAACGTGGAATTCCTTTCCCTGGGAAAGCGTGCTCGAACAAGAGGTGGAGCTGAAGGATCAATCACCTCAACCGAAGAAACCTGTAGCCAGATAAACTCTCAAGCAAAGGAAGTCAAGATAAAAAACTTACAGTAGTTATGCATTCATTCTGCCCATATATGAGATGTCTGTTGGTAGGACTACTGGCAGAAGGAGAATATATCATAGTGTATTCGCTAGAGGACTATCTCAAAACTAGTAACAAAGTAGATGCGTCAGGATGATGTTCATCATGCGGGTCAGTGTCACTCACGTCATTTGAAGAAGAACTTTAATCATAATAGGAAGGAGTGCTTCTATAATCAACTAATTCATCTTCAAATGAATGGGAAGGGGAACCAAAAAGTGAAACCCCGTGAAAGTTAGTTTCACTAAGTAAAAAGGAGCCATGTATAATACCTTCAGCAACAAGAATGGAAGTATCAAGAGGCTCCTCATAATACAAACCCAAGGCTTCATAGACTTGTTCTACTGTCCTCTAGGTTGCCTCTACTCTAAGATCATCAGTCCTAAACTGGTGCACGTGAAGGAGTAGTAGCACTAGCTTAGTTCTTCTTCATGCTTGCCCTGGTCCTCACTGGTGAAGGAGGAGAAATAGGGGCAATAGCAGTAGTAGTAGCATCCTCAAGTGAATCGAGAGTAGCTCGTATGATGCTTGACACATCTACATCAGGGTGCCTCCTTTTAGAAGAAACTGGTGTTTTTTCCTTATCATTTCCCTTGGGCTTGGCAGGTTGCGGCTCAGGTTGTTTTCATTACTTTGACTCATCGAAAAGGGGCCTCAACAAGAATGGGGTAACTTGCTAAAGAGGGCTCTTAGCGATGGTGTTGCGATGCGACAACTTTGTTTGGGTCCTTTTACCCAAGTATTTGTCATTTTTTGGGAGCTTGGTAGAGATGGTCTCGTGAGGGACATCCTTCACATAGCTTTGAATGAGGCCCACCTCCCTCTGCCATAGATTAAACTAGGATAAAGTGCAATATGTCAAGTAATCATGAGGCACATATAAGCCTCCTAAGTGGCTAACCCTGTGAACTATTCCCTTAGAAGTGAAATTAGCATAGGACTCAAGATATAGCTCGGAGGGGGAGGTGATCGAAGGAGAGGAAGCTAAATGAACACCTTGATCATAGCCAAACTACCTCCTCACTCTCTTAGAGTGGTATAACTCCATGCCCTGGCCCAAGTCAGTTACTGAAGGAAGAATACAAGCCAAGAGCATAACTGCCACCTCAATATGAGGACATGCAGAAATAGACTTGGCGTCTACAGGATAATAAAAAGTAACTCCTAGAAGATGAGAAGGAGCCCTATGTGAAAACACCGCCAACTCGTTTGCAATATGTCCGAAAGCAGAATTTATCAATATTTTCTATTAGAGGGACTAGGGTAGCCTTAGGAACTTTCTTGTTCCACCAGGCAGTGTAAGCAACATGTCTATGGAAGGTCCTTACCTCTGGGGAAAAGTTGGGGAATCTCCCCCCAAAAAATGACATAAGGATGAAAGAGTTGGTAAAATTAATAGCATCATGACGTCCATAGGATCGCTCAAAATTAATATGAGCACGATCTAGCCAAGTATATATAAATCCCAAGGTCAGAGCTGTGAGGGGGACTGCCTGCCCTCAAGTAAGTCTCACAACATGTCTACAAAAAAGCTCACAAGGGGAATCGTCTAATCTTCCCAGAAATAAAAGCACACTAAGGAAAGTAATAAAGAATGTTGCTAAATGTAAGGTGAAATTAATGTTTGCTCCCTTGTGTCTTCTTAAGGCACCCTGGTCGAGATTTCTCACTTGGGCATCTTCTCGAAATCCTTAAACCAATACCTTTGCCCTTTGGCAAATGTATGTTTAGTGGTCCCAATTGTTTGATTGCAATATATTTAGCCACTTACCTAAAGAAGAGTGGATCTCTCCTACCATCCACTCCTCAACCGCATCCTCACAGCCATCAGAAAATATATTCTCTCCTAAGTAAGGTAAGGCGAGTAGCTTGCAAACATCCTCCATGGTTATAGTGAACTCACTCCAAAAAATAACAAAGGTGTTCGAATCTCTTCTCCAACGAGAAGCCAATAAAGTCAAAGTTCTATCATGCTTGACAATAGAACAAGTATTCAAACTAATAGTGGAGGTGGTGGTGGTAAGGCCAAGCCCCTAAATAATAGCCTTGTGTGAGGGGGTGGCCAAGACATGATCTACATATAGGGCCCACTCATCAGTAGAACCTCCACAAACTTTAAGTTCAATGTTGGAATGGGAAAAATCACCCCTATTCACTGAAACCCTAAGGATACTATTAGGTAAAAGAATAAGAAAGTTAGTAGACTCACTCATACCCACACGGGGTTGTTCGATGATCTTAGCCATAAACTCCTGCTCTAAGTTGGCGAGAGAAGGCATGAAGGTGTACCAAGGGATGAAGAATGGAGAAATGTGAGAATGCAAAAATAGCTAAAATCTCTGATACCAATTTGAGAATGCTATGTTCAGTTAGAATAAACACAAGTTTAATATTTTTATGTTTTTCCAATGTTAATGATTGAACTAAATTTACCCAATTAAACTTAGCACCGATTAAACCTTTCTTGTGAAAACTGATTTATCCAAATTTATCTTTTAACCCTAAACATGCATCTAGGTGATAATAGATAAAATAAATAACTCAAACCAAAAGAACACGGCGATGTACGAGGCAACCACAAAGGGAAAAAATCTAGGACAACCCATCCAGACAATCACTATGATGTGCTTTTACAAAGTGTAGACAATATACTTACACAACGATTCCATCCCCAATAAGTCTTGACGCTATTCTATCTTCAACCACTCCTCCACAGTGCAATGCATGAATACACTTGTGCTAGGTTCACAACAGATGAGTCCACGTGTGCCTCGGTATCCACCAATGCAGCTCAATAACTATCTATGAATAGGAACATGGATTTCACCGCCTCTTCACTGTAATTAGTACGTACGGAGTCCACCACACGAAATAGGTTCTTCTTGTGATGTAAGAAACAAACAAGGTTCCCAAATAAGATATCAAAGTATATAAGTTATGAATCTTGGATCCTGTAAACAAAAGGGTGAAACTTTTAGAGTTGAAACATTTGAAACAGGCTAGCTTTTCATTTTCCTCAAAACCTTTTATAGAAAATTATGGCGGTATGTTGTTCGAGTGATTTTGAGTTATCATTCAAACGAGATAGAGATCTCATTTGAATGAGATTTCATCTCGCTTCTAAGGAGCTCAGCAAAATCAAAATTGTACGCTTTATTTTATGCTCATTTGAAAGCATGGATTAAACGACCTAATGATGTCGTTTGAACGACATGGACATGTCGTTTGAATGACTAAATCGAATTTTAAATGTTTGCCTATAGGACTCTCAAAAAACATATTTTTGAAAAATTAGGTTCCAACGAGTTTACAAAAAGAACACCCTTATGAAAAATTCGAAGGACTCATAAAACAATATACGTTCATATCGATCCTCAGCATAAGTAGAGATAAACGTGGCATGATAAACAGGGCTTAGGATATGCACTCTTCAAAGATTTGCCACCACGTCTTCATCAAACAACGTCATAGGCTCATGGGATCACAAACTCAAAGTCTATCCTATGACTTAAACATTTTTTTCGGAATTATGCCAATTACATACGAATTGACTCGATTGGAAATTTGTCCTTACACAAGGCGGTATAACCCAAAATCCCTCTTTGAATGATTGGACAAGTATTACCTTTGAGATTTGGAATAAGTGATGGTGGAAGAGGGAACCCTTATCGTAGTAACCTCAAAAGACGAACCGCCCACAATAGAGACAGTGGAATCTAAGACGATAGAGGTGATGGTGGTTGCTTTGGTGGAAACAACAGTGGATACTGTGACGGAAATAGGAAAAGAAATTACTAGCACCTCATTAGGTGGCGACGACGAAAATAGTGTTTTGAGAAGAAGAGGCCATGAATGCATGTATTTGGAAGATCTAAAGCTAAAGGACTAATCGCAGTTTATACTTACTCTCTCTAAAGGCTCTATGAAATTTTTAAAGCTAGTGAAAATAAAGTGAAGAAAGGTTAAAAGGACCATTTTTATACTAAAAAGGGCACGCATGTTTGGGCGACTAAAATACCAACAAAGTATTACCTAAATGATGGAATATCTATTCCTGGAGTTACGCGTGTCTCCTTGAATCCATAAATGTGGGCTAAAGTGACATGCTAAGAAGGTAATGATGTGACTGAGTGAAACTGCTCACATTCCAAGACGATTTGAGTCATTGCATACAAAACCCTTTGGTATACCCAACACAAAGATTTTTGTACGAGGGGACTAATATAGAGGGGTGTTCATCTGTTATACAAAAATAAGCTTAGGGTGAGCAAGCCCACTTGGAGGGGATACCTCTGCCCAAATTATTAAGAAAATATTAGAGCAAGGGGGTCATCTTGATTGAGCCCTATGACCAAATGTGATACTTGGATGAGGGGAATCACCATGAGGAACCTCTTGTCCAAAGATTGAAGTTATAAAAAAAGGGACAAGAATGAGGGGGATCATTAGGAGCAACCCCTCCAAAGTGTGCTGAGGCCATAAAAAAGCCAAGGACGAGTGGGCTCACTGATTAGATCCTAAAAAGGAGAAATAAAAAAATGATAAGTCACGAAGAAAGAAGAATATATTGTTGAGTATATTTACTCAAATTAAAACGAGGAATACAAAGTTAACCTCAAATCCTAGAGGGGTAAGTATGCTGATACCAAATCAAGGAGGCACCGCGTGACCCTGAATACCAGCCTAACAAAAAATAGGGAAAGTTGGTATCAATATTTTTTAAAAATTAAAATTTCGAAGAAAAAAGAGTTAAAAGTAAACTAGGTATGACAACTTAATACTTGGGGAGTGCACAGTACACTAATCACAGCATGTCACGCAGAGCTAAGGATAGCCGCCTCACTAACTTGAAAACAAGTAAATAGGGGTGTGAGGGAGAGAATACTTGCACAGTAAAAGAAAGAAAAAAAAGTGAAATAAAAAGGAGAGGAGGGTATTACAGTATAACACCTCTCTCGCGGCGACCTCCTCAAGGTGTTCCACAACTATCGAAATAGTTGTATCACTAACCTGCAAACAAAGAAACAGGTAAGTGTTTGCAAGCACTTGTACAGGAAAATCAAGTTTGAAAGCTCTAAATAGACCACGTATTCACATGGGAAGTCTCATCCAAGACACTGGCCAGAGGTCTCGCAGCGGCGACAATAGATGCACAACTGACCTGAAAAATATTAAGGCAAGGAAGTGTTAGTTTACCCTTGTACATAAAATGCAAGTCAATAAAAAAATAGTGCGTCACATATACCGGAGTAGTCTCCTTCGAGATGCTGGCCTAAGGTTCCATAGGTACAAGAATGGGCGTAATGCTAACCTAAGAATCAAGATATAAGTCCCATAGATAAAGAGACCATAACTATAAATATATTAGAGAGACTTTTAAGTTGTTATTCAAGTAAGAAGAGGAAATAAGGACAAGTATATTAAATAGGGGTGCCACAAGAAGTACCTGAGAATTCACTCTTGTAGAACTCACAATATGCCACACAAATAATTGGACTTCAGCTATGCTGGCCTTGGGGAAAATAAGATTAGGAGAAGGTTAAGTAAAAGGCTAACACAAAAATAGTTACTCTTATACAAGAAATGCATGATGCTTGTGTGGTTATCTCCACAAAAATCAAGATGGGACCTATAGGTGATGGCTGGAGGGCTGCCTTCGCAGCACTCACAGTAAGCATCGTAGTTGAAAGGGCCTTTCTATCACCATCCTATGAATAAAGGAAGGATATAAGTGCTGACGAATTATATGTCTAGTGAAGAAAGTATACGTAAATGGAGTAAATTTGAGTTAAAATAGATACTTGGAGAGGTGTTATGATTATGCCTCCACCAGAACCTATTGTGGAAGAGGCTTCAATAGTCGTAGGGGCTATTTGAGTAACAGCTAGAGAACTAGTTAATGATGTGGTGATGTTGGCCAGCTGAAACATGAATAGATAGTGGCAAGACATGAGAATGAAGTTCAAATGATAAATAAAAATGAGTTGAGAAATAAAAGATTCAAAAAAGTAAATGTACTTGAACTCCCTCAAGGGAAGAAGGACGAAAGATAACTACTGGCATAGCCAGTACAGTACTAATGGAATGTTCATCAAAAGATTCATTAGAAACAAGAAAAAAACAAGGAAAGAGTTTATCCTAACAAGAATGAGCAGCACCTGAGACGAAGTAATGGCCTGTAAAATAGGTTCACTAGAAGTAATGGTGAATATCGGTTAAGATGAAAGAGGATGGATATGGGGACTATTGTCCATATGCGCATAAACTCAAGGGATAGTTATCCTCTTGAAAGGTGGCAGGCCTGGGACAATATTTCTAGTGAGCAGTACCATTCTCCTGGAAGTGGAAGAGCAACATGGAGACAAGCCCTGGAAGGAAGAAAGATAAAGATAACACAGATAACATGAAGCTCAACTATAGATAGAAAAATAAAGATGGAAAAAGATGGTAGAAATGACAAGTCCAAATACCTTTAAAATCCTGACAGAGGAACCACTCACCGCAGGAGAGGCATGCGATGGGGAAGTACAACTGGGAGGGACGGTCCTCTGTAAACACATAAAGAGAAAAGCATAAAAATATGTCTAAAAATACAACATGTTAAAAGAGATAAGAGGATTTGATACTCACTTGAAAAGGACGGGATGACACATAAGAAGAGTTCCTCGTGGTCATGGAGATCACAGAAGATAGCTTCAAAGCCAAAAAAGAATGATTAATGTCAGTAAAAGGTTACAACCAAAGAGAAGAGGAAAGAAACAGTTGAATAGGGAGAAAGTAACAAAAACACAAAGAAATACTGACATGGAATTCCTTTCCATGGGAAAGGGTGCTTGGACAAGAGGTGGAGGTGAAGGATCACTCGCCTCATTAGAAGAAACCTACAAAATGTCACAAAGATAAAGATGAATTAGACAGAGCCATAAAATTATCTTGTTGAAAGGTCACGGAAAGGAAGTCAAGGGAAATACTTACAGTAGTTATGCATTCACCCTGCCCATATGGGAGATGTCTATTGGTAGGACTACTGATAGAAGGAGAATATATCATATTATCCTCGCTAGAGGACTCTCTCGAAACTAGCAACAAAGTAGAAGAGTCAGGATGATGTTCATCATGAGGTTCAATATCACTCACGTCATTTGAATAAGAACTGTCATCACTATAGGAAGAAGTGCTTCTATAATCAACTAGTTCCTCTTCGAATGAGTGAGAATTGGAACCAGCAAGTGAAACCCCATGAAAGTCAGTTTCACTAAGTAAAGAGGAGTCAAGTATAATACCTTCAGCAATAGGAATGGAAGTAGCAGGAGGCTTATTAGAAGACAAACATAAGGCTTCATATAATTTTTCGTATACAATCATGTAGGTCTAGTCCACTCCAAGATTGAAGCTACAGAAAAAGGGACAAAAATGAGGGGACTCACCACGGGTAACCCCTCATCCCAAAATTGAAGCCACAAAAAGAGGCAAGGATGATGGGGCTCACCACGAACAACCCCTCTAAAAAAGAATGCAGTCATAAAAAATGGCCAGGGTGATGGGACTCACAACGAGAAACCCCCTCTCCCAAGTTGGCATCCTAAAAAAAAGAGGTAGGGTGAGGAGCTCCACTTCGACTGGCCCCTCTACACCAAATCAAATACTACATAATTGACATAGAAAAAGGGGGTCCACCTTGAGTGGCCTCATCCCCAAGATTTGTTACTAAGAAAACAACAAAGTACAAATATTTATTTTCTTGCACAAGTAGTTTAGTTAAGAAAACAGGGCTTAACCATGTTAGTTGGGATCTCTTGAGACTTTTGGCTTGGTGGCTGAGAGACAAGCTTCGTTCAGCCAGCTCAACCATTCAGCACTTTAAGATAGAAAGAATACTAGTAGAGGGAACATAGAAATCACTCAAGGCCCTACATAGCCCACACATAGTTATAACTAAAGTGAGTAGCCAAGACGTTGATCACAAGAAAATCACTTTTTATAAAAGGATTTTAGAGAGGGTGTCCCTCGAGGCAACTGTCAAGTTTACAATGGTTGTATAGCAAGATACTGTTTGAAAATATATTTACCAAATCATATATTTTGTCACCATTAGAAGGCATATTTGCTTTTTGACTTTGGTTTACACTAGTTATCATATGTCAGAAGGGATAGTCAACTACAGACTAGGTAGGGACAAAAGGTACATTGCAGACCTTATCCCTCAAGTTTCCTCTCATTTTTAGCACCCAAAAAGGCCCAAACCATCCCTAGTATTAACCTATAAATAGGACCCCTAGTAAGATCAAATCAGACATCAGAAACTTAAGTTAAACCTTTACTCGGTCAAAATAACACCAGACCTAGTATTCTCTCCCTTCTCTTTCTCTTAGTGTTAAGTTCTCGTTTCTTCACTCCCACCTTTACATACAACTTTATCAGGAGACTCTTCTCTCCAAGTTAAAATTATTGCTTGTGAAGTTCATCTTATTGCAGGAAGAGGTCCTGGTATTTACTCCATTTTTACTAGGAGAGGAAGGTTTTACCAGAAGCTGCTCTTGAAACCTTGATGACTTTGGAGGCAGAGTCCATTGGAGTGGGTCGCACCTCACCCATTCTAGTTTCTAATCCGACCCCAGTCACACTATCCTAGGCTTGTGTGCATTGTGCATGTTTATTCATTAAGTTGATATTTATCTTGTCACATGAGGTTGAGGCTTAGTTTAATAGAGTTTTGTGATCAATTAAAACTTCTTGAACATAATTGAGTTCTTGGGTCATAATTCATTTATATCTAGTTCACACCCATTCATTCCATCCCACATATTTAGACACATTGATACTATGCTAATGTGTAAAGCTTTTGTATTTAGTGTCGAGTTTGTGGTTATTTATTCCTAAATATGTGTGCCGAATTTACTTTCGAATATTTTTCATATATTATATATGGTATCGTGTTTTGACTCTTTATAGTTGACATTTAGTCCATGTTTATCATATACCTAATCGTTTGGATTATTATGCTTGAGTTTTTGTATCGTATTTGTAAAATTGATACTTTTTGAAAAATAATTGGTGAAGCCTTTGAGATTATCATTACACGGGTGTCATTTGCATATCTATGTGATTATATCTTACTTCTTCTATGTGATGATTTATTCTTCATGTTTAACTTCATCTCCTTTGTCTATTTCGGAACAAAAAGGAGGAGAATAAGTAAAGGCGGAGTTTGATTTTTAGGGGAGATCGCATTTACGAGTTTTTATTTTCTATTTCAAACTCTATGCATCACGAGTATTTTTCTTTGTTTCATGTGTGTAAGTATCCAAAGGAAGAACATATTGAACCGCATGAAGACAAATTACCCAAGGGAAGATCAAGAAGAACAAGATATTGAAGACAAAGTTTATATATGCCATTTCAATTCTAGGGTTTAGGAAGGGTATTTAGATTTTTGTCATGGAGGGGTAATTTTATAATTTGGGTTTCGGTTAGTTTTGTACCGAAATAGTCAAAGGAGGGGACTTGTAAGCGCAAATATTTTAGACTAGGATTTTTATTTGTATTTATTTAAACTTTGGCCTTTTTGGCATATCCCGTTACAAATCGTCACGCTCCGACATGACGAACCCAACTCCAATATCTCCAAGATTGAAGACTTCCCTACATCTCAAAGAAGGCATAATTCTTTTAGGAGTTTAAAATTATTCATAAGGTTACATGGGATGTTACTTTTATGAAAATTGTGGTTGGATTTTTTAAATAAAAATTTACTTTTTTAACCTCGTTCAAGCGAGATCAGCATCTTGTTCGAATGAAATGGCCTTTTTGTTTGAAGGGTCGTTTGATCTCTACATCGAATGAACTACTAACAAGGGTGTACTATTTAAATTCTTAGAAGAACCTTATAAGATGGTTCTAATGATATTACTATCACGTTTGAACGAACTGCAATTTTCATTCATATGCAATGACAATCTCATTCGAATGACTTCTATTTTCCTTTGAATGAATTTTTTGCCTCAAATTTCATGTCAGGTGTATAAATACCTGTTTTGACTCCAAACTTAGTAAGACTTTTGACATGAATTTTTTTTCATATCTATTGCAAAAGTTTTCAAGTTTTGTGTTACCAAAACACTTTTGAATCACAAGTTTAGATCCCCAAATAGTTTTTGTGAATCGTTTTGAAATTTTGTAAGTTTCATACCTTGGATACACTTGTGGAAAGGATTCTCCGTGACTGAATTCATGAACCCGAAGGATCACGATTGAAGAAGACTGAAGGCATGGATTGCCACCTGTGGACAATTCTGTATTGATCGGTTTTCTTTAAGAAGTTTTGCAAAGACTGCACATTACTTGTGGATTATCAAGTAGTCTCTAAGTAAACTATCTTATAAAGCATTCTATAGTGTTGAGTATAGGTTTTTCTCTTAAAACGAATTTTTCATCATCTCCATGTGTTTGCATATTTGGCTTGATATTTGCAATTATATATTTAAACCATATATTTGCATACACACAAAAATAAAATTATTGATTGTAACCATTCTTGCAGGGCATGTTCACGTGCTTATATAGTGGTATCAGAGCATTCCACTCTAACAATATTTTGTTTATTTAAGTTATTTAATTTGAGTTTATTATGTTGAATAATTTTATTGAATTATGAATTATGCATTCTTGTACGCAAGATGACCTTTGTTTAAACATATTAATACATGATAATTGAATTTTGAAGGTTATTTAATGGATTACTCACAATACAAAGATTGAATTGGGGAGAGTAATTGAATATCAGATAATCATGTAAAGGGAATTCAAGAATTTGTGAAATACGCTTATAGAATTCTTAAAAGTGATAAGATTCCGTGTTCGTGCACTCATTGTATAAATAAAAAACATAAATCTTTAGAAGACGTTGAGTTGGATTTACTAATGTGTCGAATTTAGCAAGACTATAAGATATTGACATACCATGATAAAAAAAATATACTTTATGTTCTAGAATAATTATCGGTACCCGACCGCGTAATGAAACCCCACCGAATGGAAGTGGTACTTGATTAGACAATACATTGTCTATTCACCAACTTAATTGATGATTCTTACGGAGTACATTGCCATCAAAACCATAAACCTATAGATACATGTAATGTGCACTATAACCAAGTCAATGAAAAAGTTTATTCTAAATTACCAGTTGATTGTGAATACATATGGTCAAAAATCGATGCAGTTAGACTACTGTATAAAGATTGCGATGAAGATCATCACTCGGTTTTATATGCAATTATTAGTTTGCATAGTTTGAAGAGTCAATTTGGTTTGTCGAGAAACATTCAGAATTATTAAATGGGTTAAGGAATTCTCCCAAAAAAGAACATGTTACCAAACAATTATCCTAGCACGAAGAAGAGCTTGAAGGGTTTGGGTTTAAAGTACAAATCTATTCATTCACACGAGTATTTTTTAATATTGTGTCATAACGAGCACGAAGATAAGGATGAATGTCCTATATGTAGTGAGCCTAGATATGTGTCTTGTGAGAATGGAAAGGACAAGACTACAAAATATCGCAAGTGCTCGTAAGTTCCACCAAAGGTTTTGTATTATTTTCCACTTGGGCCATGGTTAAAATGATTTTTCATTGTACCATGGATAATAGACGCCATGACATGACATGCTCGATGAAAGTTAGATGGGGATCTCATGAATCATCTAATTGATTCACTCATATGGAAAATTTCAAATGCACGACACCGTGAATTTAAAGAGAAACCCTGTCATGTCCGTTTTGCATTATTAACTGGATAAAGTTGTAGGTTTTTTTAGGTAGGTAGATTGTAAGAACCGAGAATTTCTTCACAACCTAATATACCTAAGACTATGATTTATACCTTCATTAGGTGTGTTAAACCAAAAGTCTTCTCAAGACGAAATAAACTATGTTTAAAACCCTATAACTTTGTTAGTTAACTTAGACCCCTTAAAGTTTCAGTAAATTATAAAAGAGCCCCTGAAATTTTCAAACTAAGATAACATGAGATATATTTAACCCCTAAACCCCAATCTTACAACAAATTAAACCTTTAGACCTTAACTAATATAAAATTACAATTTCAACCCTAAAAACTTTATAAAATTACCAAACTGCCCCTTAACTTTATAAAAAGTGTATTTTTAGGGCTATAAATTCAATTATATAATCAATGAAGGACTGCAACCCAAACCTTCTTGAATTTTGTTTCAAACCCAGCATGCTACCCCGCATCAACATAAGAGGTTAAAAACACATGGAAAACCCTATTAACCCATGTGCACCCCATTTACCCACAACTAAAACACCACTAAACTAGTTCAAATCCGCCCCCGTTTAGCTCCAATCAAATCCTCACCTGAAATAGTATAAATACCACTCAACCCAAGCAGTAAAAACTCGCCCTGTAGTTCAGTTTCAAATATTGAAAGTTCCTTCAATTCAGGTAACTCATCATTTTATGCTTCATTTTCAATGTTTTCAATTCTAGTAGTTTTCTGAATAGTTAATATAGTTAGAGTACTTGAAATATGAAAGCTTTTACGTGTAGAATGACCTAGGATAGTAAAAATCAGAAGGAACACCATTAAAGCTTGAGATTTGATGGTCAAACTCAATATATTGTCTTAAACTTTGATTTAAAGCCATGTAAAACTTCATTTTAACCTCAGGATCTCGAATGTAATTGTTAAAAGCCGCAAAAGTTCATGTAGAGATCAAATCAATCGAAAGTGTTTTTTGAACTCAAAACCTAAAAATTCAAAATTCTCAATGTACAATCCATCAAAATCTTTGAAACCAAAACCAAGCTACTCCCACACATAGGGGAAATTAAACCCAATTCATAAGAGACATTGCCATATACCATAAATTCATGAAAGTTAGGTCAAATTTTCATGAAAAAATACAATTTAGAACTTGAGTTATACAAAATGTCAAACCATGAAACTTATATATTTGGATTCCTCAATAAAAATTAGGTTAAGTTTGTTAAGGAATCATATCAAATGGTATAACAACGAAGGATAAAACCTCGGTAGAAAATTGAAACCTTAAAAACTCAAAATTGAGAGGTTGAAGATGAAGAGTTTATTCAGAAAACTTGATCATGTGCGTGAGGGCACATGGCCAATGACGATATTCTGAGTTTTTCCCCAAAAATTTTATTAAATTTTTCTGAACAAAATAGTATATGAGAAGACCATGTTTGGATATTCTTAGCCCAAGTTATGTAAAAACAACGTTTTTACCTAAAGGAATTCCTTTAAAATTACAAATCAACCTCTATCAACTTTTCCAACTTATGAGTCTGATCCCCAAATTTTTCCCATACATACATCAAACTATTTTAAGATGAAAAATAACCTATTGTACAAAAGTTCAAAAATGAGATTAAGGTAACTATTTTAAAATCCCAAGAGAATTACAAATAAGCCCTCGAAACATTAACAAAGACAGTTTTAAAAACAAAACTGACTGATTTACCCCTAATACTCATACACCACACATTGTATAAAATAAAATCAAGCCATAATTATTTTGAATATCCTAGTGTGAAAGAATGTCAACCGAATACCAAGCATGTAGGTTTTTCCTACCTTTTCAATATTATACTTTGCGTATTTAAAATAGTGATATTGATATCACTATGTGATAGCCACATTTACTCCGAGTATGTGTATGTTATTATACTGCCATACTACATATTTTGTTAACCATCATCAGTATTTGAATTATCACCAGTATTTAAATTTAAGGATCAATTTTAACCCCTCTCATATAATAGATGATATCATGTACTTTACTTACTCAGTTTACCTTGGAACTTTGTGCCATTTTTACTATAAGCATAAGTATTAACTAGGAAGTAGACTGACATGTTATCCCACGAAACTTTTTACTTGTCCTATTGGTCTCAGATGATTGAGATCCATGACTATTGCTACATACATATGAGTGACACCTTAATTATGAGAATAACAGATTACTATTCCCCAAAAGTTTTGGGATTGATTGACTGATTATTATCAAGTTAACGGATGGCTTAATTACCCCTATAACCATTAGTGAGCTAGTAAGAATGGGATTATTAGTTCAAATTCTTTTGAATTTCTTGAACACGATCCTAACTAAACTAGTAATGAACCGTATTTCTTAAAAGGATACTCACTACGGAATTATGAGTTCCAAAATTTTGATGTTTTATAATCTGATAAATATGGAATTATTAGCTTATTATTGTCAACGTTTTAAACACTGATTCTATACACAATTTAACTCTCATTTATATCTATATCATTGTTAAAGAACTGCTAGAACCTGCTTAGCATATTTGTGATAATTCCTTCCTTCTCAAGATCTGCCAGGAGAAAGAAGATACTATCCCTTCCCTACTAGCAACATAAACTGATCACCTATTAGCGTATGTGACTGCATGGGCTGATATTAAACCATATGGGAGCAAGGAGTGGAGCTTTTCAATTTTTAATATTATCGTGTGTACTAGAAACGTGTAACTCACCCCTGTGGTGGTTCAACCTTATATAACATATTAATAATGAATAAAAAGTTAAGTTATTACACCTTAGCTTTAATCCATTGTTTTACGTGTACTTCTTGTTCATTTATACCAAAAATCATGGTATGACAAGTTAGTATCAAAGCGTGTTTTAAATCTAAAACATATTGCAAGGTTAGCATTCTATGTGGGAATTAGATAAGATATAAGTTATTTGATCTTTTTGTAACTTCTTTTATTACTATTAATATATGGTAAATCCATTTTTTTGTATGGACTCATGGGATACATTTTCGTTTAACATAGATCTCGAGTTAGATAACAGATGGGAAATGCGCGTAAGAGAATAGGCTTTGGCCAGGTTAAGAGAAATGATTCATGGAGTTGAAGAAGACTGTGTAGGTTTAAGTAACGGCATTATAAAGCTGGTATTGACCAATATAGCATTGGGCAAGATGCAGGTGATTCAAAAAGTGGATTAATTTTTCAATGATCGGGTCATACTTCAAGAAGCTATAAATTTAGCACTTGCAGATGAACTGTCGACTCCACCAATGTACCCAAAAGCGACATCCAATGGTGAAATACATGGCGAGTATTCTTATAGAACCAAAGGTGACTTGACGGATGATGTAGACCAAAGTGAATATCTAGTTAGCCCAGATTCTACATCTAGTGATGACGCAGTTGTTGCTACTTAGAAATCTAATGTTAAAAGTTGTATTAAATGTTGTAGAATTATATGTTAGCCACACTGATATAAATGATGATGTATAGTAGTACTATACAAGTAAATTAATGTAAAATATAGTAGTCTTGTTTCTTTATTATAGTTTATAAATTTTATTATTCAAACTATTTTATTTCAGGATGGTTAGTACATAAACCCCCTATGCTGGAACTTAACCTGAATAGACGTAGATTGAAGGAATCATGCGGTGTCTCTAGGAACTTACTACGTTAGCCTGACAATAACAAACTACTTGGTCTATTCCTGAGGATATTTTTGATGAAATTCGTCGAATGAATGCTCTTAAGGAATTTCTACGACAACGACCCCCGTCTTTTCTTGGAAAGCCAGGTGCTAATGAAGTTGAGAAATGGATGCGCCAGATTATGAAAATTCTGAACGGAGTAGGTATAGCTACTAATCTCTAAATAACTTTAGTCGCTTATATATTTGAAGGTGAAGAAGATTTCTGGTGGCAATCAATGTCTCGCAATCAGGATAATGCTAATTTTACTTGGGAACAATTTGAGGAGACATTTTTGAAAAAGTATTTTCTCTAGACTGAGCGAGACCAATGAACTGTTGATTACCTAAAATTTTAATAAGCTAACCTCTCAGAATCTCTTTACAAGGCTAAGTTTACCTAGCAATCTCGTTTTGCCCTGGAGTATGTGGATA
Source organism: Sambucus nigra (assembly GCA_949130495.1). Lineage (NCBI taxonomy): Eukaryota > Viridiplantae > Streptophyta > Magnoliopsida > Dipsacales > Adoxaceae > Sambucus > Sambucus nigra. The sequence goes on along the minus strand of OX422218.1, from coordinate 255,320,434 downwards.
CTAAGATGAAGAGATGTAGGTAGTTTGAGAGAGGATTACATCCAAGAATTAATAATTCAATCACTCCATTACAAATTCGTGGAACTCAACTCTTCAACCCTGATCTGATCTTCACTCCCAACTACCAGAAATAACCATGTCATCATAACTCCATATCATTTTAAACCCCATCCTTATGCAAACTCGAGAGGACAAGCTTATTCCCACATCCGTCACAACATAACCCATTTCGAGATCCGTTGGCATAAATGTCATTAGGTAGGAAATATTCGCCCCTGATATCCTAAGATAAAATCATCTCCAATTCATCGCCAACAAAACAAACCCTCACAAAATCCAAAATTACGTTATATTCCAAATCACTCAAGCCAACCAAGAAAGTTAAGACAATTTTGAATCGTGGGAGGAATCATGCCACATGGCCTATGTGAAATGCACATGACGTGATCAGAGGTATGATTATATTTTAGCATTTTCATAAAAAAAAAAAATTGATACAGGATCTATGCATTCCTTTATTAGTCTTAGACAAGCTAATTTAATATAATTATCTCCAACCTCATTAACTAGTCCATTAGATACTGAATTACTAACAGGTGAAATCAATACCTCAACGTAAGGTAATATGAATCGTAAAATTCGGCATGGTCTAGGAACTCTTTTTGTTAACCTAATAATTCTTGATATTCACAGTTTTGATATTTTTATTGGAATGTATGTATTATTTAAGCATCACACTTATATCAATTGTCAAGCTATGAAAATTCATTTTCAAAACGAAAAGAATTATTCTTTTGTGTTTCAAGGAGCTTGTTCATCAAAACCTTCACATTTCCAAATTCATATTTCTTCTTTGATTCCAAATACGTTGGAACAATTTGAAGACGATTTTCTCACAAATTTATCATGATTACCCCCTTCTAGAGAAATTGAGTTTAGTATCAATCTTTATCCTAATACACTTCCTATTTTGATACGTCCATATTGAATGGATCCATTAGAACTCGAGAACTCCGTACCCTTGGGGAGTTCTAATTAGATGATCTTTTATTCGATTAAGTTCATCACCTTGGGGAGTTATAGTGTTATTTATTAAGAAACATGATGGAAGATTTAGACGGTGCATAGATTATCATAAAATGAATTTCGAAACTATTAAGAATAAGTATCCTTTACCCCAAATAGCAAATCTGATTGATCAACTTAGAGGAGAAAGGGTCTTTTCTAAAATAGACTTATGATTCTGTTATCATCGGTTATGCATTAGAGAGGAAGATATTCTGAAAACTACTTTTCGAACTCGTTATCATATTTGAATTCACTGTAATGTCATTTGGTTTAACCAATTCCCCAACAACTTTTATGGATCTGATGCACATAATTTTTTAACCTCTTCTTGATCATTTTGTTATCGTTTTCATTGACGATATTCTCGTACAACATTTGATGGTAGTCTTAAGTAACATAGAAACCATCCGTTTACGCAAAAAAGAGAAAATTTGATTTCCCAATGAAGGAAATCAAATTTTTATGACATGTGATTTCTAAGAATGGAATCCAAGTCGATCCATCCAAAGTTTCAGCAATTTTGGAATTGGAAAAATCCTACCAATATTACTGCAATAAAGAGTTTTTTTTAGGATTAGCTGGATATTATCGTTGTTTTGTTGAAGGATCTTCACGCATTGCTCTTACCCTTTCCAAACAAACTAGGAAGGAAGTTCCATTTTTACGGACTGAAGAATGTAGCCAATCATTCCAAGTGTTGCAAGTTGACTACTGCTCCTATTCTCACTATTCCTTCCAGTGATGTAAGTTATGAGGTGTATACCGATGATTCATTACAAGGATTATGATGTGTGTTAATGAACAACGAAAAAGTGGTAGAATATGGATCACGACAACTCAAGACACATGAGCGTAATTATTCAATCCATGATCTAGAATTAGCAACAGTAGTTTTTGCATTAAAGATTTGACATTGTTAGCTTTATGGTGTAAGTTTTCAAGTGTTTTCAGATCAAAAAAGTTTGAAGTGTGTATATATATATATATATATATGTGTGTGTGTGTGTGTGTGTGTGTGTGTGTGTGTGTGTGTGTGCGTGTGTGCGTGTGTGTGTTATTTCATCTAATGAGATCACTATGTCGTTAGATTTTATACCGATTGTCCAGGAGTTTTTGGACATGTTTGATGAGGTACAAGGGCTATCGTCATTATAAGAGATGGAATTATTTATTGATTTGGATTCAAGCACTAGGACCATTACAAGGGAACCATACTAGATGGATCCATTAGAGTTGTGGGAGTTACATCAGTAGGTTCAGAAGTTATTGATCCATACATTTCTATGGAGGAGCCCCACTCCGGGGGGGCTCCAATTTTATTTATGAAAAATATGGACGGTTCGCTCTGATTGTATGTGGATTATAAGGAGTTGAATAAGGTTATTATGACACCCCGCCTAATTAAATACCGGGCGATCACTCCTTTATTAAATTAAAATCAAGGTGAACAGTTGGTTCATTCTTAGCATCACTGTCGTAAAAATAACTTTTTCTAAATTAACACCCTAATTAATTAAGCTAAGTGTCCAAGCCATTTTTCAACATTACTAACCAATTTTATTTTTTTAAAGGAAAATTATTTATTTAATTAGTAACAACATTTTCAATAAGTAATAATCATACAACAATTATCCTGGAACATAATCCAATTACTTTAAACATTCAACATCCAAAATCCCAACATTTAAAACTTAATGTAAAACATACATGCTGAATAAATCCCAAAGTAACAGTACTAGAAATAACTGAAACACAAATGTCCCAACAAAACAGATAAATAGTGGAAAGGGCGACACATGCCCCAATAACTAAGAATCATAGGAATGGAATCAAGTAAATAAAATCGTCTAAGCAAGTGGCCTGCAACTCCCACCTAAGCTGCAGCACGTTCCTTCCAAGGGATCCTAAGCAAGACGCCCATGTGGCTGGGCACCTGCAGTACATACATATATATACAAGAGAGAGAGATAGAGAGAAACGGGTCAGAGCCCGATAGTGTATATGATTTAAAAATTATTTAGAAAGTATTTAAATTGATACAGGCCAATGCAATAACATATTAGTGCGACACTCTCTTGAGAAATTCTCACCTCTCTTCTAATGTGCACACCTATCGCACTAACCTTCCCAGTGGTCTATCTCATCATATATCACGCTATTCTTTCCCAATGGTTTAACTTATCTTAGGTTATTCGCAGGATTCAAAATTTAACGATTCAATTGTTTGAAAGAATATTTCAATTAGTAACCAAAGTTCTCATTTTAACTTTATCAATCAATAAAGTTTTTCAGTGTCATATTATACTTTCTCAAAACAAGTATTTACAATTTGAGTCATCAACAATGTCCTACATATCAAATCACAATAGGTAGCTCCAGATTTCCGAATTTCATATATATATATATATATATATATATATATATATTAACTACTCATAAAATATATATATCATAACAGCACCCCAAATAAAAGCTATGGTGCGGGCATACTCTACTATCCAATCCCCGTATCACTCGTACAAAGGGAAATACAAATTCGGAATCACTCTCGAACTGTATTAACACATACTCAAACAATATTGAGGCGAAGCGTAGATTCCAAGTCTCTAAGAGGATAGCATATGTCTGCATCTCTTAGGATCATCTGAACTATCACTGTGATAGCATGTACCAAGGATTTCTATACACAAACAATATGAGGCGAAGCATAGATTCTAAGTCTCTAAGAGGAAAGCACATACCCGAATCTCTTAGGACCATCTGAACTATCATTTCGATAGCCTATACCAAGCATATCTATTTTCTAGGGTACAAGTCAATATCCCCCATAAAGGTCCCATCGAGATAAGACTGTCCCAGCGCGGAAACCTCAGGGATAGAAAGTAGCGTGGGCATGATTTTCACACATAGATAGTATATGCATACACAATCATATAACTATACTAATATTACCATATCAATAATGGGTAAATTCTCAAATCCCATAGTTACGACTTTTATCCATATTATCATATTTTAGTAAACACTTATAACGGTTCGTTTCTAACCTCGATTCGGTATTATTCCAACGTACCACACAACTCTCATGGCTTTATTCTCCAAATTATAAAATTCAGTAGGTATACACATTTGTCCCAAAGTAACTCTCTTACGTGTCTCTCTCTTTAAATCATAAATTCACCGACCCTTATGTAATTATCCCAAAATACAATCTTAGCCCGACATCAAGGGTCCCAAAATTTATTCACATGTCCTACTGGTCTTCCCTATCTCCCAAAACATTTTATTAAGGATGCCCAAGAATTATTTCACAATAAATTGAACTTAACTAATTTAGAAAGGGAAATAGGAGTCTGCCAGGAGGAGTCGATCGATCGAGGTCTGGGGCTCGATCGATCGAACCTTCGATCGATCGAAGCTCTGGGCTCGATCGATCGATCAAGTAGGTCTGCGAAATCTGCAGAATTGCAGTTATGGGTTTCATCTTCTAACCTTCACTAAATCCATATTTTTCAATCCCAAACGTCTCAAAAATTGTACTATTAACATTATATCATCCTACTGGGTATTTCTAACGTGAAGCATGAGGATTTCTATCATTTTACATGGATTAACAACCCAAAATTATTATAATTATCAAGAACCCGAGAAATCTCTTAAACATGTTTCTAACAAGTATTTCCAGAAAATCTCTTCTTTTAAACATCATAATTTCGTGGGTAATTCCTCCACATGGCAAGGGTTTCCAGAATTATAAATATATCCATCACTACATGCAATTTCCTAACTCATATCTTAGGTTTCTTCCATAAAAACTCATTCTAATTACTCCTAAACTAATATGAAAGATGCACCAACGAAATAAGCAAGATAAACACTTGCCTGGGATTTTCGACGTTCTGGTTTGCGGATGATTTTGGTGTGGTTGCATTCCCCGTCGCGCGATCTACGCGTTGGTGGTGACGGCGGTGCAATCGGAGGTGTTCTTGGCCTAGAACTCCTTGGAGAGCTTCTCCTCTTCCTCCCCAGTGGCCATCATTAGTATTTCATTGTGTTAACCCTAAAATATGACACTTTCCATCTGATATAACCCTATAAAATCCGTAGGTTTAATTACCCATAATTCCGAAATGTCCAAAACGCCCTCCCAGGGTACTAATTAGGCCTAAAAACGCCCCGAGACCCAAACTAAACCCCCGGGTACATTTTTCTGACTATCTCGACCCTTCTGAACGCGTTGGCGCACTCAAAATGACATACGAACAACCTATAAAATATTCACTTTTATTAATCCACATTTAGTCCCGACACAACACAGGCGCGTCCTGACTTAAATTTCCACAATTGTCATTTTATTCACACGTGACAATATTATAAAAATAAATCTCATATATTACTATACTCATCCATTAATATGCAACAAATAATATATTCCCAATAATTACTAACTCTTGTCACGCTAGTAAATATTTAAAACAACATTTCAGATTAAAATTAAATTAATTTATCTCAATTAAATTTAATAAATCCTTAAATTTAAAAGCCATGAAAATACGGGGTATTATATACTTCCCCCCTAATAACGGAATTTTGTCCTGAAATTCGGAAAATAAGGCCTACCAGGTAGCACAATTCTGGATATCCTTGTCCGTACGCAAACTATCTACATAGTACGGCGCTCAATCACTATAGCTTTTTCCTCATAGCAACATTATTTTACATTCTCATTGGAGACACTTCACATTGTGTTCTCAACCGACAACATTTGCATAGGTCACGCCTATACGTTATAATTTCCTTATCTCACTATCATTAGGAGGCCGCACCTCACTACATGACAAACTACTCGTATTTATTCATACACAAAAATCCCATTCTGAGAAGATCATACGAACATTTGACCACTCCTGACTGCCTAAAACAGTCGTGGAATTCCACCATAGATATCGGATATTTTCTCGACCGATCAAAAATTCTGATTATCTACTCTCCTCTAAACATACGGAAGGAGAATAGTCGAGGTTCTTTCATAACAAAACCTTAATAAGTACCTCGTACGCGACAAACAGGTATGAGTGCTTCTACAGAGCATACTTGAAATCATCGTACCAAGATTCCAAAATTTCCTTCACTTGGCTCCACTAATCTTTAATCACCATGCGCTTATTCCCTGGCTAAGGGTGATACATCCTACTCGAAACGAAATCTTATCTCCGATGGTTCCTGAAATCCCATTTCAAAGGTGGGATTCACCAATCTCATCCTAATTCAGAAATTTATACTGCGTCGGACCATGCACTGGCGCGATCCTTCCTTTCAAAGGAAGTCTGGGGCATACTAGTTAATATTGTAAGCCAGCCCAAAGGAATATCAATCACTTCCTTCTCGGCGACTTAATTCACATGTTCGGTATAAACCCTTGATCTTGTTTTGAGGATGGCAACTCATCCAAGAACTTTACCGGCTTTACCGACCTCTTCCAAGTTCAGGAATTTTCGATAAACACAAAATTCTTTGGTTGATTCTCCTCTTTCAACCAAACCTTACCTATGGGCGGTGCATGTAGAGACTACTCACTATGTCTCGCTAAACATCGATTCTTCCCTTGAAATGTCTCACATTAAGTGACACGTAATACTCCCCTTCCTTCCTTAGAGTATGCCGAAAGTTTCGACCCGTGCTCTTCTCTCCACGAAGCGCAATTCTGGATCTCTTATACTATACTAACATCATTACTCTTTGTATGCGCAAGTCGCTCTCACACTTGACTAATAACAACTCTGCTCCGGGTGTTCTTCATAATCATTTAATTCTGCTCTATTCAAGGAATACCAATTCTTGAATGGCTTCCCACAGCCTTCCAATCAAGTTAGGGCGTGCTATTCTAATTGCACACTTATGTATGGATTATCGCCCCTCATGTGACGTTTAATCCACTCTATCACTTCCACTTCGTTATCATAGTCCCACAAACATATATTTCACACGTCTATTACCACGTCCCTTCGACTCGGACTATTTTAACTGTAGTTAACCAAGATGCCCACATTTTTGCAACACTCCGACCGCCCTGGGAGAGCAAACGGCGTGCTACTCATTTATAGGACTAACTAAATTCAACGGGATAGAAGGAATAGGGCATTCAAATTCCATGACAATAAAAGAGGAATAATAATTCCCAACCTTCCTCAGATAAGTACAACAATTTTCCCAAATAGGTACAACAACCAAAATAAATCACTAACGCTCTATTCATCAAAATAATTACAGGTCATCTCTTTTGTATAATATAAAGTTCTTTCCAGATAATCCATGCTAAAAATCATTCCAACTCTTTATTCATCTTGTGTTCTGTACGCGGTTATGACATTCGGGTACTCTCAATCACCCTAGAAATCAAAATCCTTAAATTCTCCTTATCATCATTCCACCCCTCAATTCGTGGGAATAACTTTCAATGCTTTCTTACCACACAATCCGGCTCCAGTGGCTTTAAAACAAAATTCAACTTCCAATTTACATACATAATTACTTGATCCCATTTCGACCAGGGTACCGAACTCATGGAATAGTGACCAAACGTCAACCTTACGCTAAGTTTCATGCGTGGGATGTCTCGCAAAGCGAAATCCAAACAAGGAACCCCCCCGATACACTACTACCTAGCATTGTCGGTTATCGAAATTCATTAGGTCCTCCGTCCATAGCATGTACCCCTTTATTCCGTCTCTTGACAGAAAATTTACAATTTCTCCCGTAATTATGCTTAACAAAGAACGTTTCACTAATTGCACTATTTTTCAGTATAGGTTGGTGGTAATAGCATTTCATAAACCTCGAATACATACACTCGGAATTCTCGAAATTCCTTTCCCTAATAATAGGGGTATAAATATTAACTCCCACATCTCTAAAGGATAAATATAACAATGCACTTTTCCTATCACTAAGTCCGGAGTGCTAAACATAATACTGAGTCAAATCTTTTCGCTCAATGGTAAATCCCGATACATACGGAATTATACTGACAAAGTCTATACGTACTTTGGCATCGAATATCTCGAGCCCGCTATCTCCTCCGAAGTCTCTAGGATAGATAATATAGGTGCGAGTCCAACCTTCTTACAGGTAAAGCTCGCCACAACAAAACATGCTTCACTAATGCAACTACTCCGATAGCCTTGTAATAAATGCCCACTATCGTACTAACCATTTCTATAACATTTTATCAAAGATAATATCATACTCGTGTATCGCATCACTACATCGAGTAACCTCAATAAATTATAAAACGTTGTTAATATACTCATTCATCCTCCGCGGATAGCACTAAAGAAAAATTCCGCTACACTAGGGAAAAATATTCACATTTTAATAACGTTTATAATGATATGCATTAAGCTCGTCTCACATGCTAATCTAGCAAGGAACAAAATATAGTGACTCGCTTGTGTCACATAAACACGTCGCATCCTCTGAGGATACAACTTATACTTCCACCTTGCCAATCGTCTTGACTGCACAAGTGGTTTCTGGACGTAACACGTCTACTCAAACCAAACAAAATTACTTTAATCATTGTCTTTTACTAGGCACTGTATTCTTGTCCTTTTTTCTCACTTTGGAACATATTATCGCGAGCAATTTCACTCCGCACCAAAATACCTCAACACATAATCCACTTATCACCTGTCCTACTAACCAGGTTAGGATTGTCCTTCTCTCGGACTTTAGTAGACTCGATTCCTGTTAGCCATCCCGGTTGTTCCCTTAGCTTTTTTAGGCCATAAAGATCATGTTACTGTCTATAATAGTACTTACTGAATTTACCATCACTTGGTAAGAATTTAACTATCTGAAGCATTTAAATGGTTTTACTGATGTGTATCCACATCCTTTTGTGGTGCTATACCACCACCGTTGTATTCAGTCTTATTCTCGACTAAATTCTTTGATTCCTTTAACTTCCCACACAAGGAAGCGTTATCATCTATCTTGACAAAAATGTGACAATGTCAACCTCTGAATCGGTCGTCCATCAGAATTATCTCTTTGAGCGTTATCAAGTATTACTACGTGTCGATTTCCCACTCGGAGTTTTTTTCCCCCACTTGTATCTACATCTTCCGATACAAAATTCGCTAACGGTTAAGATTCATATTCACGAATGGACCCCTGACATGCCCTCTCTCGATGAGTTCAGAACCACATTTGCTCCTAATCCTGAACAGTTAAGGAAGGAACATACGGTCATCACTGTACCTAAGGTTCTCCTATAGGCATAGCATTCCACTTCTAAAATTGGTGGTTGACTCCAACCATTATAATTTCGTCCCGAAAGCCAAGAAAATTTTCTCTAAATTTTCACTTTCAGTTTTCCACACTCCGTCCTATATTTAAGCCTTTGGATACTTTACCTCTTTTGGTAAACACACACAATTTTCGCGTTTCTAAAATTTCCCACTGACAGTCTCTACATGTTTTTATAATACGTTGGTTAAGTTTACCCTCGCACCTCATTTGACTATAACAGCATTTGAAAATCATTGCTGCACCTTAGTCGCCTTTCTAGTCGTGGCTTCTTGTGCCATAATGGAGGTGACCTCGACTACGGTCATCATCCTCGAATATATTTCATAATCTCAACTGAGCCCTGCCTCCTGATGTACGCTTAACGGTCCTCTTCTGACATCCGTCATCGCTCGTCCCACGCACACATCCGAACGAAATTAGAATTCACTAGTGTATACACATTATAGGAGGAGAACAAAATCTCGTCAAAGGAATCGACAATCCTAAACATAGGGCTCTATAACAAACAAAGCAACGTTGAAAGCATAATAAGCCATACAGATCCTAAGGAAACTAGAACCTGATGTTATGATACCACCTGTGACACCCCGCCTAATTAAATACCGGGCGATCACTCCTTTATTAAATTAAAATCAAGGTGAACAGTTGGTTCATTCTTAGCATCACTGTCGTAAAAATAACTTTTTCCAAATTAACACCCTAATTAATTAAGCTAAGTGTCAAAACCATACATGCTGAATAAATCCCAAAGTAACAGTACTAGAAATAACTGAAATACAAATGTCCCAACAAAACAGATAAATAGTGGAAAGGGCGACACATGCCCCAATAACTGAGAATCATAGGAGTGGAATCAAGTAAATAAAATCGTCTAAGCAAGTAGAGATTTGTTATGTTAATAAGAAATGTTTGCACGAAAACTTCTCCGTCCGATGAACCTTCTATTTTTGAAAAAAATTCTTGCATCACTGCCAAAAAAGTAAAATTCTCCCCGATATACCTAAACCGAAGCATTGTGAATCATCGTCTAATGGTGAAGGGACATCGCAACTTTTTCTTGTCATCGTGCCTCGTCCATTCTGGCTCTTCGAAAGCAAACTTATCCCCTATATAGGTTGTTTCATGCCATCATTTCATCTTGTTCGAAACGTAAAAAAATTCTCCTCGATGTACCTGAGTCATCGCTAAACACCGTTTGGACTTGTAGAGAGGGGACATCATAGCTTTTTGAACCGTGGTAACATCTTCTGCATTGTGAGACATCCAATGTGCTGACAAAAAATTTTTGCACCAAAATCATAACTTGTTTTGAAAGAAACCCTTTATATTCCCCATGTATCACTTCATTAATGACGTGGTGATGTCTTTTCAACTGCCAGGGCACTCCTCGAAGTGACACATGTCCAGTTGGAATGATTAAGGGAGGCTTTGCACGTGTGGTGGTGGGAAACTCAAAAGCTAACTATAAAAAAATTCAAACAGCTATTATTCAAACACTTAGTCATTTTTCCTTTACCTTACCTTCATCTTCTTCCAACTCCCAGAGGCTTTAGAGAAAGAAAACATCAAACCGCCATTATTACCAAGCTTATCTTCTTGTTGTTTCTTTCTTTGCCTTGTTCACCGCCTCTAGAGACTATGTTCTATCTTACTCATCCCTTATTTCTTCTTCCCCATGAGCTTTTACTATCACCAGCACCTGCACTATCAATGCTACTACTGCTACTGTTGCCAAGGTACTCCCAAGGTTCTTAGCATCGGTGCTCAGCCAACTTCCTCCACTATTACTGCTGCTACTACTGCCACTATGGGCACTACTACCTTGGATGTTTCTCGCCAAAATCAAAAGATTTTTATTGTCGATCTCCAATTTTTGGCAAAGACGACGACTTCTTAGGCTTTTGAAAAACTTGCAATTTTAGCGCAAGGTGTGATTCGTTTGTTCTTGTTGAGGAAGACGAAGATTCGGATGAATAGGGTTTCTTCCCCACAGAGGGAACTTTTCGTTTGCATCTTGATCGAGGTGACTTCCCTTGGTACCAAACTGATTTCGAGGGGCCTGGAGGCTCTCCAGCTCATTTCACCACTTGGAATGCTCACATGCAAAGCTCCCACACTGTGAATCTTGCTAAAGTTGGGATGCATCGGGCTAAGTGGTTTGGAGAGTTCACTATTTCAAAGAACAATGCTTCCCTCTAAGTTCTAGTCTCTCGCTGGAACATTACCACTCAAACTTTCATACTTGCGTGGGGTGAGTTTACCATTACACTAGAAGATGTTTGTGATCTTGTAAGCCTCGAACCCACAAACGATGTGCCTTACTCCGATGAAGCTCTAGATGTCGAAGAGGCTGCTGATCGCTTAGAGTTGGATTGCATTTGCCGAAGGTGCATTGGTCCATCCAACAAAGCCACGTTCACTCCTCTCATCAGCTACTTCTTTTAAGATACCTTTAAGGATGGTTCTTTTCTTACTGCCCAAGGCCAAGGTACATCCCTGGAATTTCCATTTTACATTCTTGTAATTCTATCTCATTTCATGTTACTTTGGAAACTCAACGACCAGCCCCAAAGGGCCCTCATCAATATATCAATCCGTTTGTCCTAGGGCCTCAGGCTTCCTCTAGCAACAATGGACATAGGATCCCTCTATACTTGGCTTGACCGAACTCATTTGGACATGGAATGGTCCCTTGGCCGTTATAACTTAGATAACTTTACCAATGCCATAATCATAACGGGCTTTTTCTACATTCTCTTCCCTAGAGTAGCAAACAAAACTACCCGTCCTCCCTCTGGAGAAACTGTCCTGCCCCCTCGCTCATATATTTTTAATAAAAAATAGAGTCACAAAGAGTTAAATCTCGTTATTGACAAATTTGACTGCTTTATGATGAGGCCTTATGGGGAGGAGGTTTTCCTCCACACTTCAGGTTTTTTCAAGCATGGAGGAAAGGTGGTCCAACCAACTACCTTAGACCTCATCGTTGAAAATCCTTTGCTGGTTGTGTTCCTTCTATGCTTGCCCGATTATCTTCCTTGTTACACCGAGTGGAGATATACCTACGAGCACTACAACTCACATCAGTGCAGCTGCCAATTCAGTTTCGATCAGGGGGCTCTTCGCCTAGTTTTTTAGCTATCCCACCCTAAAGTCACATTCAGTGAGGCTTGCTCTTTCTACACTTCTACTATTGCATGGGGGATCAGTTCTACGATGGTAGGGCGAGTCACCATCCCAAGTATCACAAGGAAAGGGGATGTGACTTCTATATTTGCAATGAAGTACTGGCAGAATTAGTTGGCCTTGAGTTCATTCAAAGGCCTCTAATGTATCCTCTAGTTCTTTCTTTTTCTGCCTTGGGGTCGGGGCTTAAAGGTAATTCTGTTCTTGGGGTCGAGTTCCCTCTGAGACAAACTCCTAAAGATCCTCCCTCTGAGTTTCCTCCTTATTTCTCTATAATCCTCGTTAATACCCCCAAGTCCAAGAAAGCTCCAACACCCAAGCAGACTACCCCTTCAGAAGGTGTTTCTAGAAGGGTGCCCCGACCGGTATAGCTTCTGGCAAAGGAGCTTCAAAGCCTCCGAACAAAAGAGAGAGGGCTTCTAAGAGTGTAACTTCTTCTAAGTCTAAATCTCAAACCTCTTCTCAAGTTCCCTTATATGTGTTTCCCATTGCCTCTATTCCTCCTTCGATGTCTATCGAAGTAAGTGAGGAGTTGAAAAGGCTAGTGCAAGCTGTGGTGGAGCGGATAAACTCCGAGTTTCAACGACACACTCTTGTCGTTCCACCTATCGCTGCTTTACCCACCATTTTGGTAGATCCATCTGTGGGGGGATCAAAGTGAAGTAAGAGCTCAAGAATCCCCTCAAGTCTTAGTGCTCCTGGTGCGAGGAAAAAGACTCTGGGCACTAAGTCCCAGAAGAAATGGTCTTCTGACGTACATCTCACCCCAGCTACTCCTGCTACTGAGGATATTACGTTGGATAATAGTCCTCACGCTGAGCGGCATCCCATCAAGAGGGCTTCACCAGCTGCTACCCCTCCTTCCTCGCCAATGGTGATATCATCCCATTCTCCCCCTAAATCAGAGGTATGCATGTTTTTCACACTTATTCATTTTCACTTTAGCAAACTGGGTTTTCTAACACTTAGAAAGTTGGCGCAGGAGGTTGAAGAATAAAGGCCCAGTCCTCTTGTGAGTCCTTTTGTGGGTGTATGCTTTTGGGAGTAGTTTCGTTGATGCAACTCCTACCCGTTCTCCCATTTATGGGCTTGCAAATTCTCATCGTTCTCATTTCGGGCATGCAGAAGAGGTCGCCATGAGGGCTGGTGCTACGGAGGAGTCCGTTGAGGCTGCTCTGCCCCTAGAAAAACTCCAATGTCTCCTATTGCGCCAACAATTCTTCCAATGGTCCCTCTGGATATCGTCCTAGTTTCTTATTTCCCCTAAAGGTAACAACCTATTTTTGACTCAACTGTATTTTCCCTTCCCAAGTTGTTCTTTAAGTCTTCACATTTTTTTCTTGATCTTTCAGGTCGTAAATATCCCTGTTTCGAACATGTCTATCGTCTTCTCAATTCTCCAATTTTCTCTGATGAGCCTTACCATTGTGGTGTCTCCCTTTTTGCATATTTCAAAAGTAAAGTCTCCTCTTGTGTTTTCCTCCTTACTAAACATTATTGCCCATGCCTAATGCTTCATCATTTTGTGCAGCTTTACCCTGGTTTGAACCCACCATCCTCACTCGTGGCTCCCCATATCACTTAGGCTAACGTTGATTCTTTTGCTCACCCTAGGGTTTCTTCAGCCTATGCAAGTGTTGATGTACTCGTGGAAGATCGAACGGGTTCTTCGAGTTTTCCCTCAACCTTGTCCCTAGTTCCCTTTTCTGAATTAGGTGCTTCGTCTAATGCTGATGTTCCTCTTGCTAAGGTTCCATTGACTGAGGGTTCTGCGAAGGTTCCTGAGGAAATGAATTTTCCCACTACCGTGCTCGTCGTTGTAGCTTCTGCTCTATCTCCCATTTTTGCTCCTGTCGTTGCTAAGGTATTTCGCCCTTTTTTGCATATTTTTGTCTTTTATCTTGACAATGTTCAATCTCTTGTTAGAAGAATCTCAATCTCAAACTCCACTATAATGGTGACATAGCAATGAAAACACACTTGTTAAGATTTTTCGTTAAACTCCACCTATAATGATGGCTTAACAATGAAAACCACTTGTTAAGATTTTTTCCTTAAGCTCCACCTATAACGGTAACTTAACAATGAAAACACACTTGTTAAGATTTTTCGTCAAACTCTATCTATAGTGGTGACTTAACAATGAAAACCCACTTGTTAATATTTTTTCAAACTCCACCTATAACGGTGACTTAACAATAAAAACACACTTGTTAAGATTTTTGTCAAACTCCACCTATAACGGTGACTTAACAATGAAAACACACTTGCTAATATTTTTCGTCAAACTCCACCCATAACAGTGACTTAACAATGAAAACACACTCGTTAAGATTTTTCACAAAACTGACATCAGTTTTTTTTTTTTTGAAGGCTGTGAGGGATCCTTACATCATTCTAACCACAGTTCAGTGTGCTCTGATAGCTTTTGAATCCACGCATGAAGATCAAGTCCCCTCTGAGAAATCAAACCATGACAATAGTAGTTCAGCTATGAATTTTCTAGTGGACAGTGAGTCAGGATGTGAGGTTCCCTCACCAAATTTGCCTCCACCCGACTTCTGACTTATGGTCCTTAACCATTATCCTCAAGTATCTGCGATGGATCAGTCCATCATTGAACGCATTGCCCAGTAATATCTTGAGACGTTTACTGATTCTTGCCTGCACTTCAACATACTAGTGATTAGCCATAGGTTACAAGGTTTGGCGGTCATTATTACTGAGATCGTCAATACCCAAACGTGTGACCTTATGAGGGAGATCATCAAGCGTGACTTGGGTAATTTGAAGGAAAGGGGCAAGGATGGCTTTCAACTAACTTGGCTGAGTAACTACCTAAAGATTCTAAAGAGCCATCAGATTGAAACCCAGATGGAGCAATATCTGAAATAGGTCGAAAGGCGACGATTTGAGGAGCAACGGCAAGTAGAGTTACCCCCTTTACTGGTAGTGGCAGGGGAAAAGTGAGGGATCTCGAAGAAGCCTTGGTAAATGCCAAGATGGAACGGGAGGCTCTATTAATTGAGAGAGATTAAGTGCAGACCCGACTCGAAGGATTCGTTGCTGCCCAGCAGAGCCATTTGGAAACTTTATCGAGCTTACCTGGGGACTTCTTTTCCCAGCCTAATCTATGGTTCCTCTTGGTCCATAAGCCTTTTCTTTTGATTTTTTCTATTTTCTTTCTTTATACCAAATATAGTTCTTGGGCAGTAGCTCCCAATTTTGTAAATCTACCCAACTCTCATCAATGAAAGATATAGTATTTTGTCATCATGTGTTGTTTCATTACAATATCTATGTTTTATCATAAAGTTCAAGAATTTAGAATTTGTGAATAAACTCTTTTAATATTATTACAAAAGAGAAAATAACTCATACAACAGATTACAACAAAACAAACAAATAAATTCTAACTGAGGTTACTAGCCTATACATGATAAACTTTTAACTATTTATTATTAATCTTGAAACGCTTATCCTCTTCTATTTTAGAAATTAAGCAGTAACCTAAATAATGAGCCTCCTTCACAATGAAAGGTCCCTCCCAATTCACAACAAACTTAGGGAGAGGGAGCCCTCTGATGTGCTTTACAACTACTTTCAAAATGAGGTCTCCTTCAATAAACTTCCTTAGTCTTACCAGGTTATCATACTCCCTTGAGAGTCACTTCGTGTGGGCAGAAGGAACTTCCAACTCCACTGGATGGATTGCTTCAGCTCTATACGTAATGGAGAATGATGTGCATCTTGTGGGTTTTCTCTTGTTGGTTCAGTAGGCCCACAGTACTATTGGGATCTTATCATCCTACAATCCTGGGAAATATTCTAGCGTTTTGGCTAAAATATTAACTAAGGTCTTGCTAGTCTCTTTGGCTTGATCGTTTCCCTTGGGATATGCCACCGCTGAGGTATGATGGAAGATAGAGTATCTGTTAGTGAGCATCGTTACCTCTTTATTGATGAAAGGCATTACCTTGTCAGAGAGGATTCATTTTGGGATCCCAAAATGACAGATTATGTATTCTCTGATAAAATTAACCACCACGCTAATTATTACTCTTCTGAGTGGTATCGCTTCAGCCCACTTCGTAAAGAACTCCGTCGTCACCAAGAACTAGATCTTTCCTCTTGACGAAGGGTGTATTTCCCCTACTACGTCAAACACCCAAGTGTGGAATGGATGAGGAGTGGCCAAAGAATGTAAGTCCACCGAAGGAGCATGGATTATATTTCCATGTAACTGGCATGCCTTGAACTTTCGTATAAACTCAATACCCCAATGTCATTAATTATTCATATCGCTTGTCCCCTCTAATATGAGATGGATTGTGAGCTTGCTTTAATACTTCTGATGCCTCTTCCTTCGTGATGCATCTCAACGGTCTGTTGAAGTACCCCCTTCAATAGAGTTGTCCCTCCTGGACGTAAAACCATGGAGCCCTTCATTTGAGTACCATCGCATTTATTTTCTCCAAAGGAACAACTCTGTATTTAATGAAGTCAATGTAGGGGTGTCTCCAATATATTTGAGTTCTAACAAAGTGGCATTCAACTTCTTGAAAGAAACGTTGGCACTTATCACATTTTTGTTATAACTCAGTTGCATCTCATTTCATCATTGGCCAAAGGTATCCTTCCTTCTGAATTCTTCTGTACAGAGGGATCTCTGCTGTTTTGCAGTCGCCTTCATATGTTTTCTTCAATCTTTGTTCTGCTTCTTCTGGGTCGACACATCTTGATAACCATCCTTCCACATTACTGAAGTAGAGGTTACCATGATTAACCAAGTATTGCACATATTTTTTCAGTTTCACCTTATCTTCCCTAGACTCCAACTGCTTTCTGATTTTGCCTCTCCAATTCGAATCACTTTTCATGGGTAGGATTGATTGCACAATCGACGAGGGTGTTCCTTGTTGGATCACCATAGTAGTTGAATCGGTATTTATAACCCATTTTTGAACAATGGTGGCATAGGCATCAGCATGTTTGTTCATAGTTCTAAGATGCCTTCTTATCTTCACTTAATGGAATTGATTGATCAACCGTTTGATGATCGTGCTATATGGCGCTAAACTAAGGTGATTCAATGCGTATTCCCTATTCTTGTTGAATCACCAAGTTGGAATCGCCTTTGATGTACAGTGAACGGATTCCTTTTTTAATGGACTTTAGCATCCCTGGTACTAATGCCTTATACTCTGCTTCATTATTGGAGCAAGGGAAATCCAGCTTATAGGAAAGGTAAAATTCTTCCTTTCCTTTAGAAAAGAAAATGTCCACCCCTCCTTTCTTTTCTATCGAAGAACCCTCGAATTGCATCTTCCATTCTTCGAGATCGGCCTTAGGAATTTTTCCTATAAATAATCCCCCAGGATGTTCTCTCGGGGTTGCTCAAATACTCCAGATGGCAATATCACCAACAAATCTGCATATGCCTAGCTCTTGATCGCATGAGGAACCACGCACGTTAAATAATATTCTGAAAGGATGAGGAACCACCTAGCTTCTCTCCCAATCAAAATAGTTCTTACCACCAAAAACATAATTGGGTCACATCTTTTCATGATGTGAATTGTGAAAGACAACATGCAATGTCTAAGTTTTTGTGTTATGAAAACTAAGGCTAAATAGTGCCTTTCTACACTACTGTACCTTGCCTCTAGTCCATGTATGATTCTTCTCTGGTAGTAGACTGTCCTTTCTTACCCATCGACTTCTTGTGCCAAGAGTGCTTCGATGGACCTGGTGGTAGGCGTAAAGTAGAGCTGTAACGATACTCCTACTTTTGGAGGGGTCATTGCTCATGGAGAGGTTAGCGGCTTCTTCATCTTTGTCAAAGACTCCTAGCGAGCTTCCTCCCATTTGAAATTGGTGCCCGTTCATAGAAACTCCATCAACGGGTGAGTTATCTCGTCTAGTCCTGGCATAAATCTCCTAATATAAGAGACTTTACTGAGGAAACGTTTGAGCTCCTTCGTCGTTCCTGGATAAGGCATTTCCAGGATTTCTCACTTCTTGTCCTGGTCCACCTGTACTCCCTGTCGATCTACCATGAACCCTAGGAACTTCCCACTTGTGACCTCGAAAGCACAGTTCTATGGGTTCATCTTCAGCTTGTATTTTCTACAGCGAATGAACACCTCCTCAGGTCATATATATGGGACTCTTCCTTCTTTGACTTGATGACCAAATCATCCACATAGAATTACAAAGACTTATGTAAGAAATTATAGAAAATATCCATCATTGTACTTTGATACGTTGCCCGGGAATTCTATAACCCAAAGGGAATCACCTTGTACATCAAGTTTCCCAACGGGGTCCTGAATGTCATCTTCTCTGCGTTAGCTAGAAATAGTACATTTCATGATCTTTAGTTGAATCAATCAAGCTATCAATGAAGGGTATAGGGAACTCATCTTTTGGGCAAGCTCTGTTCGGATCTCTGAAGTCCACACAGATCCTTATCTGGATTTTGTCCTTCTTCCCCAGTGGGACGATGTTTGACAACCAAAGTGGGTGTTGTATCGACTCAATGAATCCTCCTGCTAGTGACCATTACACCTCCTCTTTAATCTTCAAATCTAGCTCCGTCTTATAGGTTCTTGTTGCTCGCTTCACTAGTATGGCTGAAGGCATAACGTTCAGCTTATGGCAACCCACCTCTTTGTATACCCCCCATCTCTGCGTATTTCCACACGAAGACATCTCTAAACTCTTGAATCAACTCTATCCAGGCCCCTTTTTTCTGCACCCAGGTCATTTAAAATGAAAATGGGCTTTGCATCATCTCCTTCTTCAGCCAGGTTTAATTATTCAACTCTTGCATCTGGGGCCTTGAGTTATTCATGATGTAGTTAGATTCTTGGGCTACATCCTCCAAAAACTCTTGTATATTTGAGTTGTCAATGACCATGCATTGTAATAAGCACCCAAAACTGTACAATTTATACCCCGAATAGACGTACTTTAGTTGCTAATTCTCAACAATATGGGTCTAATTCGCTTAATTGTTCAATATGCAGGCTTAATTACAGTTGCGTTGTCAAAAGCTATATTTTCAGGCAATTTGCAGTTAAAACGGAGTTAATTACCTTATCCCGTGACCCTAACCTAGCCTAAGCCTAGCCTAAACCTACCCTAAACCCTGTGTCTGTTTTGTTTGTGCCCTTTTATTATTTTTTATATTTTTAGTTTGAGTCATTTTTATTTTTAGGATTTATTTTATATTTATTTAGTATTTTCTAGGTTTTATTTTCTATTTTTCTATATAATGTTATTTTATTTTGATTTTTATTAGTTTTTAGTTTTAGTTTTATTTTATTTTATTTTATCTTATTAGGATTGGAATTTTTAGGATTAGTTTTTAGGAATTTAGTTTTATTAGATTTTACTTCTTTTTAGGACTTTAGTTTTTAAGTTTAATAAATTTATTTTTTTCTTTTTATTTCTTTTTAGTTTTATTTTTTGAGTCTTCATTTTAGAAGTAGGATTTTTATTTTTATATTTAGAGTTCTATTTTTATTAATTTTAGTTGTGTTATTTTTTTTGGTGTCCAAATTAAACATACACTAACACCTACTAACCTACACACACTCACACCCAATTACCAAACACTCCCTCACCCACTCTCATCCACCCTACACCTCACCACACCTTATCACCCCCAAGTCATCTTCTCCACCAAACACACCTTCTCCCTCTCCTACCTCCATTAACCTACTTCATCTTCCAAACCCATTTCTCTCTCTCATCCTCATACCCCAAAACCCCCATCAACCAACCCCAACACCTTAGCCACCGTCACCCCCAACCTCGCTTCTCACCAACCCTCTCCTCCCCTCGCGACCACAACTACAACTAACTACCGAGGACCCCATCATGCAGCCATCTTCGACGTTCCCTCACCCCCTCCGGCGGTGACCAACATCGGCGATGACGCAACCCCGACCTCCTCCATTCCGGCCATACCCGGTTGAACCAACCCGATTCCATCTATCTTTCAACCTAACTCAATCCAAGACCCACTTCTCCAAACCCACGACTTCTACCAGCCAAAGCAAACCAACAAGCCAAAATACCAAGTCAACCAAAACTAAAAAACCCATGTGCCACTTAAACCAACTTAAACCCTTTTACCCCTTATACCCCCAACTACCAACTTTAACCTCAAAACCCCAAAATACCCAATAACTAAATCAGATTTTTATTCCTATCCACTCACCCACTTATCCCCTCATTCACATTACCTCACACCATATCCACATGCACCCCTTAGCAATTTACCAAAAATACCCCTAGCCTCCATGTGCACCATATAAATTGAAGACTTGGGCCATTTTCAAAAGGATCTCTAACTTAGGTTTTTTTACTCTTGTGTGATAAATTTCTCTACATTCCTCTTTATAGAGTATTTGTATTTTTAGAAAATATCTCAATAAAGAGGTGTGCAGTGAAATTTATCTCTAGGATGAATTCCACCCCACCCATCTATAATGAATCTTGGCATTTTTGGCCATTAATTCATTATAGATTTATGTAGTGAAATTTATTCCTAATGGGAGGTAAATTCTAACCCATTCCTTTATGTTGAGATATTTGCATTTTTAGCAATTATCTCAATATAAATTAATGATCTAGAGTTTATTTCTTTGGGTGAGTTCTAATGTACAATTTTATAATGTTAGGATTTCCATTTTTAGCAAATCTCTTTTATTATTTAATTGTCCATTATGAATTCATCCACTATTCTTTTTATTTTTATTTTATAATTTTTAGTTTAGATACAATAAATACATGAGTGAGTAATTGTAATTAAGAGATTGATGATGTAATTGAAGATTTCATGTCAATTCAAGGCTTAAATGGGTTTGATCTCCTCCTCTTGATTACTTTTCGTTTAATCCTCACATGCTTTCAATTGTTTACGTTATATTTGTGGATGATGATTATTGAGAGCTAATATCCCATTCGTGGGATGAAATTTTGAAGCCCTCATGAATCCAATTTAGTTAATTTACTTTTTAGTACAATTTTATTTACCTCATTTTTTATTAGCTTTTACATCTTAGTAGTACTTTAAAAATTAGTATATAGTTAGTTAATTAATATTCCCTTGAAAAATTCATAAAAAATAGAAAAAGTAAAAATAGAAAAATATAATAAAATGCAAATGAATCTATATATATATGTCATCTCTAATTTTGTATTTCACCCTTAGATTTAGATTGACTCCCTTACTTATCCTCTACACTAGTTTTGTTATAATTTTGTAGGTTCAAGGGAATTTTTGATGGATTGAGAAGTTGCAACAACAACACAAAAATCTACATTAGAGACAATTTTTCTTTCCATTAAATGGCGTCGTTGCCAGTCTTTGGAGCTTGAAGCACTTGCGAGAATTACCTATTTGTGATTCATTTGTATTGCACTTTTTATTTTATTTTTTTGTACCATTTTTTTCATATGTTTAGAAGGCTTGTATTAGGACTTTATTAATTAACTTGTATTGTGGTGCATAGAGACACCTTATTATTTCTCATTTAAATTTGTAATTAAAAAAAAGAGATAAGCGTGATAGGAAAACCAGACAAGGTAGAGAGAGGGCGTCCATTGGCGAGGATTTAGAAGTCTCTCTACCTTCGGTCGGTAAGACTCCCGGGGACGACTGAGATAGGCGTGATCTTCCCCCAGTCAACTCAAATTTTTCGGCACCCCACGGCATAAAAATCATGGGAGGTATATTTTTCAAACTCTCGCGCCTCTCCTGTTAGCGAGTCCATTATTGTGTCTGCTTTGCGTGCTCTTATGTGATTTTATTCTCGCATTTTTTTCACTGGTGTGATGAATTAAATTACTAAGACCTACACCCGGTCACTCACGAGAAGGAATTTCATCACCCGACTCACTCGCTTACCAATTGTGTGCTACCCTAGCCATCACTAAATTTAAAATCAATCAACTAGGTAGCCCAATAGGAGAAAATTTTGCAAAGGCGATCACTAAGATATTTCCGTGAATTTTTATCGCCCGCGGATTTAATTAAAATTTGACTACGCCTTTCACTAAATTTAAAGATAAAAATTGGCTATGTGCTAGTTAGGAAAATTTCTTGACTAATGTGTGGGTCCAATTCATTTTTCGGTAGTCGAATTTTAGTGAGTTCGTCCATTCAAAAAGTCCATATTTTTCCCCACCTTTTCTTCCAAAAAATCCAAAAATATTTTCTTCCTTTATTTTTCACAAAACCCCAAAAATATTTTCTTCCTTTATTTTTTTTAGAAAAAATCCTAAAATATTTTTTTCCTTTATTTTTTTTTAGAAAATCCAAAAATATTTTCTTTCCTTTTGAAAAAAAAAATTCAAAAAATATTTTTTTCCCATTATTTTCTTCCAAAAATATTTTCTTCCTTTCATTCTCTAAAAATACCAAAAATATTTCCTTTCTTTTTCAAATTATTCAAAAACCTAAAAAAAAAAAAAGAAAATCTTGAAAATAAAAAATAAGGTCGTGATCGGTGTTTCTTCACCCTCACCTTTGTCAAATTATCCAACAAGACTGACGCTTCAGTCTTGTTTGGGGGTGATTCTCATCACTCAATTTTTCTGTCACCTCGAGCTTTCATTGATCTTATCTTTAGGGTGAGATCCCATCGGTCTGGCTGAAGACATTAAACTTAGCGCTACCGGAAGGCATCCCACGTTTCTTATACTAGTCTCATCCTGTTTGGGGGTGGTGTTTCATATCACCCTATGTTTTATCATGTTTATAGGCTTGTACACATTTTTTTTCTTATCACTTATTCGGGTTTATTTCTTGGCTTCACATGTCCACTTCATTAGTGGTTCATTCTGGTAATCTCTTTCCTACCCTATGCTCTCACTTTTAAAATCATATTACCTAACATCGAGGACGATGTTCCTTTTTGTTTGGGGGTGGAGAATTTTATCAAAATCGTACCTCTTTTGAAAATTTTTGAATTTTAAACCTGATTTTTAAAATTTCATGCAGTTTCTTTCATCTCATTTATTGATATGAATTTTCAATTATACATCTTTTTAAGTCTAGGAATCAAGCTAGAGGATTTATATTTTTTTCTAAATAGCTTATGTGATACATAACAAGGCATGTTGCACCATGAATTTCTAGACTCAACAAAATTTGTACACTTATCATGTCAATACGATTTAGAGTTGAAGAGTACTACAATTCTAAAGAGAACCTTAAGGATCACTAGTAGAGACTTTAGCCCGTGAGATTTGTGCCTTTCACCCTTCCAGAGTGTTTTACACAATCTTCGAGTTACAAGTTGATTCAACTTCCTTTGGGTCCACACTTTAATAGTTGTATGATCTCATTATTCTTTATTTTTGGCTTGATCACTAAGAATGATATTTTTTCGAGTTGTAAGAAACGCGTGTCATGAAATTTGTCCCGATCACCAATTTTTCATCAATACACCTACAATTTACCATTCACTTCACCCATATTCCCATCATCATCCATATACATTCCCCACTCCATTCGTATATCATCCATCATCATTTTTTATAAAAGAGTGTTGATTCAAAATGTTAATGTCTTCATTGTTGGTTTGAAAAGAGAGAGAAAAATAAAAAAATAGCAAAAATAGAAAATATACAAAAAGAAAAAAAAATAGAGAAAAAGAAAAGAAAAATCGAAAAAAAAAAGAGAAAAAAAAAGAGAAAAAAGAAAAGAAAGAGAGTTTGTAGTTAGTAATAAAGGCATTTGTGCCTAAAGTATAGTACACTCTTCTCGCTCATCCATTTTACATCCATCATACACCATCCATCCATCATATCACCATCCTACCTCATATCATCATATCCTTCCCATCTCATTTTTCCCTCACCCATTATCATCCATATTTTTTCTAGGTGTTCGGAAAAATGAAAGTCGACGTGGTGAATAACCCGACGTTCTCACTATAGTGATTAGAATCTCTTTCATGAGATCATTTTCTTTCTAATTGTTCGTTCTTTTCTTATGTGTGTGTGAGACGTTTGAACTTGCTTAAATTTACTCCCCTCCTCACACACAAGAGCGATACACTTACCCAAATCTCGAGAGTTTGTTTGAGAGAGAGATATTCATGAGATTTGAAGTTAAAGCGTTGATTTCGACAAGGCAATCTAGGAATTACTCTTGTGATGCTCGACCCGTTTTGGCTGATTCACACTACACACGTTGAGTTCTAGGAAGGATGTGCCATGAGTATTTACTTAGCTAAAATTTTTACACATTCTAGCTTGTATTTCTGATGATATTTTCTCATGTGATGGATTGTGCGACTATTCTATGTCTAATAAGAGATTGACTGCCTTTCAATAAATTTTTGCAAATAAGAATTTTGTGGGTATATTCCCTAAAAAACCCTCACAAGACACAACTCGTCCTGTAGGGCAACCTATAGGTTTAAAGGCTTGTTGCACATGCTAAGTACAATCGCAAGTACCCGCGAAAGTGGTACACTTTTGGTTACTTATCTTTCTCTTTCTCTTTATCTTATTGCTCGAGGATTAGCAACGCTCTGTTTGGGGGTGGTGTGATAAGCACCCAAAACTGTACAATTTATACCCCGAATAGACGTACTTTAGTTGCTAATTCTCGACAATATGGGTCTTATGCGCTTAATTGTTCAATATGCAGGCTTAATTGCAGTTGTGGTATCAAAAGCTATATTTTCATGCAATTTGCAGTTAAAATGGAGTTAATTACCTTATCCCGTGACCCTAACCTAGCCTAAGCCTAGCCTAAACCTACCCTAAACCCTGTGTGTGTTTTGTTTGTTCCCTTTAATTCTTTTTTTATATTTTTAGTTTGATTCATTTTTATTTTTAGGATTTATTTTAGATTGATTTAGTACTTTCTAGGTTTTATTTTCTATTTCTTCTATATAATTTTATTTTATTTTGATTTTTATTAGTTTTTAGTTTTAGTTTTATTTTATTTTATTTTATCTTATTAGGTTTGGAATTTTTAGGATTAGTTTTTAGGAATTTAGTTTTATTAGATTTTACTTTTTTTTAGGACTTTAGTTTTTAAGTTTAATAAATTTAATTTTTCTTTTTATTTCTTTTTAGTTTTATTTTTTTGAGTCTTTATTTTAGAAGTAGGATTTTTATTTTTATTTTTATATTTAGAGTTTTATTTTTATTAATTTTAGTTGTGTTATTTTTTTTGGTGTCCAAATTAAACATACACTAACACCTAACTAACCTACACACACTCACACCCAATTACCAAACACTCCCTCACCCACTCTCATCCACCCTACACCTCACCACACCTTATCACCCCCAAGTCATCTTCTCCACCAAACACACCTTCTCCCTCTCCTACCTCCATTAACCCACTTCATCTTCCAAACCCATTTCTCTCTCTCATCCTCATACCCCAAAACCCCCCATTAACCAACCCCCAACACCTTAACCACCGTCACCCCCAACCTTGCTTCTCACCAACCCTCTCCTCCCCTCGCGACCACAACGAAAAATCACTGTCGAGGACCCCATCATGCAGCCATCTCTGGCATTCCCTCACCCCCTTCGGCGGTGACCAACGTCGGCAATGACGCAGCCCCGACCTCCTCCATTCCAGCCATACCCGGTTGAACCAACCCGATTCCATCCATCTTCCAACCTAACTCAATCCAAGACCCACTTCTCCAAACCCACGACTTCTACCATCCAAATCAAACCAAGAAGCCAAAAGACCAAGTCAACCAAAACTAAAAATCCATGTGCCACTTAAACCAACTTAAACCCTTTTACCCCTTATACCCCCAACTACCAACTTTAACCTCAAAACCCCAAAATACCCAATAACTAAATCAGATTTTTATTCCTATCCACTCACCCACTTATCCCCTCATTCACATTACCTCACACCATATCCACATGCACCCCTTAGCCATTTACCAAAAGTACCCCTAGCCTTCATGTGCACCATATAAATTGAAGACTTGGGCCATTTTCAAAAGGATCTCTAACTTAGTTTTTTTTACTCTTGTGTGATAAATTTCTCTACACTCCTCTATAGAGAGTATTTGTATTTTTAGCAAATATCTCAATAAAGAGGTGTGTAGTGAAAGTTATCTCTAGGATGAATTCCACCCCACCCATCTATAATGAATCTTGGCATTTTTAGCCATTAATTCATTGTAGATTTATGTAGTGAAATTTATTCCTTACGGGAAGTAAATTCTAGCCCATTCCTTTATGTTCAGATATTTGCATTTTTAGCAATTATCTCAATATAAATTAATGATCTAGAATTTATTTCTTTGGGTGAGTTCTAATGTACAATTTTATAAGTTAGGATTTGCATTTTTAACAAATCTCTTTTATTATTTAATTGTCCATTATGAATTCATCCATTGTCCTTTTTTTTGTAATTTTTAGTTTAGATTCAATAAATACACGAGTGAGGAATTGTAATTTAGAGATTGATGATGTAATTGAAGATTTCACATCAATTCAAGGCTTAAATGGGTTTGATCTCCTCCTCTTGATTACTTTTAGTTTAATCCTCACATGCTTTCAATTGGTTATCTTATATTTGTGGATGATGATTGTTGAGGGCTAATATCCCATTCATGGGATGAAATTTTAAATCCCTCATGAATCCAATTTAGCTAGTTTACTTTTTAGCACAATTTTATTTACCTCATTTTTTATTAGCTTTTACATCTTAGTAGTACTTTAAAAATTAGTATAGAGTTAGTTAATTAATATTCCCTTGAAAAGTTCATAAAAAATAGAAAAAGTAAAAATAGAAAAATATAATAAAAGGCAAATGAATATATATATATATATATATGTCCTCTCCAATTTTGTGTTTCACCCTTAGATTTGGATTGACTCCCTTACTTACCCTCTACACTAGTTTTGTTATAATTTTGTAGGTTCAAGGGAATTTTTTATGGATAGAGAAGTTGCAACAATGACACAAAAATGTACATTAAAGGCAATTTTTTTATTTATCACATTGCACCTGATGGTCCACCAAGAAACATTCATATATCGGGTAAGCCTCTTTATCATTCCCTAGATCAGTTCTTTCGACTACCCACTCACACCCTCAGGGGACGTAAATAACTCTCCCATCCTCCATGATGTTCTTTTTTCACTACCTTCTCATCATTACAATCGATTTTCTCTTCCTTTCCCTCGAAGCGTCTGCCAGTCTATCTCCCCAATATCTGCTCAGTACACTCTGCCGTTGGACCTGATGTTCCATCAAATCCATCTCGGGTCTCATTCGATTCGTGAGCTGCTTCAAGAGATTCTTCCTCATGGGAGTAACCAAGTGAGATTCTTAGATTACTTCTTTTACTTTTATCCCTTTGTCACTTTGTCCGTTCACAAGTCCCATCCTTTCTCTGATAGAGGGAATTCTTGCACTTTCCATCCTTATTATCATCACCCTATAATCTTCCTCCAACTTCGTGTGGAAAGTTGCGTCAACTAAATGATCTTCTTCAGTGGCGAAAGGCTTCTTCGTGGAATATATAATGATTATGGTCCTTTTAACATTTGCCTTCACGCATTAGTGATACATCAAAGGGACTAGACCCTGGTTGTGCATCCATACCCTCCCTATCAGCAGGTGGTACGGAGTGGCACTTTCAATCATGTGAAACTTGATATACCAGGTAAGGTTCCCCATCACAATCCCTATATTCACATATCCAATAGACTTAGACGATTGATTATCGTACCTAGAAATCACTAAAGGCATTGCTATTAATCTTTCCTCGGGGATGTTGGCTATTCATAAGGAGCTAATAGGCATGATATTGATTTATTCCCCCATCCATTAAGGTCCTCATAAAGCTTACCCTGTTGGTACTTTCCATCACATACAGGGGCCTGTTGTGTCGGAATCTCACAGTCATGTCAGCATCACTAAAAGTTACTTCGGATAAGAACTTTCTCATTAGCCTAGCCATAAGCCCTTTCCATCTCAATGAAGGTATTGTGTTCCTCCTTGCGATATCTAAAATCGCTTGCGTTATCTCCAAATGGATTTCCTTTGGTACCCCCACTTGGTCGTAGAACCATGAGAACTTAGGAGATTTCGAAACATCTTGGTACTCTAAACTTGGGTCCACGTCTTCCCCTTCTAGGTTCTATACCTCCTCAATATCCCTCACACTTGCTTCGTCGTAGGCTATGACGACATTGGTCATGCCCCTTGTACAATCTTTTAAATCCTCTTCAAAATCTGCCTATTGGAACTCCATCTCCCTCGCTCCTCGTTCGGCCTCCTCATCATAGGAAACCACCAAATTTTCCCCATGTGGTGGTAGGGGTTTACACTCTCTTGGGGGATCTGTAAATTTCCCATCTTTATGTGTTTGTTGATGATTTTCCTCAACATGAAACATGTCTCCATTGGGTGACCCAACTTGTGATAGATCTGAAAATACTTAGGGTCAGCTCTCGTTGATACATCTAGCTCCACAATCAAAATACCCTTTGGTTTGTGCACCACTCCTCCTTGGACCATGGTGTTGTAGAAATTAACAATCTCTTTAACGGTGTAAGGCAACGGTGGTGAGTCTTCTCTATCTCTTCCAAACATCATGTTGTTATCTTTCTTTGACTGCTTAACCCCTTCGCCTCCATCGACATATCCTACATGTGGGGGCTAGCCACGTGTTGCAACGAGTTGGATTAGTTGCCTGAATAACCCCAGTACTATGATGAGGTTCGATCGAACCACCAATGATATATTTCTTACTGCCTTAAAAAATGCTACGAAAGTTCCCTCACATGTTTCATTAATGAGGTAGAAAATATATTCTAGGATCAAACCTTCACCACAAAGCTGCAATAGTTTGGACTTTTTAGCTTCCTCCCTCACATCGAGGGACCTCTCCCTGAATCTTCGCACATATTCCACCACGTCTTCCCTCAGTCGTTGCTTCTCCCTACCTAATTGAGTCAATGTAAACTCATCTTTTGCTATAAAGAACTTCTGGAAAAATAGCACGTGCATATTTTCCCACGTTGAAACACTTTTTAGCACCAAATGGGAGTACCAGGTATAGGCTTTATCAGTTAAAGATTTGAAAATCTCCCTCAACCTCAGCTTCTTGTTATTGCAATGAGCTCCCAAGTGTTCGATGAAGCATTTAATATGCTCTTTCGAGTTTCCCCCATTCCCGATGTATTTTTTAAAGATGGGAGGAATGTAGTCGTTTGGGTTGGGCTCATCATTTTATTCTTGAGGATAAGGCTTACGGAAATCATCATACACCGATGCCACCTCACCGACTGATTATGAGGAAGTTGCTATCATCTTCAACATTTCTTTTTGCATCTCTTTCCTCATCTCTTCCAAAGTAAACGCTGGTGTTTTCTCGATTGTTTGGGGAATAGCCAGAGGGGCCACTGGTGGAACACTTGTTGCACCTGGATTTAACACCATAGGTGGAATGCGCATCACACCTGGGGTCCCCACCGTTGGAATAAGAGTGGGTGTTATGTTCTATGGGGCAATGCCAATTGGAACTGCACTTTTTGGGGCTATCGGAGCCTCCACTAGCGTTATGAAGGAACTGGAATCAAATCCCCCAACACCGTTCAAGTAACAGGGCTTGTAGAAACTCATAAACTTATTCAAGAGGAGGTCCAGCTGAGATGGCCCCATCCAAGCGCTCGTGGAAACTTACGTTACCCCTGGAACACCTGTCGCCATTTGAACTAGAGGCACATCTAATCGAGGGACCCCATCTCGAGGGACCCCATCTTAAGATGCCTCAAGATCTCTCGATGATTGATCTTCTTGGCGTTGAATAGCATCAAAGTCTATAGCACGATTAACATTATCCTGGGCAATACTTGTAGAAGAATACCTTCCTAACAGAGTCGCCAATGTAAGAGGGTAGTCCCCTTATAGCCTGGGAGTATGGTAATACTAGTTGAGGTGTAACCCCTATAAGTATGGTGATAAATGACGATCTAGAAACTCTTTAATGAACACAAATAAACACATAATATTATATTTGATCAACATACATATTAGACTCACAATACACTCGTGCATAACCTAAACAATAATAAAGGAAACTCAGAAATGACTCGTTCAGAGGTAGAGAGAAGTAAGCACCCTAGATTCACCTTGGCAGGTAGCCAAACACACCAACAACCCCTCAAAGATCTCTAGTTATCTATAAAAGCTTCACAATAAATGACAATGATGGGTGAGTTAGAGATCTGGTTTGCAATAACTTCTCCCCGGTCTATTCTCTCTCTCGCCAATAAATCTCTAGAAAGAACTCTCAAAACCATCATTCCCCTCAGAAGCGGTTGAGGACCATAAATATCCCCCCACACCACTCCCAAGGTGCCTCAGTCTTTCACAAACGTGAAAGACATCCCTTATACTTTATGTCACAAACATTAAATGCCTGATGGACTAGTTAGCTTCATGTCATAAACATTAAATGCCAAGACATGCCTTTTACCTAACCACTATGCATCAGGGGGTTGTCATCAAAGAGGTGACTCACTAAATGTCTTATAGCCTCAAATACCACGGTGGTTTACTCAAGTACATATTTGACATTGCTTAGCTTGCTAGTGACATCACCTAAAGTAGATGTGACATTAAGTAGAGGGCAGCGTGTTTTACAACTCAACGCACGATGGAACTCAAGGCCATTCCGCCCAAGATTCCATGATTAAAGGTCTTTCGGTGTTTTACCAGGTGTATCTAAGAAGGTCCGGACAATCCCTAATGTTTCCTCACTTCTCAATCCTCCAAACCCTGTCCCTCTAAAGTTTCCACGACGAGGTCTCCTGATAAGGCATGAAAGCTCCCTCAGGCCCTGTCAGGCCTGATCTTTCGCGAGTACCATTTGATCTCACACTAAATAGCACTATAATCATTACATCATTAAAATATTTATAGCTTGTAGACAATATAAAAAAGATACAACATGACTAAGTAATATAACAAAGTTAAAGCATGATCCCTCTCGGCCAGTTATTTTGCTCGAAGATCTCCCTAGGCTGCCACGCTGAGCTGCCTCACTTGCACTACCACGTTGAGCTGCCCCACTTGAGTTGTCATGCTGAGCTACCTCGCTTGAGTTGCCTCACTTCCTTATTCTCTTGATTCTATTGTATTATCTGGGGGGATTATCTCTAACCTCGAGATTATCTTCAAGCCCCCCCTATAACCTAAATTTGAGAGAAACACATGAGAGTTGTAAACAATATGGAAATAATTAGGATTCAGGGTCCATTTATTACGTAAATAATATTTCACACTAATTTAATATTGGCATTCCCTTTTGTTGACTCAAATTAAAATGATTCTCATCACGTTTAATTTAGACAATATAATGGTTAAGTTCAAAATATTTTCAACATCTCTATTTGACGGCTAAAATACCTATTCCCTTAAGAAATACGAGTTTTAAAAGCTTACAAATATATTTAAGCATGGACTATCAAAACAGTCAAAGTGCAAGCATAATCCATCAAAAATGACTATTTTTAAATCTCAAACTTAATTTGACAAAACAATTTTGAAGGTTTTAAAATGCACTCTCATGCCGTTTTATAATGAATACCGAATTTTTTATAATAATTAACACGAGCAGGGATTAAAGAACAATGAAATTAACGTTAATGTGTTGGATAACTATGATAAACTTCACCATAATCCTAATAGTAGAATTAAACTACCACATTGAAAGACAAAAACAAATTTCAAAAATGAGTAGAAATTTTCATTAATAAATCAAACTTACAAAGAATTGTCTCAGGATAATAAAGAAAATACTGTCAAAACTTACAAAGCTTTGCCCTTGCAAAAAGTGATCCTAAAAATTATATGTGAAAAGTGAGCCCCATGGTCCTTTTTACATGCCATGAGGTGAGGTGATTAGATTGGGATGAAACTCTTTTAATGGATTGTATTTGGGTTCCTAAATATCTCATAGGGTCTTGGGAAGAGTTATAAACAACTTGGAAGTATTTTTTTAATTATTATCCCCAATTTTTGCCATTATTCACAACACCAGACTGAATCACATTTTTGACCCACAAGATTTAAAAATCTCTGTTTTTCCCAAGCTTAAAAATTGTGAGTCTTTTAAAGACCTTTCCTAAAAGATACGGCATCGCAGTATTGAACACCCGAGCATTTTTATAAAAATCATTTAGTACAACCATGTCAATATTATCGTATTGCGACCTATCCTGGCATTTTTTGCATATCAACTCCTCTTTTGTCCAAACTCCTGGGGTACCTATAAAAATTCAAAATATAAATTATTAATTCAAATTTAGGGTAATAATATTTAGGATATTACACTTTTATCCCTAATTAAATTTTAGTCCCAAAACTTCATAAATTACTTGTTTCACTTGGAATTCAACAAAACTTAAAGAGAACTTTATTTTTCCTAGATAAACATTTAAAATTACTTTTAGAAACCATAAAGTTTCTTAAATTGTGGCTTTACCCATTAGGCTTGATAAAATTTTGTTTTTACCTCAAATTCTTTTCGAACTTGCATTTTTTTTCGAATTATGAAAACGGCTCCTAAAGTTCATTATTTACGACATAACGGGCCTAACAAGGCCTAGATTTGTTAATATATAATACAAAATTAGGGGGGCATCAAGGGGCCATGATTAATATTTGGGTCATCATCGATAGATTGGTAAATGTGGTTAATTTCTTTCTAGTGTTAACGAACTACACTCCGGAGAAGTATGCTAGACTTTTCATTACTTAGATAGTGAGACTTCATGGGGTATAGCTCGGCATCGTGTCCGATAGGGATAGTACGTCCATATCTCGATTATGGACAGTTTTCAAGATACTATGGGTGTGTAAGTGAACTAGAGTACAATATTTCACCCTCGGTCTGATGGTCAGACTAAGTGGGTGAATATAATTTTAGAGGATATGCTTTGCGATTATGTGTTGTATTTCTTGGGGATATGGGACAACCACTTTTCAATCTTGGAGTTCGCATAAAATAAAAGTCATCGGCAAACTATTGGTATATAACCCTACGGAGCATTATATGGGTGGTTGTGCCATTCATCGAGATGTTCTTTAGAGTCAGTGAGCATAAGATGTTTGGGTCAAACATTATTCGGGGAAACTCAGAGAAGATGGCACTCATCCGAGCACAAATGAAGAGGAAATATGACCGGGAGAAGAGTTACGCCAATAAGATGAAGACAAAGTTGGAGTTTTAAGTGGGGATCAGGTGCTACTGCGAGCCTCCCCCATAAAGGGAGTTGTCAGATTTGGATCCAAGTGGAAACTGGCTTCCCGATATGTATGTCCCTTCATGATTCTGGATAGGGTGTGCTTAGTGCAGTATTATTTGGCCTTACCTGATCATCTTTAGTGGGTGAACGATGTCTCCCATGTGTCTATGCCATGGAAGTTTCTAAGGAATAAGGACAGCAATCGGCAGATTGACCTCGATGGGATTGAGTTGCAACCAAATGTGCGATATGAGGAACGAACACAACAAATTCCTGATCAGAGATAGAATAATCTGCATTCAAAGGTCATTCTGCTAGTTAGAGTCCAATAGAGACACCATAGTGATGATGAGAATACTCAAGGGAGATAGGACATGCATGCAAGATATCCATAGATCTTTGAGTGTGGTATATAATTTGAATTTCGAGGACAAAATTCTTGGTTTAAGGGGGTGTGATTGTAGTACACCATATTTTTTTATAAATTATTTAATTTTAAAACTTATTATCCTATTCTGATATGTAATATCACTATGCATATTTTATATGTGTTATATGTTTAATATATGATATTAAACTGAATACATGATAATATATTAATTAAGTATTTAGAAGTTACTCTGTATTATGGGTGACTATAGAATGGTCAGGGCAAGATGCCGAGTGTTTCCTTATTTGGATTATCCCCTCGGTGTCAAGTCCCACCGATCATGAAGTAGTTTCTTATAATGCCATGTTACTAAAAATTATGTAACTAACTAATAATCAATTTATTGGACTCATATCAGCTTATATATTGGTCTATTATATATGATGTATTACAATTTTTCACATTTTAGGTTGATTTTTGGGATGTGTAGAATTTTCGTTTTTAACCCAAAATAATGGGTTTTTAGTATATTGAGTAAGTACATGGATTGGGCAGATTTTTTGAACCAATTGGGTGGTATTTGGGCTCATTAGCTTAAGGTCCATATGAGGTCTATGGTTAATTTTGTGGATATTAGTATTATGACATCAGTAGTCTAAACATGAAACTCAGGAGAAGTATTGGGGATGAATCATAAGGTTTAGAGACAAAAGGCACAAAAGAATCGAGGATGCTAGGAATTCGAAAGTTTGAATGAACCTTATTTTTCTAATGGAAGTTCACTTAAATTAGGAATTTGATTGTCTTTCTATGAGAATGTAAACTATACATTTGAATGTGAACTAATCCATGTGTTAATCTGATTTGGTAACCTAATTCATAATTGTGTAATTAAATTAATGGTTAAACTTCATGGTAATAATATAAGTATATTATATTGATAATTCTCAAGAATCTGGCATTGGAATTTGATTATAATTGTTATAGACTAATCCATTGAAATGATTAAAATCCCCTGGATTAACTTGAGAATCGATGAAAATCCATATTCTTAATTTGATGTTTAATCCATGTTGTAATTGATTAAAACACTTACATATATGTTAGTGATGATGTTATATAACTAATATCTAAAGGAGGAGGATTATGGTGTTGTTTAGATGCTCCTAAATTAGGTCAATTGATTGCTATTGGTGAATTTTTATATTTTGGGAAGATGATTGGGCATTTGTCTCATTAGAACGAGATTAGTATCTCATTAAAATGAGATTTTGGTACTCGTTAGAACGAATTGAGAATTCGTTAGAACGATGTGGGGTTTTCGTTCGAATGGCTTTGGAATTTCATTTAAATGACTTTTGTTGTCTCGTTCGAACGAGATAAGGATTCCGTCAAAACGAGTTTGGGTCATTTTGGTTTTGTAATTTTTAATTAAACAAG
This sequence comes from Sambucus nigra, assembly GCA_949130495.1. NCBI lineage: Eukaryota > Viridiplantae > Streptophyta > Magnoliopsida > Dipsacales > Adoxaceae > Sambucus > Sambucus nigra. The sequence goes on along the minus strand of OX422218.1, from coordinate 255,284,781 downwards.
AATATGTATTAGTAATCTACTATTTGATTGAATTGCTATTATTTGGTTTTATGTGTTAAGCACACCGCGTGTTAGTGCTCATGGGGAATGTACTAGGAAGGATTTTGATGGGGCGCATACAACATTGATCATGATAGTACCCTAGTAATAGATATGAGATTTACCTTAGTCCTTTCGCCCTGATACTACGATTGATGTACCCATATCCCTAAGGGGAATAAATATTGGAGTTTTAGCATATAACCTTCGGTATGGAGGTCCTACTTAGGATGGGAATGCGTAGTTATTATCCCATACTCAGGTTTTGAGGTTATAGGTTAGGGACAACCTATAACTATACCTATTTTGGATGGCTCATCTCCAAAGGTGATAGCGATAGGCCTTCGTAATTATATGTGGGCTCGTGCATATAACATTTACTTGTGTGTCGGGTACCATACTTTTGTGGATATTAGACTTTGAGAATGTCTTTTGTTCCTTGAGATTATACTAGAAATGTATATGATGGAATTGTTATGGAAAAACTTAATTATATTCATTTGAAAAGAATTATAATTAATCATTGGGCTCACTTATGCTTGGGAATATATTGTGTGCTATATTTTGGGTTGGGATAACTTAAAAACAACTAAAATATGATAGAAGATGCATAGTTATTATTGTATCCCAAATTTAGTTAAATTCTTACTATTTGTATACTTAATGTTTATTTTGTTGCTGAATTATAATTTTAGATACTAGGCCACCATTGTACCCTCAACATTGATGCTCACTTGCATTCCTTTATGTTGCTTCCCATACATGGGATATAGGTGTCAAATCTGCGTGATTCGTCCTTTAACTTTTATTTACATTTTGAGTTGTGTCAGTTACTATAGTAGCTATTATTTCCTATCGGAGTTGTGCTTATATTTGAGACAGATTGTTTGGTCTCGTGATAGATTCCATTTACTGTTGGTTATGGTATCAAAGTGTATGGTTTTAATCATGTGATTATAATTATTAGCTATTTATTTATATTAGTTCATTTTATTTTCAATCATGCTTAGATTTCAAACTCCTGTATTATTTATTATTTGACCTGATCAATTTAGCCTTTGATTTTACGGGGTGTCATAACATCAAGGAGACCCTGTAAGGTTTTTCAGGAACAGACAATCAAAGTTTTTATGGCCCTTAGAGTTGGGGTCATTATGTCCAGTCGAGTCAAGACCAATGGGAACAAGCACAAATTTACTATAATCGATTGTAGAGGTAAAGTCAGTAGGGTCGCCATTTCAATGGTTATTTTATAGTAAATTGTTACACTTGTGGCGAGTAACACAACATAGTTAGTAGACGCCTTATGGAGACTAGTATTATTGGGGTAACATAGGGGAATGGCTAAGATTATTTTTATGGATCCTGTGCACGAGTCTTATTATCTCATCGAGGAGCTCCCTTTCTTTTAGTAGTAGTATGTTCACTAAAATTTCATGATATAAATATTTTTATCATTGAACTTTCTTTATAAGTGAATACTCCAGTGAGTCGGGCTATCTTACATCATGATTGTGGAGACGTGGTAGTGTGTTTTGCCATCTTGGTGATTAATTACTTTATTATTTTAGACCCGTGATCTTATGATTTTATTATGGATCATTGATTAGTAGCTATGTATTACACTTTTGTCGACTCTCAGGAGTAGTCTTTTATGTTTTGCCATTTTTTACAGGGATTGTTTCTTAGTTTTGTGCAAGCTTGGGAAGGGTCTAGTGAGTATGGATATTTTACAAATTTGAGTACATCATAAGGGGGTTTCTTATAGATGTTACCAAGATCTAAAATTTTCTAGTTATAATAGTACAGGTATCGAGTTAACTCCTACACCAGATATTACTTATGGCCATAATGCTCGCATTTGCGTTAGATCCATTACGTGGCTATTTTTATTTGGGATTACACATTTTGGAGATGATAAAGTGTCATGGGAGGTGTAACACCCATGAGCTTGCACTATTAGGCTGAGGGGTTAATAAACTAGATTCTCATAACATGAATTTAAAATTTTGACGTATGGTAAGCTTATCATGCTGTGGCATTTAAGGTGCCTCGGCCCCACTATTAAAGTTATTGAAAAATTCATTCACCACAATAATAAACCATGATTTAAATACAATCATTTTTCAAACATAAATTCTTCTAAGCTAGCACTTGAAATACCTCATAAATGCATTGAATAATCTGTTGGTTCTATACAAGACTTTTTACAATACACAAAATAAGGTAATAATCACAACTAAGTATGAAATCTATAAATCTATGTGTGCTCTAACTAAAAAATTGTCTATCTCTCAAAATCATCATATCATCTGTGACCTCCAATAATCCTGGTGGCTTCTAAACCTTTCCATGGCCACTAATCCTAATAAAAGAAGGAATATAAAGGGATAATATTAAATAACCTAGAAAGGTTAAATTAAATGTCTATGGACCACTACCATTTTTAGTATTCATAGAAAAATATATATACTAACAACGCTATGAAAATCAATGCAAATTAAGAAAATTTACAATAAGAATGAATCGGAAGAAAAATAAATGTTTCATTCCTAATGCCACAGAATACTCTGATGTCCCAATGATCAATCTCTCATAGTCCACAAGTCCTCGGCTTCCCACAAGGATATATCTCCCTCGGTTCACCCTATAGACCACGGACTTTACATGTAACGCCTTTGACCTCTCGATCTTCATAGCCTTATTCTATGTTTCTATTGACATAGTTATGCCACGGTCCTCGGCCTCCTCTCTAGATTAATTCAAGGATAAGTTATCCATGGTCTACTGTTAACTCCATAACCGTTGTCGAGATCTACCAAGTTGTATGTCTCATAACTATTATAGGCTCCATCTACCTGAGAGTAGATATTTTGACCAAATGCAACAATCATGAGTCCATCTCTAGACATGATGCCTCATCCTGGCATAATAATTCCATTTCCTCAATACCATAATACAACGAAATCATGCTCAAGGTAGACTTAATATTATAATACCTATGTCCTCGACCTTAATGAAGGAATGAGAACTTCTTATATTAAAACAACAAGTGCAATTTACTAAAATGGAGGTTTTAAACCCAAAATAACTCATAACCTATATTTCCAAATATTTAAGTAGAAAACCCTGAAAAACCTCATAAGAACATTATGAATACTCTCAATAGGTCATTCTACCTCAAGGTACCCAACCCTAACACCAATCCACTTAAGAACCTTAAGATATGGGATGAATAGTGAAAGTACATGGCCATCAAGTCTAGAATAAGTAAAAGTCCATGGTCTCTAAACCCATAAATGCACAGTGAATAGTAAAACTCCATGTCATTCAAACCTAGGAAACACAAGGGTTCATCTCATTCAATAACAATAGGAAGGCTAGGGTTTACATAAAGATAAAAATGAAGAGAGTGGATCATTTACATAAAGTAACTAGTCCGATGAATAGTAAAAGTTCTCCGATTTCAATTGCCTCTTTTTAATTGGTGAATCATATGCCTCCTCAACCATTTCCAGGTAGCACTACCTTCTTTTCTCAAAATCTCATTCTATCTAAAATTTGAATAGGGTTTATAGAGGAGTTGAGAAATGAGCCAATGGTTTCTATTTATAACATATGATAAGGAACCTAGGGTTTCCACTTATGTCCTCACTTTTTTTTATAAATACCCCTTCAAAAAGGCTTCTATAATTTTTAAAACTTGACATACAAAAAATGATCTAATTTGGACCACGTGATTAACCCACATGAGGGGTCCTTCCCAGGTCTTCGAGATGTAAAATCTATAGATATTTTTAATACCTAGTTGCAGTTATTAAATTACCTTCTACAACCATTAAAGATGTCCATAGACAAGGGAGTAAGGTCGTGGTCCCTATGATGGTAGCAGGCTTCTAAGGGTTTCGGGTCATTAAAACCTCCTCAAGTTAGGACATTACATCTTTGAAATTTCACTAAGTAAGGAATTAAGAGTTCAATTCATACCTTGGAATAAATGTGGGTATTTCTCTTTGATGGCTGACTCTAGCTCCCAAGTGGATTCTTTTGCATCTTGATGTTTCCATAATAATTTAATAGTAGAAAAATTATTTATCTTTGGATCCTTCTCTTTCATACCCAAAATTTCCAGCAGGGCCTCCATCTAACTCAAAAATTATCAGATCTCAATGGGTTCATGGTTGATGATATGGTCACAGTCTCTGACATAATTTTATAGCATTGAGATGTGAAGGAGATGGTGAATGATAGGTTGGGCTTTGCCTTGGCGCGAGAGTCACCTATGTGTCGGTCATTTTTTATATTCGACTTACCAACTCTATAAAAAAACCTAAACTATGACTACACTCTTTTAAGGGCGTATATCGGCAAGTTCGGGTATCGAAAATCCACAGAGACAAGTTGCTAGAATTTAATTGGTTTAATACTTCTAAATAAAAGTGTAAAAGATAGTTTATTAACAAAAAAGACATAAAAGATAAACTAGGCATGAGTGTATTTAAACTAAATTAATAAAGAGAATAAAAACTATAGGTTGCGTCGAATATCCCTCACCCCGAGTTTATTAGTATAAAATGGTTACATAGGTTCGCGAATTATTAGGATTCCGTCTCGTTTCGTCAATTAATCAAATTAAGAGTTGTCACACCCCTAAATTAGCATAATAGACGAATAAGATTTTGGCATCAACAAATACCTAGAAACTTACTCATGCAAGGTCGTAAATACGGAGCATACATGATATACCCCGTTAAATCTCCTAGGAGTAATAACTAGGATAACGCAATTGAAATAAACATGTAAAACTCCATCACCAAAGCAAAGCAACCAAATCAACCCTAGATGAGTTCAATCCGAAACAACCTAGATTAAATTAGCTAGAAAGTATGGTGAAAGACATGTATTTAAAGTAAGGAAGTAAATTAAAACAAGTAAAACTAATTATCAAAGCTTGTAAACTTGTTAACAACACAAGAAATAAACAATGGAAGCTTTATTAAAGAGGAAGAAGATGAATAGTAGTAACTTATATACAAAATCGGATGGAACCCTAGGAGAGAAGCTCTAAAAAATATCACCTAAAAACTAACTGAAATGAATTATCTCCTTGAAATAAAACCCTGCAACATTCAATTAATACCCCAAAGCAAACCCCCAACAAAACCAAGTCAAAAAACTCAAAATAAGTCATTTTTCATCCAAATATGATGGGACCGGTCGACCTCATGTTTGGACCGGTCGACCGCATGTTATAATTTTGCCTTGGGCTGTTGACAACCCATTTTTCTCTCCGATCCAATTTTGATGTGTCGCACAGAAACAGCTATAACTCCCTCATACGGAATTGAAATGATGCATGGTCAGAACCGATGATTCAGTTTTGAAACCCTCCAAATTATGTAGTATGAAACTACCAAAATGCCCTTGAAGTAGAAGAAAACACCAAAACCTTCCGAAAATGAGCATAATTTCCTCATTCGGGGTCAGAATGTCGCATGGTTAATGGCCAAGGAAAGATAATTGGATGAAATACATGTTGGTAAATTCATTGAATACAAGATAGTGAGTTTGAAAAGACCAAATTTTTCTTAAAGGTTCCTTTTGCGACGAAACAATCTCGAAACGCATCCGACTTCACACTATGCATCCATAATACGTAAAAAAAGCTCAAATATACCTCATAAAACATATAAACATATAGAACAAAGGTTATTCAATATATGAGCTTAAATATAGAAATTAATTGTGCAAGAATAAAGGGTATTAAATGCAATATTCACAACTTATTAGTGAACATGGGATAATTTTGGGGGTAGGGAAAGTTTATAAGATAACTTCCCAATTCTCCCAAGAACTTCAACTGGTCCAACATACTGCGGATTTAGTTTTCCTTTCTTTCCAAATCTCATAATTCCATTCCAAGGGAGACTTTAAGAAATGAATGGTCTGGGCCTTTAAATCAACATCTATCCTTTTAATATATGCCTAACTCTTTTGTCTACTTTGTGTAGTCCAACCTTTACTTATTAGTTTTGCCTTGGTCACGACGTGTTCCACCATCTTTAATCCTAATAGTTGCCTTTCGTTTACGTCATCCTAAATGGTCTACGACATGTTCTCCCGTATAAGGAAGTGCAAGGGTCCATTTTGATACTTGTATGGCAATTATTGTTGTACACAAACGTTATTAATGATAGATGATCATCCTAATTTATGTAAAAATCTTAGATATAGGTCATTAAAACATCCTCCAAGGTTTAGTTGGTCCTTTTAATTTTTCCATTTGTTTATGGATAGAAATCAGTGTTGAGGTCTAGCCACATCCTTATTTCTCATTGAAAGCTCTTCTAAAATTTTGAGGTGAATCTTGGATCATGATAAAAAACTAGAGATACAGGAATTCCGTGGAGACTAATGATTTCCTTTATAGAGAGCTTGACTAGCTGATCTACATTATTCATAGCTAAAAAGTGAGCGATTTTGGTTAATCTATAGACTATGATCCATATTAAATCTATTCCTCTTCGTGTCCATAGAAGTCTGACAATAAAGTCTAAATATATATATTCTAATTTCCATTTTGGGATAGGCAATGATTGTAATAACCCTATGGACTTTTGTTCTTGGACTTAACTTGCTGACATAACAAGCAATTGGTAAGAAACTATGCATTCTTTATCTTCATGTTTCATCACCATCATCATTATCATCCTTGCCTTAATCCCATCATATGGGGTCGACCACATGGATTCTCCTTTTCCATTTTATTCTAGTATATGCATTATTATCATTCAAGTTTAATTCCTTAAGGTCTCTCCTAATAATTTCTTCCCACGATAGCTTAGGGAGGCCTCTTTTTCTCTTACCCTCTATTTTCAACAATCTTCCTCTTATTATAGGAGCATCTAATGGCATACGCAACACATCTCCGTACCACCTAAGTCTACTTTCTCTTAATTTATCGTTAATGGGAGCTACTCCTAACTTTTATCTCACGTATTGGTCTTTAATTTTGTTCTTTCTAGTAATTCATGTCATCCACCAGAGCATCCTCATATCAGTAACATGGAGACTTTGTTCACATTTCTTCTTTATCTCCTAACACTCTGCTCCAAACAAGGTCGCTAGCCTAACAACTGTTCTATTAAATTTTCCTTTTAATTTATTATTTATCCTCTTATCGCATAACACTCCATTTTCTTGTCTAAATTTTCCTTTAAATCTCTTCATGTTTGGCCACCAAAAAATTTCCTTCAAATATTGGAACATTTTGGTGCTCCTGGGGTGAATTAAAAATAGTGAGGACTGACCATGTTCTAACACCTCACTCTTTATTTCATCATTTTGCAGAACACAAATTCGTATCCAAAAGTGTAAAGATCCATGGTCATTTATTCTAAAAGTTGATATCTCCCCTCTTTCTATCTATCTATGGATCTTCTGAAGATCAGGGTCCTTGGACTAGCAGTCCTCATTCTTTCAATAATGCTAGGTTCCATAGTAAGGATGCTTAAACGTACGTGATCTTTGTGCCTACTGACTTCTATTAAAAATTACCCTACATCCCTTAGAGTGTCTTCTTGCTTAGTGACCCTCATTGTATTAAGGGAATCCGTTCTACTTAGGTTGTCAGCCACTACATTAGCCTTCTCGGGATGATAATTAATCGAACAATCATAATCCTTAATCAATTACAACCATATCCTTTGTCTCGTGTTTAAATATCCTTGGGTAAAAATGTAAGTTAGACTATTATGATCCGTGAAAATTTTAGAAGTCTTTCCATAGAAATAATGTCTTCAAATTTTTAAGGAAAATACCACAACCGCTCATTGTAGGTCATGGGTGGGGTAATTTTTCTCTTGTGGCATCAATTGAATAGAAGCACAAGAAATAACTTTCCCATTTTGCATTAAAACACAACCCAGTTCATAGCCTGAAACATCACTATAGATTACATAGCTCCTCGTTCCTTTGGTAAGGTCAAAACGGGCGTGGACACTAACTTTTCCATTAATTTTTGAAAACTCTCTTTACACTCCGTGGACTAAATGAACTTTGTGTCCTTATGTGTTAACAGCTTCAAGGGCACAATGATATTAGAAAATCCTTCGAAATACCTTCTATAATAGCCTAATAGGATGAGGAAACCCCAAGCTTCTATTACAATAGTCAGCCTTTCCCAATCAAAAATGGTTGGACCCTGCCTAAATACATGACCAAACCATCCGTATTCACTATATGGCCAAGGAAACCAACTTCCTCAATCTATAATTCACATTGAGAAAAAATTTCATACAACTTTTATTTACTAGGTATCGCAAAAATGCTATAAAGGCATTATTTGCGCTCTTTTGAAAATTTGGATTAAATCAAAATGTCATCGGTAAATATGATCACAAATTTGTCTAGGAAGGTCAAAATAACTCTCTTCATCAAATCCATAAAGTAAACAAGTTAATTAGTTAATCCAAATGGCATGACCACGAATTCATATGACCATATATAGTCCTAAAAGAAGTATTGTGAATGTCCGCATCCTTTATCTTTAATTGGTGATATCCAGACCTTAGATCAATATTAAAGATATATAGAATCCTCTAATTAGTTAAAAAGATCATCAATCCTACGCAACGGATACTTATTTTTCATAGCTACTTTGTTTAACTCTCCATAATAAATGCACATCCTTATATATTTGTCTTTTATTCTTCATAAAAAGAACCAGAGCACCCTAAGGGGAGGTGATTAGCCTGATGAGGTTGTGACCTAACAAATCCTTTAACTGTTCCTTTAGCTCCTTCAACTCTACAGGGGCCATCCTATATGGTGCCTATGAAATAATCATGGCCTCATACATAAGGTCAACGTTAAACTCAATTTCTCTATCTTGGAGAAATCCTAAAAGCTTTTGGGGAGAAAACATCCTCAAACTCCATGGGAATAGGAACATCTCCTAAGGAAGATGTGAACCTTTAATGTCCTTCATGTAGGATAAATAACCATAGTATATACTATTCATCATCTTTTTATCTCTAAAAATTGATATCATCAAATGCTTCCTAGTTGGTTTATTTCCTCTCAAACTCACCTCGGCCTCTCAAGGTCTACAAAGGAGGATATCTTTACTAGAACAATAAATATTAGCAAAGTCGGTAAAAAAACAACCCATGCCTAAGATCACGTCAGACTCGTTTATCTCTAAGGGAATTAACTCAACTTCAAAATATTGATCTCTTATTTCTGTGACACATCCCTTAATTATGGTCGCAGCCTCAGCAGTTACTCCTACTGGGTATCAATCAATAATGGCAGGTTATAGGTTTGGGGACTCATCATTGGTTTTCATGCAAAGGTGGGGGATACAAAGGAATGTGTGGATCAAGAATAAAATTTTTTATAAGAATTTATACCATTAATATTAATATTACCTAATATAATGTCATCGGCCTCCTTGGAATCTTTAGCATTTAAAGTAAAGACTCTAGCTAGAGCTCGTGACTTTTTCGCATCCTTTTTAGCACTCTACATTCCTTAGACTTGTGACCCATATTACAACAGTTGCAATAACTCATTACTAAAGGTAAACTCTTGGTGAAGCGTACCTTCATGCCGTAGTTGAAATAAGTGATAGTTGCAATATCAACTTTACTTTTATTTTATGCGGACCCAATGTCTGGTCGTGGCTTCTGAGACTGTAATCGTCGCTTGTTATCATTCTTTGATCCCTCATCTCTTAGTTTCCTCTTTTCTCCCTTAGCCTTTATTCTTTCTTCAAAATGTTGCTCTATGAGCTGAGCCACCTTCACTAATTCAGCGTACATGCGCAACCTCAACCTACTAACTATATTACGAAGTCCATATTTTAGGCCCCCATCAAACTTCCTGGCCTTTATTTCCTTAATGTTGATGGCATAGAGAGAAAAATGTTGAATTTCAGTGAACTTATGTTCATATTCAGTCACGAACATAATTCCCTCAGTTAGCTCCAGATATTCCACCTCTACCTTCTCCTTAGTCGCAATCATGAAGTATTTCTCAAGGAAGAGTTCCTTGAATCTATCCGAACAAATGGCTATAGCATCATTTACATGTTGTATTCTCAACCATCATCCACCAATCATCAACCTCAACCTCAAACATAAATGAGGCAAAGGATACCTTTTTATCCTCCACGAAGTTTATCACCTTAAATATTTTCTCAGTCTTCCTGAACTAGTCATCAACCTTTAACTCTCATCTAAACGGTTGTGGACCTAATTTCTTTAAGTGCTCAATGGTAAAGCCAACTAGCCTATCATTGATAGTTCTCACATATCCTTAGTTACTCCTGGTAATCATTCCCTATCAGCCTCTTTGTTAGCGATAGTAGGGCCTATAGTAGCTACTTTATTGGCCGTGAATCCCCAATGTCCTTAATGATATCCTATTGTTATAGCTTCCTGGAAAGAATCACACGTATAACACTAATACCCTGATACAAGGTCCTAAGCATAATTATACCTGAAATATTGCTCGAGCTCTCCTATAATTTCAAGAAACGAACTCTCAAATACCATTTGTAACACCCATGGCCTTACCCTTTAGGCCAAGGGGTTAATTCACCTAATTCTCACAATAAGAATTTAAAACTTCCAATTAGGGAAAGCATACCAAGCCACGACCTTTAAGAGTTAGTAAAATATCCATTCACCACAATTATAAACCATGATTTAAAGAGGATCACCTTTTAAACATAAATTATTTAAAATAGAAAGTGAAATCCCTAATACATGCATTGAATAATCTTTTGGTTCCATAAAAGCCTCTTTACAATATAACATAAACTAAACAAGGGAATAAGTATGAAATCTATAAATCTACATGTGCTATAATTAAACATATTCTAGCTCACAAAATTATCATATAATCTTGGTCTTCTATTCTTTAAAAATTCCAAAGTATCAATATCTCTTGGTTCACCATGTAGATAGTGGATTTTATATATAAAGCCTTAGACCTATCAATCTGCACGGCCTTATTCTAGGTTAGTGTTGACCTAGTCGTGCCACAGGTCACGACCTCCTCTCCTGCCTAATTCTAGGATGAGCGATCCATGGTCTATAGTTGAATTCACAACCTTGGACGAGCTCTAACAAGGTCCAAGTCCCATAACTAGTATAGGATCAATCTTCATAAGACTAGCCATTTTAATCTTAAGCATAAGGGAGGAATCCATCTTCAGACATAATGACTTGGCCTAGCGTAATAATATCAAGGACTCAGCACCAGAATCTAACAAACTTATGCTCAAGGTAAGCATATTATTACACTGCAAATATTTTCAGCCTTGACGAATGGGATAGAACTCCTGATCTTCAAATAATAAGGGTGATTTGGTAAATTGAGGTTTTAAACCCAAAATAATGCATAACCTAGATTTCCAAAGATTTAAGTAGAAAACCCTAATTGAACCTCATAAGAATGATATGAATACCCTCAAAAGGTTATTCTACCTCAAGGCATCCAACCCTAACACCAATCCACTTAAGAAACCTTAAGATATGAGATGAGTAGTGCAAATTCATGGCCATCAAGCCTATAAAACTAAGAAATAGCAACGAATGGTAAAAATACATTGTCTATAAACCTTAAAATTCCATAATGAATAGTATAATTACATGGCCTTCAAACCCAGAAAACTCAAAAAACACAAGGGCTCATCTCATTGAATGGAAATAAGAAAACTAGGTTCACATAAGGAAAAAAGAAAGAGGATGGATCCCTTGCCTAAAGTACCTAGTTCGATGAATAGTAGAAGTTTTCCTCCTTCAACAGCCTCCTTCCAACCGATGAACAATATACCTCCTCATCCTTTTTTTGGCACGACTTCTTTTTCTTCTAAAAATCTCACTTTCTCTCTCTTAAGTATGAAGTAGGGTTTCTAGCAGCTTTAGGAAGTGAGGTAAGGGTTACTAATTATAGGAAATGATAAGGAACCTAGGGTTTTCACTTATTTCCTCATCTTTCTATAAATACTTCTTGAAAAACGCTTCCAGAATCTTTAAAACTGGACTTTCAAGTAATGACCTAATTGGGCCATGTTATTAACCCAAGTGCTGGGTCTTTCCTAAGTCTCTGAGGTGTAAAATCGAGGACCATTATTCATACCTCATCCCAATTATTACAATAGCTTCCATGACCATCAAAGATTTCTACGGACAAGGGACTAAGGCCATGGCCTCTACGATGGTCATGGCCTTCTAAGGTTTTAGGGTTATTATAGGAGCAAGCATCATAGTTTTGAGTCCATAAGTTATTGAAGTAGTATTTTATTATGGATAAGTTACATTCCCCTTCATTAAAAGATGGAAGATCCTCTTAGTTTAGGCGGATCACCGAGAGCTGTCAAGGTCACAATGTGGAACAAGTGTTCTTTGTCGCTTGTCGATGACCTTTTGGGGGGGGGAGTGTATTTGTTTGGATGATTGTATTATGATTGAGTCATCACCAATGGTAAAATCCATGAAAGGTTATCCAGAAGGTTGTTTTCAGACACCTTTTTTATCTTAGGCATCCAGTTCATACTGTTGGATTTTTATTGCTCCATCCATGTCCATGAAGGTGGCATGTATTGTATTTTAACAATGCTTTGATCTATTCATTATTATCTTTAGTGAAAACATCTTATTGAGGTGGAATCATTTGTAACAATAGTGACTATTACTTCCGATTTTGTGTTAAGGGTGGTTTAGGCCCAAGAGTTAAAAAAAATCCAAGAGGTAGTATGTAAGTTATAACTAGGAGGAGTTCTCTTTATTCGTTTGACGAAAGCAGAGGGTTACATTTCCAAGGGATATTTTTTTCCCCGAAAAGGCCAAAACTACGAAAGGTGATTTTGGTCGTGGCGTGCGTTTCATGGTTCACTTTACATTCCAAAAGCGATGGAATGTACAATAATTTGAGGAATTTGTATTAGTGGTGAGGTGAAGTTGTTACTAGCATCATTTGTTCCTAAAGGTGCTCCTGCCAGTAGTGAAAGTAGAGCACCGGATCCATTTAAAGAGTTATAGTGTTCATAATTCAATCGTGGAACCAGAATAGTAGATCCTTTGATTTCATTAGGCTTCAGAGGTCCTAAAGAGGGTATGTAGCCATCTAGGATCATTTTAGTTAAAATTACCAAAGTGATTAAAAGCTAAGAATTAGCAAAAATATTCATATTAGGATGTGTTAGGGAAACTCCTTCGCATGTTATTTTCTTATAAGAGCAGTCGGAGCAGGAAAATGAGCTTTGGAAATGAGTGGATGCACGGTTTGGAGTCCCAGGTGGGAGATTAAGTGATTTTTATGATCTATATGATGAAGGGAATTTTGAGCTTTGTATTTGAAAATGAAGTTAGCATCCCAATTCATTTGTCATATTTATGATCTAGGATAGGGTGAGGCCGGTGTCATTTGATCTTACTCGATCATTGTAAACATGTATACGACGTGTTCCACGGGTACAAGATGTAGGGAGTTACTTGGGGAAAAGTTTATGTTTCAGCAGTAAGACTAGTTTGGTTTGATATTAGGTCGAAAGAGAGAGAGTATATCTATATTTGTTTAATTTAATTTAATTATTAAATTGATTATATTTTACTGTGACTTATTGTATGTCACTCATTAAATTTTTTTAATGTTGGTATGTGATTCTTACAGGTTATTGTATATGTTTTTTGTGAATTAACACTATAATACACGATAATTCATTAATGAAATTTTGTAAGTGACATAGTAATATATATGGGTGACTATGGAATTGTCATGATTAGCTATCATGGGGTTCTTTATTTGGATTATTCCCTCAGTATTGAGCCCCACTGATCGTGAAGCAATTTCTTATAATGTTGAGTCATATGTAACATTTTAATGAAATATGTTTTTTTGGAATAACTTTTGGGACGTTTAGAATGTCCATTTTGGCTTAAAATAGTAGGTTTTAAGTCCATTGCGTTAGGATATGGCTTGGGTGGAGTTGCGAGCCATTTTGAGAATACCTCTCATTGAGTTGAGGCTTATGATGGGCCTAAACCTAATTTCATGGGAAGATTAATTATTAGGTTAGTAAAACCTAAAAAACACTTTTAACATTTGGAAGGAAATCCTAAGGTTAAGGAGGGAATAGGCACTCGAGGATGAACAGGATTTGGGTGAATTAAGACTTGAATTCATAAATTTTGCATAAGGCAAGTTTATATCAATTAAGAAATTAATTACGGTTGTGTTATAATAGTAGTAGTCATTGGAATCTAGACTTACACTTGTATAAATATTTTTTTTATAAACTAATTCATAATGATTGTAATTTGACATAAATTGGATGTTAATTCATAATGCTATTAATAAACTGAGTAGTTTAATGTTGAATCCCTTGATCTATAACATAATTTTGTATAATCTGATATATTAGTGTAAATATGAACCATATTTGATAATTCATTAGCATCCTCATGTTAATTTCACACTTGAATCAAATTCGAGACAAGCTATTAATTTATGAACTTAAGAGGTTAAGTTTTGATCTACAAGGGTTTATATATCATACTATGGTGTTCTTGAGTTGTTTGGAATCCTGGTTGGTTCACCAATGGTAGACTAGGGTTTGTAGGTTAATATTTTGTGGTTTCACGAAAAAAAAAACCCGTAACTTTTAGAATTTTGGTTTGTGGCCTCCGCACAAATGGCTAAGTAGTGTGCGTGCATGGTGTAATACCCCGTGTAATTTAACACTTAGGTTGACCAAGTCTAAATATAAAATCATATGGGATAATAAAAAAAATAATATCATTCTCAGCATAAAGAGATCAAATGAAACAATAAACAATGATTTGGAAATGATAAGAAGATCCTTAAATATAACTCATGTGCAATAACCAAATCTTTAAACAATACTATCTCAACAGTAATACGTAAATACAACCCCCAGAGAGTCTATGAATATTACAAACCATTTAAGTCTCAACATGAAACTAAACATCTCAATATAAGCTAAACTCAAAAGATAAATGACAACACGAGGAGGCAGGGAACTACAATGTCATTGGAGCTGATACCCTAAAAGTTGTATATCACGCGTTGACTAGATCGAAAGGCAATCTAAGTGTGAGGTCTAGCCCTAGCACCTAGTTTCCATAAAAAAAAAGGGTTAAAACCCTAGCAAGTAACTTAGCTATGCAACTCAAGAAGTTATATGCATAGATGATGAAGTCACAATTTAATAATTTAATGAATGACCCAACCCATAAACATAGTCTCAAAATATATTAGAATTATCTCATTTTATACCATTATTTAGTCATTCTCATTAACTAATTAGTAAGTAACTGACATGCTCAATAATTGATTACCATGTAACCTACATGCTCAATAATTCATTAACACGTAACTAACATTCTTAATAATTCATTAACACATAACTGACATGCGCCCCTTCATCTAGACCATTTCAAATACATGTGGTATGGAAAATTAAATAATTAAATTTCACGCCCTGATGCCACCTGGTATTTGCATGTCCGCCACCTGGTATTCGCATGGCTGGGAAATAACATACAATAATAAATCATAAACATCATGTTTTTACGCCCTGGCATCACCTGGTATTCGCATGGTCGGGAATTTACCTATCATAATATCGAGGTATTCTTTCACGGTACCCACCCATTCATTTTCATTTAACATAATCAATTAATATTGACATTTTAACACGTAATTATTCACTGTGAGAAAACTATTCAAACCTTAACTACTCCAATTATCCCTACTTGGTTGTATGATTTAGGAATCATTATACATTTTTAAACGATTTCTTAAATAGCTAAATGGGATAAACATCATGCAAGTGATTCCTCGTAACGAAAAGCATAAAATTGAAAGTGTATAAATTTCATTAATGATTTTAAGTCGTCACTCCTACCCATCTCTAAACGTCGTGCGTGGGACATCTTACCGAAGTGAAATTCAAAATAAGAACCCTCCCGATACACTTTGGTTTAGATAGAGTAGTTGTTAAGACAGATTATTTAAGGGTTAATATGCGAAAGTAGGCCATGAATTTAAATGTTTACGCTTGAAATCTTCGAATTAATTCATCACTACTTTTCAACAACCAAAGCAAATCATACTAGATTCCCGCATTCCTTATAACATCTACACATCAAAGCGTGCATAAATATTAACATGGTCTCTAATTAATTTTTGTGGGTATGTTACATCATAAGGGGTCCATTAAACTGTATCGATTATCGTAAGTCATTAATATTATATTTACATTGTTTATTACAGCATGAATAAGGGCCCATAATAAATCTCATCATTTTGGAACGTAAGTATCATAAGTACTACTCTTAAAGATTAAGGTACAACCCTACTAAATAAATTAACTTTTAGAACCTTTAATTCTAAATTAAGTTTGGCTCATCTATCTTCGTATCTCAAAACATCAATTTCTACAAACGGGGTCAAAATCCAAAAGAATAGCCTTCTATTTTCTTAAATCATACACTACCATATACTTGTCTCCAACTTACTACCATTAAATCTCATATCCCAAACATTTACTCCCTTCTTTAAACCTTACTAGCAGTCCTTGCTTTTATATCTTCAACGAGTCCCTTAAAAAAACATATCTTTCGGCCCATCCAGTATATTAATACTCCCAAGCTCGACTAATTTATTTGAGCCCAATTTAATATCCAATAACATAGAACCCAATACCTTTAATTAAATCAAATAAGCACACGTTCATTAAATAAGGAAATTCATAAAATAATTGCACAAGTCCACTTAATTAATACAATTAATAAGACCTACTTATATAATTCATTAACATTTAGAATTTCACAATTCATTAGTGTTTAGAGTTTCTACTTTAATTGACTAATAAAAGCTAATATCAATAAAATTAAGTTTTTATTTCCATAGCTGCCGAAATCTCATCCCATAAATACAATGTATCAACATGACACATAAGTATGTTTTATTACTTTAAATTAGATACAATTATTAATTAATTTCTCAAAATAACGGTGGTTTACACATGGAGTTGTTCACACGAGAGATATTAGACCCGTGAACATGGAAGGGGAAAGAAGACTATTTTTTTGGATGTTTATATGGCGACATTTGTTGAGCGTTAGGAAAAATCCTAGAGGGTATTAGGTAGCTATTGCGAATAAATATGTAGAGCTTTAGTTTTGATTTATGTATGTAAAGTTTAGAAATTAGTTCTTAATTAATTCTATCAATTTAATCTTGAAATTATACTATTATTTAGTAATCTGTGAGTATATTAGATTCATATAACTTGAGGACCATGAGTATAGGACCGAGTATTGCAACGTATTATGAGAATGATAGATGTATTGTGATTGTGTAAATAACCTTTAAGTTTAGAATGTTTATGATTCTTGTAAAAGTTAGGTGTGAGATAAAGCCTAGATTTCGAGAGACTTGCGAATTTGGGATAATACCAATTATAGTTAACCTAAGCATTAAGTAATACTAATAAGACTTTATGTGTAACCTAGTTGAGTAGGGTTTGTACTTGTTTTTTTGACCCGCCTGTATAGGGTCATATGTATTTACTTTCTTTATGTGCAAATCATAGCATGGTGTGTGAGTACTCATGGGGGACATATTAGGGTGGATTTTCATGGGGTGCATACGATGTTGACCACAAATGGTATTCTCGGTGATGAGATGGGCTTTACCTAGGTCCTATTTACCCTTATCCTTTGGCTAACCTACCCGTGTTTCTCAAGGGGGAATAAATGGGGGGGATTTCAATCGTATAACCTTGGGTATGGAGGTCATACGATATGATGGGAATGCATATTGATTATTCATTGTTGTGTATTTGAGGTTATAAGGTTGATACAACTTATAACCTTACCTAGTATAGCACGAGTGATCCTCGAAGGAAATAGGATATGACTTTGTACATTTATTTTTAGGATCGATTATAGCTCGTGATATTTGATTTACACTCACATATACTATATAAATTATGTGATTTTGTGTTACCATACTTTGATATGGAAATACCTGATTATGTTTATAGGGTGATTCTATATTGTGGTACTTACGCTGATTATATAAGTTTATAATTTATACTAGTGATGTATAACTATAAACTTATGACTCAGGAATAAGTTAGTGAATATGCTAGATACTTATATCCTAAATAAGTGGTCTGTGAATATTTGAGACTATAAGACTTATGTCACATTTTTTGAAATCATAGCTAGAGATGTTGTTGATTCTTATGTTTAGTAAGCTAGTTGACTTTAATATAAGATATTCTAGTATTACAAATAATTCTTAATACATAAGATGGACTTAATAATGTAAAAGTAAAAGAACACTTAATTAAGAGATGATTGTATATCAGTTGCGACTCATGGGGTTTGAGAGTAGTACCACGTGCTTATTTTAGGTTATTTGTGTTGGGTAACTTAAATAACTTAAAATACACTTAATATGGGAGTATTATGTAGTAGTATTATTGTCGAACAACTTCATCTAAATTCTCACTCTTTGTAGATTTTCTTTAACTCTCATTGTTGAACTCTTTTCCGTTGGTCTTAGTCCATTATTCCTACCGCGGACTTGGGTCACCCGTTAGAGGAGTATCTCTAGTGACATTCTAATCATCATTCCTATGATGTAGAAATCGAGGAGTGTGGCTCATTTACTTCCTTGTATCTATTTATGTTTCATTATAGAAAATTGTATTTATTACAATTTATTCCAAGTCAGAGATTGTACATGTTTCACTTTTATTCAAAGATGGATTTTATATTATTGAGATTTTTATTCTAGAATTGGATTTGTTTCTCATGACGAAGATTGGTATTGGAGATGTTATCTTAATTCAACAGTTTATCATCTTGTATTATATTTAATTGTATAGTTTTAATTTTTGTTCGTTGTGCTAAGAATGTTACTAAAAAAAATTTATTCCAGTGATTTTTGTATTAAACCTACCCAATATATTTATGTCGTTTATGGGGTATCACAGTTGGTATGGGAGCAGCCCAGGTTCTAGTGCCTAAGGGTCTTGAGTGCGTCCGTCGCTTTTCCATGTTGCATTCTTCGGTTAGTTTAGAGCTTTAATGTCTAGGTTTGTACTCATTATAATGATAATGATTTAAGGGGTGATATAAATGAAACGTAGAATAGTATATAGAGGAAAGGGTGTCACAGATGGATGGATGGATGGATGGATGGATGGATGGTTCAAATAATATCATGAAAGTGAAAGGGTGAAATAGATGAAGAGAGTGAAAGTATAAAAAAGGGAATGGAAACGGGTAAAAGGAAGGAGCGATACGGAAGAAGGGGCGAGAGAGTGGTGGACCCATGATTTTTTTATCAAGGTTAGCTGAAATTTTTTACCAAGGTCGTGGGTTGAGGGGCAGAAGACCTATAGGCGATTTTAAGGCCTACATGTAATTTTTTGTCAAATTTTAAGCCTAAAATTTTTTAGCTTTAATATTCACCAATTTTCTATCCCAATTTGTTCACTCGTTTTTTAATAACTCATCATATTATTGACCTAAATTTGAAATAACAATTAAAATACTTCATTGTAACTGTGTTAAATTTGAATATATATTTCACTTTATATTTCAACAATTAAATGACATGAATTAAAAATAACAAATAATGAAAATACTAATATATTCACCAAACAAAGTATAAATTTTGAAAACACCAAGTTTACTTACATGAAACTAAAACTAAGATAACAACTACCCTTATTGAATACCAAGTTCTCAACGAAATAATCACATTCATAATTTTATTAAACCCAATGCTTGAAATATAAACTATTAGTCGGGCTTATAGGCTTGGCCAAAACAAATTTGTGTGTAGCTAGAATTTGCCCAACCCTATAATCCCCAGATAATAGCTTGCTTTTCAACCAACGAATTCCACACAACATTGATTAAAACCACTCTTGATGACCCCATAATATTAATCTCTTCTGAATAACACATTGTTACTTCTTCCAAGATTTTGTCTCCAATGTTTTGACTTGTGAATACATTAATAAAACTATCAATAACATTAACTTCTAACTTTGTGTCATGTCATTGTGAAGTTGTATAAGAATTACCAATCTAGAACCGTTATCTTAACAAGTCACAATTGAAGGCATTTCATAAATGGGTTGTTCTAATGGGGTGTGTCATACATACATACAAGGGTTAAGTGAATAACAATAAAATAATGTATGAAAGCCCAATATTCATATAAATTAAATTAAAGATCCTTAAAATTAGGGTTGTATTCAAAAGAATACTAAAACTCTATAAAGACCTTTAATGTACCTATTTGAGTTGTCAAACCCGTTGGTGCATGCATAACAATAAGCCAATTGGCATCGTTTACGCACTTTGAGTAGAATACCTTCTTTAAAGTTTGGAAGTCATATACAAAAGGATTGTTGATGACATGATATTTACTCTTCATAATATATAGTTATACTACGACACGTTTTATGGCGGAATCAACTTTATAGTCGTTATTAGTATCCTCCACCATCACCCAGTCACAATAAAACACGAGTTTTTTTAAAATTTAAGTAATCTAGTTCCAAGATTTCTTGTAAATTCCCATAATAAGTCATCACTGTATCCTTTGGATATTTATCATTTTTGCTAGCCTTATAAGAGAGCTCATCTAGTACAAGTGCGATGTGTAGTAATATGGTCCTTGGCATCTTGAATCCCTCTTTTATCCTTCCTAAGTACCTTAGATAGGGAATGTCATAGGGGTTGCACTCCGACTGATTGCTCCTCATGACTTCTATCATTTCTTGTAGTATAATAATATATTTATGACTATAATTACAACATTATTTTATTGTAGCGTGTATATGATCATTAAATTCAAACTTACTAGAGTGAGGGCAATCTTGTCTAAAATTTTTTGGTATATTTATCTGTTCGAGGATTAAAGCACAAGTTGACCAGATTAGGGTCATTCCATTCTTCCACAGTCCTATTGGTCTTCTCCACCCACTTATCTTTCATATAATTATATTATTTGGACCTAAGTTTGTGGAAATCAACTTTATTTTCCTTGTTCTCTCTATTTTTCTCCTTTTGGAGAAGTTTTTACGCCCTGGTCTCTTTCTCTAAGAATTTGTTCCATTAGCCGACGGGTATTTAAACACTTTGCAAAACCATGTCTTTCAACGCCAAAATATGATAACTTGAATACTCACCGAGCAGTAATGCTTCTGGAGGTTTTTCCAATAGGTTTTCAATTGCTCACCTACTTGGGAAAGAACGAGTGTCTTCTAACTGGGTAGGAATGTTTTTTTTTTGCAAAATTGATCCCACCAGTCATCCTTTTATGGCACGATTGACAATATTCTATCTTTACGGACCGTAGTCATCTTTCAAACCGTCAAACATTGGGATTTAAATTATGGATGATATTTTTATCACCTGTAGGGGAGAACAAAATGCTCTTCTTATCTGGTGCTTGGGATTCATCAGTAGCGAGAGTCGTGGGATTTTAATTAACATGCATTTGTGAAGTTTGATGAGTCAGAGATAGTGTAGATGGAGTAGTAGAATAAACCTTATTTGTATGATTATCTTCATTCCTGTCAGACATTTCTTATAAATACATAAATTTAGCGAATAATGTATGATGATCATGTTTAACACTATATATATATATATATATATATATATATATATATATATATATATATATATATATATATATATATATATACACACACACACACACCTAAGCAAGAGATTTGAAAGCATGCTCGATGTGTCTGATTTCCTTCCACGTGGTATTATTTTTCAAGTATTTGTGAAAAGATGCACGTGGTCAACTAGGCACAAGTGTATCTATGATTGTATTATGAATGTCGTGATAGGAACTCAAAATGTTTTCTTCTTCAAGTTTTTATCAAACACACATTTAATGTGCATACGTTATGAGAAATCGCAATATGGTTAAATGCTTTATTTAGGAAATTCTATCCCCGATGGATAACTATTTTTCTCCCTTTTCTAATTTATGAATGCAAAATATATTCTCTATTGTCTCATCTCATCATTCTGACAAGTTAAATAGTATACAATCGATTATCTATAACTGGAGAGATTAACTCGATGATTTATAAGGAAACTAAACGGTTAAATTTTCACATTCGAACATTGGTAAATAGGAGTCCTTTTTATATGGAGTGCACTAGAAAAGTGCTTTTTGTGTGGCCCAATTTTAACAACTCAATTTTTGTGGAAAGTAGTTATTACCATGACTCATTTTTTTTCTGAGAAGATTTATAAAAGGAGGGGTATGAATATGACTTGTGTTTTCTAAGGTGAATGAGAAGATAAAAAATGTATCGAAAATGTCACCACATATGGAACAACATACACACACTAGGATTAAAGACTCCAATTAATACTAAAATAACTATGAGTCCACCAAATAATTAATGTTTTTCAATTAATCAATAAAACAATAAATCTAATTTTATTTCTATTTTAATTCAATTAATCCTAGAATTACTATGTGTCCACTAATGTGCATGCCCTTCCACCAATTTGTGTTCGCCCACATAAAAATCACTTAACAAAGGACTGAACATGGCCACAAAAGTTAACCAATAAGATATATATTCAGTAACAATATATATACTAATACACGAATTCTCAATGACATGAAGGATCATCCTTCAAGTGAAGATATCCTTAATCCGTACAATATTAACATCAAATAAGTAATATTTTTTGTTAATAAATTAAACACAAGATGTCTAATTTTATTTGATTTTAATTCACTTAATCCTAAAATTACTACGTGCCCACGAATGTGCAAGCCCTTAGACCAATTTATGTTCACCCAAACACCAACCACTTAAGGAAGGGGTAACACGTCCATAATAGTCAACCTAATTTACATAAGACTATTTTACATTTAAAAAAAGAAGTAAAATTACTAAAAAAATATAAAACACCTAGAATCAGTTCAACTTTAATAATTGTTCTCTAATTGCATGAGCACATAGAAGAAGAAGAAGAAAAAAAATATTAACATATTATTCAAGTATAAGTTAACACTATAATTGTTTTGTTCATATTCCCAACATACACAGCCATATACATAAACAATTAAATAACAATTATTAACATTTTTAGAAATAGCAGTTTTAGAACCGTATACATAAACACTACAATTGTTTTGTTCATATCCCTAACATACATAACCATATACATTAAAAAAATCATATTCCCAACATACAAAATAAATTCATTAATAATTTTAGAAATAATATTTTCCTAAACATCATACAATTAGAAGAAAACACTGCAATAGTTTTGTTCATATTCTTAAGATACACACCCATATACGTAAATAATTGAAATAACCATTATTAATATTTTTAGAACCAAATACATAATTAATACAACTGTTTTGATTATATTCTCAACATACACAACTACATACATAAAAATGTTCATATTCCCAACATAGACAATCAATTTATTAAGATTTTGACCAAATTGTTTTAGAAATAACATATTTAAAACCATATGCATAAACACTGCCCAATCATGTACCCTAATTGAATATTTTTGTGTATGTTTAGAGTTAATCCAAGAAAGACCAGAAATATACAAATGTTTAGGGTTAGTTTTTGCCTTAACCATAACCAAATACCTCCACATATACATACACATGCATACATAAGCATATATATACACAAACATATGTATACATAAACATAGACATATATGTATATACGCACATACATATACATGTACACAAACATAATCATATACAAAGATAGAGAATGACCTATATGAGATAGAGGTGGTTTAGGAAGTCGAGAGGATCATTCGCGTTCGCGTACAGACACACACACGCATAGAGAAAAAGTCAATCACAGAGAGAGATTGTGTGATTCAGTAATGAGGTCAGTGATAATAAAACTCGTTAGGGTTTTATTTATGCCCGAAATGGTGTGACGATTCAAGCACATGACATGGTCCGTGACCATTTTAAATTAAACTAACTGGTCACAATCAGTCACAGTGGTCATGGTCTAGAACTGTGAGCCCTAAAATTCTTTACAATTTGTCACGGTCCTGAATTGTAACCCCATGTCTATGAACATTTTGAATGTCTCCTTTATCACGGTTGCATGTAACGATTATGAACCATAAACATATTTTACACATATAGATTACGGTCTAAAGCTAATGGTCACGATTATGGATTGTGATTGGTTACTTGACAAACTTTGCACCAATTTTTCCTCAAAAAGGGTCATGACTGGGTCACAGTTTTATAACATTACCATAATGGTCATGTTTCTTGACCGTGACCAATGTGTGGTATAGATCAACCCTAGATGTTATCATAGACAAAGTCATGGTAAAAATTATATGGTAACGATTTTGGGTCGTGACCATTTCACTATATATTTTAAAAATTAAATGACAACAATTAATAATAACAAATGATGAGCAGACTAATATGTTCAATAAATAATCCAACCTTTTTAAAAACCTTAAAAAACATTATTTTTAGCAACCCAAAAAATCATTATATTTCATAAATTTAACTTTTAAAGTTTAAATTAATTTTAAAAAAAAATCAAAAATTACATTAGAGTTTTAAACAATTAGCATTAAAAAATTTTAACTTTGAAGTTATATATTGAAATTTTCTAAACTTTCAAACTTCAAAAATTACATAAAAACTTTAAGCATTGAAAGTTTACTGTGACACCTCCTTATTATAAATAATTATGTTGATCAAGTTTATTTATTAAATCTTACAGTTTGTCCATTCAATCTAAATATCATCCTTAGCATGAGTGAAAACAAACTATAAAAATAATACAACTGGAATACGATAAGAAAATTCCAAAAGAAATAAAATGATAGAAATGATTCCATCGCCAACTAAATATAAAATGAAAACCAAAATTCAAGGTCTACAAGAAGATCCTCAATAAACCTCCACATACACATGCCACCAAAATAAAATTTGCAGATACAACTATATTAAGTACTTACTTCACTATAAATACGATCTTCCAATCTCTTAAAAGTAAATAACTAAAATTAAACAAAACTAAAACCCACATCCTCAACTAGTGGTGAAACTAGGAAAAACATCAGATGCAGGAACAAAGAATGCTAAATTTAATGGTCACGAACACCTAAAAGGGGGTTCAATAGCGATGGACAAACAATTTAAAGCTAACATCGCTATGCCGCCCAATAGCATGTATAGAAATAAATAATAAATCCACATTTTATAAATGTTTATAACTCATGTCGTACAATGTGCCTCCCAATTTACCGTTTAAATTTCTATCTTTAAATAAATCATTATTTAAAATTGTGAACTCAATTAACACCCCACGCCCCATGGAGGTAACTAGTGTCCCATCATGAAATATGAAATAAGTAAATAATATTAAAGGAAATATCCATCATAAACCAAAATCCAACCTCCTACGTATAGACCCCAAAACATTATCACATAAACAAAGTACAACCTCCTTTGTATACACCCCAAAGTATTGCCATAAATTATCATAATTGTGTCTAGCCCCCAGTCCCCTTTGGGATCACCAAGCCCAACAATATAGAATCCAACCTCCTCCGTATACACCCAAAACATCTCCATAATAAATAAATACACAACCATTAACCCCCTCCCCCGTAGGGTCATGCATAAAAACACAGTACATATCTCTTCCCCCTTGTCTCATCATACCTAATTAGCTTCTAGTGTCGCTAATCAGTTTAACATATTTAACTTTTCAATTAATTGTTTCATTGATTCTCATCAGAATATTTTATTCTTTCGAAAGGCAACGGGATGAGGCATTTATTCCATACATTAAAGTCGAAAGGGGGAATGGGGATTATAATATTTCCACATATCTCTAACTTTACAATTCATCTCAAAAATCATATTATGGGGACATCATGAATTAAATCATAAACTTCATTTTGACTACTAGATCAAATTACCAAATCATAAGAATGTATTATCAATTTTTTAACATAACATAAGAATTTACTTAAATTCTTTCTACCAACATATATGTGTGGGAGATAATTTAATGATACCCTATTTTACACTTGGTGTTTGAAAGGATCTAAGGACCCTCGAGTATCCTCAGGCAAGAGCAGGGCGCCCACGACTGACCTCTAACATCAGACAGATGATTATTTAGCCCCCTGCTAACTCCACTTCACTCAATAAAAGGCTATGGTACCATATAAGGGTCCAACCAGCTCCCATTCTTCTTAATATGGTCAATCATTCTAACATATCTCCTCAAACAAGCTCATAGACCCCAACACTAGGGTTCCGTTAAGATTGACACTCAAAATAGACCTCAATCCAAATAGAAATAACCTCCCAATATCGTATAACCCTCACTATTGAGTTATATCATTGCGTAGCACCTTAAGGACAACCTATGGCAATCCTACAGCAATTCTTAAGCTCTCAGACCTCCGGTAAAGGAACTGCAACCAGTCTATCGAGTAGGTGGAAAGCATAACACTATTCCACCTATCGCCATTACCCAGCTTCATTTGCATTGAATGCTCTCATCAACATTTAATACTACCAATAACAACCTTACACCGCCTGAAAATCCCTTGGTCAACATTTCGCCCCATAGCTAACACTGTCAGACCTCAAAGACTCTTCAATTGTGCTGTGACAGTTATCTTATTCTCTCTCCTAGAGTTTTAATATAAATAGAGGGTTGGTTAAAGGATGAAGATACGTTCAAGAAATTACACTTACAGAGATTTAAGATTTTTAAGAATTTATAAGTGTTTTACTCTTCATTTAATACTCATATCCCACTGTTGTGACTTTATATTGGTAACTTGGATAATTCACAGTGTTCACCCATTTTGTATATCTTGTTAAACCCTAAATGAATACTCAAGAATCCTTAGAGAAGTCAATCAGTTACTTCTTAAGGTCCTTTAAACTCTATTAATCAATGATAAACATGTATATTAGATTGTAATATTTTTTGCAATATAATAAATAAGTGAAACACCTTTGACACTGGGCATAGGATCCCTTCCTGAGGTATGAACCACTTTACAATATTATCTTATGATTTGACACTTCTCTCCTCTGACCTGTCTAAGGTCTAGAGGGGAGCACATGTGGGTCTGAAGTCACTTAACAATTTCTATCCCCATTAGTTTGGCACCATCTTGGGGAATAAAAATTTCCATTCTTATCAAATATAAGTTTTAGTCCCTTCAAAAATATAAGTTTTAGTCCCTTTAAAGAGATGGAGACCCAACAAAAAGTGTTCCATGAGATACTGGCTACCATCCTGAGTAGGCTCCATTTACCCCCAGTGGTAGAGGAGCCAGTCATACCAGAGCACATCGATTCTTGGGAGAACCATGAGCCCTTGTTAGAAGGAGAAAATGATCTTAAGGGTGTGACCACATCCCTCCAACGATTAGTGACCCCCATCCTTGTTAAGGACGGGTTACAATTTCCCGAAGATCAACACCAAGAGGTTCCAGGATGGTAGGTCTTGGTATGGTGAGATAAAAAAGATGTAAGACCTATTAAGGAATTTCCTCAACCAGTACAAGACTCAAACACCTAACACCATTGAGTTGGCCATCCAAAAGACATAGGCTCCTTTCTCGAATGATGTTCAATATTACTTTATTCCCCCAAAGTGGAAGATTACTACAATTGAACCATTCAATGGGTCCAAAGATCCCATCAACCACTTGGAGACCTACAGGTCACTCATGATCCTCCAAGACACCCTCGATGAGGGACTATTTAGGGATTTTCTTGTTACCTTAAGAGGAATTGCCATGCACTAGTTTTCCAAGCTCAAGCTGAAGACCATCACAAGCTTCACTGAGCTAGAAAAATCTTTTATCGAGTACTTTATTGGAGGTCAAAATATGAGAATGCCTATCACTTCCCTCCTTCACTTTAGGCACAAGATTAGAGAATTACTCCAGGAGTATGCTAAAAGGTTCAATCAAGAAGCACTCTAGGTGGACAATCTGAATGACACTATCTCCTAACCGTAGAAGACTTACTGAGGTATTTTAGGATGAAGCCTTCAAATTCTTAGACGGAGCTAATCGAATAAGGTCATAAATATATGAATGTTGAGGATGCTATATCATCAAGGAATGCAATAGAATCTACCCAGCAAGATAAAGGAAAAGATGTCTTCTATCATCTTAAAGAGACCTCAAAAGCATATGAGGCTAATAAGAAGAAAGTGGGTATTATGAAAAGTGAACCTCCAAAGCCCAAACACTTCACCCCGCTCATAACCACCATAGATTTCTTCTTTAAAGCCGTGGAAGATCAATATATCTCACCTCAGCCAAACCCCATGAGGATTGTAGACAGCAAAAGAAACAGTTTGAAGCACTGTCGATTCTATATAGATTATGTCCACAATAGAAACGATTATTTCAAACTGAAAGAAGCCATCAAGGGGGTTTTAAAGAGGGAAGTCTTAAATATTATGCGGAACAAGATGAAATAAAAGGTCAGCATAATAAAAAAAATAAGAACAAATATGATGTCCCTCTAATAAATGTCAATTGTATATCTGGAAGCTTCGTTAGGCATGGACTATTTACCACATCTAGAAAATCTCATCTAAAAAGTATCCAACTAGTTGGAGTGCATGTCAACAATGTCTCTCTCCCTTATTAGGCTTCAAAATAATCCCCTATGATAGTCTTTCTACAAGAAGACCTAAAAAGGGTATGTTTTCCTCATAATGACCCCTTCATCATATTCTTATATTGCTTTAAGTCTATAGGCCTTGGCACAAAGTATGTGCATCTACTTCACACTCCTCTCATTAAGTTCAACTGAGAATGGACCTACTAATTGTGGTGTATCACTCTCCCTCTCATACTTGGCTCCAAAGATTACTACAAAACTATCTAGAGAAAGTTCACAGTAGTGGACCTACCCTCTGCGTACAAGATGATAATTGGAGAAAAAAGTGTTCCAAGAGAAACTAGATACCTTCCTCAACATGCTCCTTTTATCCCTAATACTAGAGAAGCTGGTATTACCAGAGCACAATTATACTGGGGATAACTACGACCCATCGTTAGGTGGAAAAAATAATCTTGAGGGCATGCCCAAGTCCCCCCAATGATTATTAACCCACATCCCTATTACATGTTATCACTCCCTAAAGATCAATCCCAAGGAGGTTCCAGGATGGCTAGGCCTTAGGATGGTGAGATAAAGAAGATAAAAGGCCGATTAGGGAATTTCCTCAATTAATACAAGACTCAAATGCCCAATACCATTGGGTTGGCATCCAAAAGGCATTCTATATATTCTTTAATGCTGTTCAATATAACGCCCTTCCCGCAAAGTGGAATATTCCTACAATTGAACCATTGGATGGGTCCAAAGATTCCATCGATCACTTAGAGACCTATATGTCACTCATGCTCCTCCAGGACACACCAGATGAGGTCTTATGTAGGTATTTTCCCTCTACCTTAATAAGAGCTAGCAGACACTAATTCACCAAGATCAAATAGGGGACCATCACTAGCTTTACTAAGATGGAAAGATCTTTTATTAGTCACTTTATTAAAGATCAAAAGATGAGGAAGCTTGTTACTTCCTTCTTCCACTCCAGGAAGAAGATAGGTGAATCCCTCTAAGAGTATGCTAAGAGGTTTAATAAAGAATAACTATAGGTGGAAGATTTAATTGACACCATTTATGTGTCAAAAATTTATATCTTGCCTCACCTAAGAAGACCAGCTGAGGTCTTTTACCAGTAAGCCTCCAAAATCCATGACTAAACTACACAAAAGAGCTCAGAAATGTATGAATGTGGAGTATTATATCTTCACAAGGCATTCCATAGCCTTTTCCATGTAGGGAAATAGGAAAAATGTCTTATCCCTCCTTGGGGAGACCTCAGAAGCATTTGAGGTTGAGAAGAAGAAAGATAGGGCTAAGAAAAGTTGGCCTCCATAGGCCAAACACTTCACCCCACTCACAACCACCATAAAGGAAGTATATGTATCCATGAAAGCTCAAGATATCTTGCCCTACCCAAAATTCATTAAGCCTTTGGAGGAAAAAATAGATAATTCCAATTACATTCGGTTCCATAGAGATCATGGCCAAAACACAATCGACTACTTCAGACTAAAAGCAGCCATTGAGGTGGTGATAACTCACAGAATACGTGGTGAAAGATGGAGGCAGGGGTAAGATTAACAAAAAAGAACAAAGACGATGTCCCTATAATTGATGTCAACTGTATATCCAGAGCATTCAGTTGGGTGGATTATCTGCCTTAAAAAGAAAATCTCACCTCAAAAGTATCCAACAAGAAGGAATACATGCCAGCCTATGATAGTCTTTTTGGAAGTAGACCTTAGATTGGTTGTTTTCCTCATGATGAAGCCTTCATTATCACAGCGATTATGGGGAATTCTAATATGAAACGGGTTCTCATTGACACAAGAAGTTCTTCAGATATACTATTCTCAGACACCTTTAAGGTTGTGGGCCTTGGCGCGAGCACATTAATCCAGTAACCACTCATCTCATTAGGTTAAATAGAGAGTGTTCATATTCCTTACGATATGTCACCCCCCCCCCCCCCACACACACACACACTTAGCTCTAAAGATTATTACAAAACTATTTAGAATAATTGCATAGTAGTGGACTTTCCCTGCACTTACAATGTGAAAATGGGAAAACCGTCATTTAATGATTTAGACATTATTATCTCAACATGAAGGATATTGATGAGTTTCCAAACCATCAAGGGCGTAGGTGATCTATTCGGAGATCAAAATAAATATTGATACATCATCTCCATGAAGGATACGAAAAGGTCGCTCAGTGATCCACATGGCTTGATAGAGGTCCCAACAAAGATCAAAAGATTCTTGAGGTCTCACCATAGGTCCTTCCTCTACCAACACCAATGTATGAACATGCTTGATAAAGTCTGGGCATAAAATTGACGAGTTTAGATACCTCACCCCCACAAGATGAGGATAGTTTTCCTCGTGGATGGGGATCCAAATTAAGGAATAACATTAAGACATCATAACCCCTGGGACGTATGCCATCACACAGAATGATTGTAAATAATGTATTCTTCTAATCAAAAGAAATGATATATATATTTTTTTCCTAATCATCATGAATTCAGCATAAGTACTTTTTAGCAGTAATAAGAATTTTAGCCTTGTATCTAAGGTCTAAAGCCCACAAACTGAGTTACAAGGACTTCGGCCTTAGCTCAAAACATATACAATGATTTAAATACCCAAAAAAAGAATTTTAAGGATTTATTTTTCTAATGGGAATGGCGAGATATGGCCTCTCCAAGTGTCTTTACAAGAGAGAAAACTTCCAAAAGAAAACAAACAAAACAAAACTTAAGAGATTCTAATACTTGGAAAACTAAACCTATCCATCTTTACCATGCCCTTGATAAGAAATGGGAGCTCATTGAATCTATGATAGGATCTTAAAACTCTTGAACTTGATGATTGATTTGCCAGGGCATCTACAATAATATTGTTTGGCCTCCATATTTGATTGATGTGAATGGGATGAGAAGAAATCAAACAGGTAATATCTTAAATGCTAGATCTTAAGAACCATGGCACTGCCCACTGACCTTTAATCGTGTTAAATAGACTAAAGAATATATTTCTATGAATAACTACACAAAAATAATATTCAAACAAGTTTTAACTCCTCTAATTAAAGACAACCGCTCGAATTTCAAACTAGTATCTTGGTCAATGAATTCTTGGAAAACATACATGAATTCCCCTTTACCACCTCTGATGATAACTCTAATGCCACCATCTCCAAGACTTCCCATACTAAATCCATCCACATTTATCTTAATACAAGTTTTAGGAGGCCTACTCCACTTTGCAATTCTGATGTCAGGCCTACAAGGAAGAATATTTAGCTTGAAATTAGAGATAAGGGACTAATGATATAAAAAGGGACCATTGATAGAAATTATTGCATTGGACTTAACACCAACCAAAGTATAAAAATTATTGATGATGTTAGTACCATCCAAAGGAGTGCCTTCATATAGACTGGAACATCTAGCTTTCCATATCTCCCATTAAATAGTCAGAGGCATTAATTTATAAATGAATTTTATGTAGTCTTTTTTTGTTTTGAAAAACCGCCAAGACATCAGCATAGCAGGAAGGGAAGAGAAACTTGGTTGGAATTCCAAAAGATTAGAGAAATAGATCCATATATGCTTAGCAATGGGGCCTGAAAAGAACAAGTGCTCAAATGACTCTACCTGTTTTAGGCAACATTGACATCTAGATACAATATCAATTCTTAGATCTTGGATAAGCAGTCCAGAGGAATTGTTTGCTTGAGGATTTTTCGAATACAAATTGTAATTTTTGGAGGAATATAAGAGTGACATAGATTGGACCATAAATAACTTGAAACGTTTTGAGACCTAACTAAGTGACGTGAAAACTTAAAATTGAATTCTCTAGAATTTGATGGCTTCCATATGATTCCTTGTTGAGTTTTTATGGTATTGTTTTGCACTATAGAGTAAGCAACCTTATTCTTTTAATAGTAAATGATCCCCTGATCTAAAATCCATCTTTTTGTATTTTCTCCTCATGAATATAAACCATTTGATGACTAACTTCTCCAAGCTATTTTAATGCAAAATGCATTACTGATTCCTTTCGGATCTGTTACTCCAAGCCCCCCTCCCCTGTAGGCCTACACATCTCTTCCCATTTGACCCAAGCCTGCATATGGCCACCATTATCAGTTAATCCCCATAAGAAATTACTGAATATTCTCTAGATTCTCTAAAGAATAACTTTTGGAGGTGTTAGAGTAGCTAGATTGAATATTGGAATTGAATATAATATGTACTTTATTAAAATCAGATTGCCAGTTATAGAAAGAAATATTGTCTTCCACCCTTTGAGTTTGCTTCTAATGGAATCAACCAGATCTAATTTTCCCTCTTCCTTTGAAAAGAGGACACCCCAGGTACCTGAATGGTAGAGTCTTAAAATTGACCTGGATGATCTTGTTTTAATGGGAAATTTTGGATCAATAGTAAAAAGGAACACTTTCTTTTATTGATCAGTTGGCCTGAGAATTTTTCATAATCTTCAAGGAATTTAGAGAGGTTTATGAGGCTTATTTTAAAACCATTTATGAAAATTATCATATCATTAGCAAAGCAAACATGTGAGATGAGGGGACTTCCAAAGGGTTGAGAAAATGGGGTATCTTTACCAGACTTGAATAATTGATCAGTTCCTCTACTTAACACTTCTACCATGATGACAAATAAAGAAGGAGATATTGTATCTCCTTGTTTGAGGACTCTTGAGGGGATAAAAAATCATGCACCATAACCATTAACAATAATAGAAAACCAATTGTTAGATATAATTCTCCAAATCAAGTTTATGAATCCCTCACTAAAGCCAAATTGTCTTAGCACTTTTATGAGAAAAATCCAAGAAACTCTATCACATGCCTTCTCCATATCCAATTTGATACATCACATTTATTTTGCAAAGAGGAATTCATTTCATGAGAAAGAAGAATATTATCTTGAATGTTTTTGCATTTAACAAAACCACTTTGGCTAGGTGATGTAATGGAAGACATAAAATTGGATAGTCTTGTGTTAAGGATTTTTTAAATGAACTTAACAATGAAATTACTTAGTCTAATAGGCCTAAAGTGTGAGCATTGATTGGTATTGGATACTCTTGTGATTAGAACAATGGATGTACTTTTTCATCATTTGGGAATTTGATCTCCCATAAAGAAAGATTCTATGGCCTCACATAAGTCATATTTGATAATATCCAAACATTTATTGTAGAATACTACCCTAAAACCATCAGGACCAGGGTTATTGCCCCCATTCAGGATTGTAATAGCACTAAGAATTTACTCATCAGAGGGAACTTTAATCAATTCTAAGTTCATTTCATCAGTAATCAGCTTGGGATTGACCTTGATAATTTCATCATTATCAAAGGTTACCTCTGCCTTCCATCTTCTCATAAAATGATCCAGTATAATTGATTGAATATCCTCCTTGTAACACCCCGCCCGCCCGGGGAGAGCGAACGGAGCGCTAATGCGATAAAATTAAACTAAATCCATAAATAACAAGGTATAGAGCATCTAAATAAACCCACAATAATATAAATCCACTAATCTCAGTCTCTTCAAATTAAATACCAAATCTCTCGAATTACATACAACAACTAACTCGAAAATAAAATACAAATCTCCAAAGCTCTATACATCAAAATAATACAAATATTTTACAAACGATCCTCGCTAAAAATCAATCTCCATACCGTGCTAACCTGCCACTAAAAGAAAATATCGGGAAGTACACAATACGACAAGAAAGATGCTCAACAAATATATGTTAGCAATGAATAAAATGTAACAACACGAGTACGAATATTCAAATAAAAATGCAAATCTCAAAGCATTTATCAATATAATTTCTCAACAACACTTTAACCAGGTCACCAGGCCTCACCACATCTGTATATGCTTTATCAAGCCATAGCCCGGGAAACAGGAATTTTGGCGGGTGCCCAACATCCGTGCCATATTAAAATCTCATGACAACGTGCTCATCAACAATATAATGATACCACATGAATCAAAATAATTTCAACAATTATTTTCTAGATTTCAATGAATTTAACAATTCAAATATGAGTTCAATTAATAAGAAATCAAAGAGAATGACACTCGCGAGATTTAAGGTGCATATTGTGTAAAACCCCATACCTCAAACCATGATGAGAAACCAACGATCATATCCTCAATATCAACTCAAAAGATCTACAAAAGCTTCTCCAAGAACCTCCGACAAAGTATCCCCAAGAACACCTCTAATCTAAGGTTGGAACTCACAAATCTCAAGGGCCAATGTGTATATAAAAAGAAGAGGAATATAAAATATATTTGCTGCCAAAATTTGTGCCAAAAGTATGTTAAAAGGGTTGCCCATGACTTCCTTTTATAATTCAAAGAAATGAAGAGTTGTAACACAAAATACTCCTTTAAATAAGGCAAAGAAATGAAGAGGTGGAAGTCAAAACAACTCCAAGAGTTAAAAACATTTTAAAATCATTTTAAAATCCGTTTTAACTCCAATTTCGAAACCGTTTAAAATTATCGCCTTTAAATATAATAACCAAAGACATATTTTCCAATTTCAAAAACTTTATTTTCCTTCATTTTCCAAAAATTAATTAAAATAGCCCAAAATTACGCATGTTGTTACACTTCCCCACTAACAATGGAATTTTGCCCAAAATTACGCAGGTTGTTACACTCCTTTGTATCCTTCTAGTTACCTTCAGCATCTTTTAATTCTTGGAGGGAAATTTCATCCTTTCTAGCCTACACTGTAGAATGAAAGAACTTGGTATTTTTCTCACCTCCTTTAAGCCACTTTAAGTTAGATCTTTTATGCCAGTATGTTTCCTCCTGAGCCAAAGACATATTTAACTCCACTCTAGCAGTCTTCATCTTATATGTGTTCTTAGCTTCAAAAGCATACTCTTTCATCAGCACCACATCTTCAAGGTCATTGATATCTTAGAAAATGTTTTGAAGGTTGGATTATTCCATTTTACCAACTCAGATTTATGATACCCCAACTTCTTAGAAAATTTGAACATAACAGAGCCCTGAACTTGAATATTCCATGCTTCTTGAACTAGTTGGATAAAATTAGCGTTTAAAGTCCACATATTTTGTAATTTCAAAGGCTTAGGAGATGAATCATGTTGGCATTTAATTGATAGAAGAATAGAGGAGTGATCACTTCAATTTTTGGAAATATGAGATACGCTAGAATTAGAGAAAATAGACTTCCACTTCACATTACATAATCCTCTATCTATCCTTGCACGAATGGCATTATCTTCAGTTCTTAGATTGGTTCAGGTAAACCTACAACCACTATATCCCATATTAAAAAGGCCATATTGATTGTTATAATCTTTGAAGTTTTCTACAACTTGATGATCTATTAAATTTTCTCTAATTTCTTTTTCCTGATTAGATACCATACTAAAGTCCCCAATGAATAATTAAGGAAGATCAAAAGAGTTAAACAGTAATTCTAAGTCCCTCCACATAACCCTTTTCTCCTTAGTGCACTTGGCATAAATCAGAATCAACATGATGCCTTGAGGAAGGCTAGGGTGCCTAATTTTAATATAAAAACATTGATCTTCATCTTTAATAATTTAGACAGAAATGCGTAGCTTCTAGAAGAACCATATCTTATTAAATATATTGCTAATCACTTCATCAAAGTTCCATTTAAGAATGAACTTCTCCGTTTTCTTAGGGTTGTCTTTAGGCTACAAAGTTCATAAAGCAACCAAATTATAAGATTTTCACATCTTTTTAACTCTTCTACAAGTAGTCTTGTTTGAGATACCCCTAGCATTCCAACTTATAAAATTAATCATTGATATAAAACAGATTTGGAGCTATTAGTCACCTTTGCTTTAGCTCTTGTAATTCTTTTGAATAGAGGGTCAATAGGCATCTTCTTGGACTTCAACATAGAGACCTCCTCTTCTCTTGTGCTTGTCTGGGATTGGGTTTGAACATCTTTGAATTTCATGTTTTTCCTTACTCTACCTTCTCGAATAGTGTTCCATTTTCTATCAAAACACTTAGTAAATATCAGCAATTCCTCTTGCATAGGCACTACCCTCTTCTTTTTATTTTTAGAGTCGGACATGTAGTTCTTGTGTTTAGCATGATGACTTTCATAGTTAGGGAGCTCAGATACCCTAGGTGAGAGCATGATATGGTCTACAACATTAGCTTATTTAGGGGTGATTTCAGAGTAATGGATCTCGGATATGAATTCTTAGATTTGGATGGAAGTTGAATGTTTTTGGACAATAAGTAGATGAGGTGGAGAGTCTTAAATGAATATTGGATCAAGTTATTGGATGGTTTCTTGAAAGTATTGGGTGGTTCTTGGATGAGTTGAACTTGATTGTCTTGGTCATTAGTTTGAAAGAGTACAATGTGGTCATGATCATTATGGGAGTTGTTTTGATTAATAAGTTTAAGGATGGTTGTTTGAGTGGTATTTTTGAACTGTTGAGGGTGTTTTTCATTGCCACCATTCAAGAACATGAATTTTCTTTCCTCTTGACCCTTATTTAGATAGTAAGAGAAGTATTGGGGTAGGTTTTCATAGATGATGTCTTGCAAGAAACCACTATAACCTATTCCAATCCAAACTCTCTTGGGATTCTCTTTAGTAAGCCTAACCTCAACACAGACCCTAGCCATGCTAGATCTTGTATGGTTTAGAGTTGTAGCATCCATTTTTAGAGATTTGCCTACAAGTTGTGTGATGGAAAAAAGGGAAGTCTTTGTAAAAAGATGGATAGGTAAGTTATGCAGGTATATACACGTAGGAACTATGGAGCTCTCATGATCAGGTTTGAAATATGGAGATGATTTAAATGTTCTCATAGGATATCTACTAAGAAACCGTTGCTCCTTTATCCTAACACTTATAAAATCTTCTTCGCAACTGATATGCCCCAAGTGTGACCTCGGCTCGGAGACACCAACCTCGGCCGAGATCGTGGCTGACATTGGACAAGCCTTGGGCATGCGGCATCAGCCCTCGGCCATAGCAAGGTCGGCCCAGGCCGACACTACCAAAAGCCTCTCAAAGGGACATCACATGCATCACAAGGATCAGCAACATTCTCGTATACCTTGGAATGGAAACCTCTGCCAGATATAGGCCGAGCTCGCAAGAAGCGTTACCAGGAAACTCATTAAGACATCAGTCGATGCTCCAAACACACCAGCTCAACCTCGGCTCAGGCCGACCTTATCCATTATCTCGTCTAGGATTAAGCCGAGACCTCCATGGTCACCTCAGACTGAACGAGCACCTAGACTTACCAACCTCGGCCTCTCCCAGGCCGAGGTCATACACCAAGCACGATAGTTGAGCATATACTGACATTTGGATAAGGGCACGTGGACACATATCAGTTATAACAAGATTATTCCCCACACGTGGGGAGAATATTTCATCATCATTCTCTACTTGTGACAGTGACATATGGCTTTCCCATATTGGTGAGGCAAACACACACATGCACATTACATGCATGGGGGGTACATTACACCCCCTAGGTACTATATATAGAGGTCACCCTCTACCTTGCAAAGATACAAAAAAAGATAACCCTAGCTGAAACTCTGTCTAGATACACAAAAGAGAGAGAGCTTGAGAGATTGTATCCATGGCCATCAGTGCCTTATTACAGTGAGGTTATTCACACACAGTGGGCGTAGTCCAATTTAGGCTGAACCACTTATATTCTGGTGCTCTCTCCTCTTCTCCTCATCTCATTCTCCTACCTTTTACGTAACTATGCTACCATTGTTGTTCTTAGATTGAGCTTGAAAACACCTGGTGGTGTTAATTCTAGCATCATCAGCAACCAATCTTAATCAGGATGTGTTTGTTATCTATAAGCCCAATGTTAAATAATAGTTTAAGGTTGAAGGTGAGGAACATCTTCCTTATTTCTTCCATAGCTGGCCTTCCATGAAAGAACTTCCCCATAATAGAGTATTTGAATGGTTTCGCCAATGCATGTACATCTCCAAAGAGAACA
The DNA here is from genome assembly GCA_949130495.1 of Sambucus nigra. Classification (NCBI taxonomy): domain Eukaryota; kingdom Viridiplantae; phylum Streptophyta; class Magnoliopsida; order Dipsacales; family Adoxaceae; genus Sambucus; species Sambucus nigra. The sequence continues at coordinate 255,245,923 of OX422218.1, read as the reverse complement.
TTACAGTCGGTTCACCTTTGAAGGTTGAAGGAGATTTAAGTTATGGTTCTTTAGCATCACTATTAGAAACGACAAGAGGCAAAGTATTTAGCCCAAATATTTGGAGGATCGGCGAATTTTTGGATGGTGTTCATGGATGTAGAAGCCATGCAAACCCTAGAAAGGTTTGAGAGTAGAGAGAAAATATGGATAGTTGTAAGGATTTCAATCTTGTCTCTATGTTTAAGCTAAGGTCTCAAACCCAAACTTTAAGTTGCAAGGACTCCAGTCATGGGTTAGGAATAATAGTAAAAGGTCTTAGAACCCAAAAAAGACTACAGTTCACGGGTCAATGCGACCAAAAATCCATAGCCAAAGGATTCAGGACCCAATAAAGTCTAAGGGAATTGTTCCGATCTCCATCCATGAGTATAAAAGGTTTTTCTCACACAAAAAATTTGTTGGTAAAAATCATGAAGTTATACGAAAAATATTTATACCTTGGTCAAACACCCTAGAAACCCATTTCAAAAAAATCTTAAAAAAACATTTGTGTTTAAATATTTTTGGACGGCAAACAGTTCAAATAAAAAACAATTGTCCAAAACTTAAATGTTTAAATGGTGCAAAGGTGTATGGCCAAAGGTTAAGAGGTCATAGGACCCTTTGTGGAGCCTCAGAATATCTTCCCGAGGGGACTAAGGTCCAGAGTCTTTTCATCCAAGGGTGACCCTATAATGTTTCTAAATCCATAGGTCGAAATCCCTTTATAAGGACCTCAGAGATAAAATTTCCTAAGTTCAAAGATCAAAAGACTCTTATAAGGACTTCAAATATAAAACTTTCCAAGTATAGAGGTCGTATGACCCTTTGTGGGACTTTAAATTCGAAATTTAGCTAAGTTCAACATTTTTCTAGCCCTTTGTGGAGCTTTAGGTTTTAAATATTATCAATTCTAAAGGTCTCATGACCCATTTGTAAAACTTCATAATTTCTAAATGATAAGTTCAGAGGCCTCAGGACAATTTGTGGGTCTGCAATATTCAATATGCCTAAGCTCAGATGCCTTAGGAGCCATTCGGGGTCTTAAGGTTAAACAAAATTATAATTCTAAGGTATGACCCCCCATAGAACAATTTTTTTCTCTTATTCTGTATTACATGTTTCATAGCTCTTAGGACCCTTTGAGGAATAAAATTCAAAAGCCAAATTTTAAACCTAAGGTATTATGACCCTTAAAAGGCTCACTTTTTTACCTCTAGTCCCAAAATATTTTGGGGGCTAGGCGTTAGTATAAAAATGTTGGTCTTTCAGTCCTAAATAAGTGTAAATTCTACATATCCGGTGGTTCTAAGGTCTTTTGACCCACTACAAAACCTCCGACATGATGTCAGAAGTTGTACAAGTATAAGGTAGAGGTGTCATGACACTTAAATCTACTCCACTACTCAAGTTACATTTCTTGACTAAGAAATCTTATGGGATAAGTGAACACTACCTACCAGTAGACCTCAGGCAAACTTAAAACAATAAAAAATCTTCCTTAACAAAGAAAAAAGTACAACAAGTATGAAGTAAAGACTGAAGTAAAGCAGAGAAATACAAAACTCAAAGTTCCATGATCCTAAAAAACTACTTCTCATTAAAGGTAAAGGATAGATATTACAAAAAACGCCCATGGAGAACAAATAATTTCCAAAAATAAAAATGACATAGAAAAGCCACACAGGTCTTGGGATTGTTAGGATTCGCAAGAGATTCACTTTTGGAGGGTCTTAATGATGGTAGAGAGGCAGAGATTTTTTTCCCTAGGGTCCTCTTATTTGGCCTTGGGAGCAGACGATTCGTCAGAATCATCGTTAGCCCTTCCTTATTCATCTGGGCTCTCTTCATCCAACTAATGGTCTTTAAAAGAAACTAGATACATCCACGTTACGAAACAATGTATGTACCTTGGCCTTTTAGGCTTCAAAAGTAGAGACCAGTCTCTAAAAGAGATACTTATTAAAATCCTCACACTCCATGTAGACATCCAAATAATTTTTCACAGCGGTATGAATCATCCTCTGAAGCTCTTTGTTTCTCACGAAGACCTTTGCATAAGTCTTTTAAAACTTTTGGTCCTTCGAGGTTAGTTGTTCCTCCTCAATGGTTAGGTCTTTAATTGACTTCTTCAGGAGCTCCACCTCACCATCCACTCAAAGAAGTATCTTTTTAAAGATCTAAATCTTAATATTCTAACCTTGGAGATCCTTCTGTGTCATCATGAGCTCAACTTGAGCAACGCCATGGAGCTCCTCAACCCAGGCAAAGGAATCTCATGCAGTAGCCAATAAGGGTGCACTATTTCTAAGAGTTTTTCATTTAAGAGCTTCTCATGTTCTAAGGAGATTGATTACCCCTTCAAAGAATCCATATCTTATTTAAGAGCCTCCACCTACAACCTCTGGTCATTGATCATTCAGTCTAGGTTCATCCAGGTGAGGTACCAACTGGTCGCCATCTAAATATCCTTCTTCAACACCCTACTTCTATAAATAAAAGTCAACTAATAAGGCCGTTATCAAATCTTGAGCTTGTAAGAGAAAAGGTATATATAAACAACGAGCTTAAAATAAAGAGCTAAGGAAAGAAATAGATAAGCATGAAGATACCTTTCCCATACCAACTTCTTAGCTTTAGTAGGGGACCCCTACTCCTTAGGATGGCCACCATATCAGAGCTATTTATTTTGTCCAATGAGCGAAGGGCATCCACAGTTGAGGTGTAAGATCACATCTCCTCAAATGGAAAAGGCCTGGAATAGATTTCCTCCATAAGGGCTGGAAGGTTCCTCCCCTCAGAGATAGTCAACCCCTTTGACACCAGGCACCTCAATTGCCTTCTTTAAACCCCCTCCACCTGAGGGATCACAAGCTTCTCAGAGATTTTTTATATGAGACTAAGGGCTTCAAGCTCCTTAGAAAATAAGCATTACTCTGGGTTTCCTTAGAGGTCACACTTACCCCTGAGTCTTCTTGCAAAAAGAGTAAGGTTTTTACATGCTCCAACACTTAAACCTCAGCAAAACTAGAACCCAAGGTAGCCTTATCCAATAGTCAAACTTGAAGAACTAGAATATTTAATGAAGTACTGAACTCTAATCATTTGGTGGTCTTAATCCGATTCTTCTCATTATCTAAATCTATAAAAGGCATCTCTTGTCCAAGCCTCTAGGCTATTCTCAACTCTTACCATTCATTTACTAGACCAATGATAAGACAAAGTTAGCTCTTAGAGGGTTAGAAATAGGGATAATAGAAGGAGAGAAAAAATACAAATACTCTTATAGAGAGAAGAGTCAGATTCAAACAAAATAGGCTCATTTGTTGAGTTAGAGACTCCTTTAGTCCTTGGGAGCTCAGCATACCCCATAGACGGATCATCTTAACCCTTATAGGCTTTAGGGACCTCAACAAGTGCTCCAATAGCGGACATCTTCTTTTAAGGAACCAAAATATATGATTTAAATCCTAATGTGTCTGTCACCATAAAAACTAGGACTTCTGGGACTTTGTCGGACACTAGAGGATTAGGCTCTGACTTGAACCTACTATTAAAGAGACGTCTAACTATAGCCGAGATCTCAAATAGGGTAGAAGTCAACAAAGGACAGTCCTTCTTAGTTTTGATATGGTATATAATTTAAAGAACTAGGTCGGCTAGTCGTCACACTTGCCACTGCTAGACTCGTTAAAAGCTAAGATTGTGTCCATCATAAGTCTCTAGGGGTTGATCACCAATTGAGTACAGGCTATCCCAATAGCTTTAAAATTATCACCATTAGTAAGGACAACGAGAATATATCCCCATACATAAGGAATAACTCATTGAAGCTAACATGATGGGCCACCAATGAACAAGCCCTCTATTAAATCCCACCAGCCCTCAAAATGACATTTTCATGGATTCAATAGGTCTTACGAATCTCCAACAAATCCTGATAAATAATTCGTGAACTAGTATGAGCCTCACCTTTGGCTCCACATTGGAAGGAAGAGAAACGTAATTCCCAATAGAGGATAAGGGCTTAGGGTCTAAACCCTAGAAAGGTATATGTTAATAGCAAACGTAGTTGGAAAAGAAAAGGGTTTGGATTTTATCGAAGAAATTTTAGAGAGAAAAGATGGTTGGAGAAAATGATGAAGAATCAACCCAACCCAACCCAAGAGGCCCATTTTATAGCCCTGGGGCCTAGAGTTCCAATCCTCTACAACCTTTAAGATCAGATCCCTCAATCCCCTCAATCACATCAATACCCTCAGTCATAAACATTTATCCATACCCGCATTCAAGCACCTTCCCAACGCAATCTAATCATAACGAGAGTCTCAATGGCCAATTACAACATTACCACCACCTTGCATAAGAGATAAGTGTTTCCCCTTGTAACCTTTTCAAGAAGAAACAAGGAAGTGATGATACCCTATTTTACACTTGGTTTTTGGAAGGATCTAAAGATCCTTGAGTATCCTCGTGGAAGAGCAGAGGTCCCACGACTGACATCTGACCTTAGACAAATGGTTACTTAACCCCCGAGGCCTCCGCTGAATTTAAAAACGCCATAGTATTGTAGCAGTTCCCAACCACCTCTCCTCCTCCTTAATAATGTTATACATTCAAACATGTCTCTCAAAAATATCATGGACCATAACACCTAATTTCTGCCAAGTCAGACGCCCAGAACAAATAATCGCCTAAGGTTGCCTAACCCTCAAAACTTAGTTGTATCATTTCGTAGAACCTCGAGGAAAACCTATGAAAATCCAACAGTAGTTCCCGAGCTCTTATACCTCCAAAAAAGAACCTATGACCAGTCTTTCAAGTAGGTGGAAATCTGAACACTATTCCACCTACTGCTACTATCCATCTACACTTGCATTGAATGCTCCTATCAGCATTTAATGCTACTAACAACCACCTTAGATTCTTTGCCTAACACTCCACCCCCTTGCTGACACCATCAGACCTCGAAGGTCCCCTAACCATGCTATGACAGTCCACTCATTTTTCTCTCCTAGATTTTTCATATAAATAGGGGTTGGTTGAAGGATGAAGACATGTTCAAGTAAACAGACTTATAGAGAATCAAGATTTCTAAGCATTCACAAATATTTTACTCTTCATTTCATACTCATAACCCACTATTATGAATTTATATTGTTAATGTTGATTGTTTCCATTGCTCGCCGATTTTGAATATCTTGTTGAGCCCTAAAGAAATACTCAATAACCCTTAGAGATGTCAATCAATTACTTACTATGGTCCTTTGAATCACTGACAAAGGACGCCAAACCATATACTCTCTTGACCAAAGCTCAAGAGGTCTCTTAGACTGTAGTAACTCTTTTACAATCTAATAAATAAGTGCAACACCTTTGACAGTGGACGTAGGACCCCCTCCCGTGGTCTAAATCACTTTGAACTATTTTCTTACATTTTGACATTTCTTTACTCTTCCAGAAGGGAGCACCTATGGGTCTGAAGTCACTTAAAGATTTATATCCCCATCATAATTCATACTTGGGAAACAAGTAGAGAACTTAAGAAACTTCCTAGTATCATGCAAATGGTCAAACTATATGAATTTACCAAGTCTACAAAATTTTATGAATTAAAATGTAAAGGTTGTTTGAGAATAATTTTAAATTTAATAATGTTCCAGGAATGAAACTAATAATTAGAATTTAGGGGTTTAGAAACATAATATTGGCAAAAGAATTAAAAATCAAAATTTACATGTGAATTAGTCCAACTCCTAAGCATCATAATTTATCAAATTCTATTTAAAATCCTGAAATTTTAATAATGTAAAAATTAGACAATATCGTATTATTTCATCATCAAATTTCATGGAAGAAATTTCTAAACCCTAATCATCTTTAATTGATTTAAATTATAAAAATTAAGTTGAGGTAGAAATTGATGTTTAAATTCACAAAATGGGAAGAGTAGAATGTTAACTTGCCTTCATGTAGAAATCCACTAAATAATATAAGAATTGTATAGGAACAATTAAAGAAAAAAAACATTTGAATTTGTGTTGAAATGTTTTTTATAAAACAACCATTTATGAATAAACTATCTTGGTTGATATTCTTCTTGAAGATTTGAAGATATAATAAGAAATATTTAAGAATAACAATGAAACCTCAATGAATATTTAATCCCAAAACTTTAGTTTCAAACAAAAATAAGGTCCCAAATTTTAAGCAGATCACTTGTCTCACTTTATCTTATGCAGCACCACTAACACTCTTTCCTTTCTTCTTCTAGAGGTTCATTATATAGAACTCTATATCTTTTCCCTCCAATATGTATTTGTCAAGACGACTACACTGGCTAGGGCGTGATGAGATTGCTGCTAACGAACGACCACCCCCAAATTGCACTTCAATATGTGATTCAAGCTTGCGATACTCTTGATTATTTTTTTGTTTCCTAACAACATGGTTTCTCTTATTTTCCTCCTCGGTTATGGCATCACCCTTCTCTTATTATGCTGAGAATGTTACCAATTTTTTTTATACCCATGATTTTTATATTAGACCTGATAAATCTATTAATGAATTTTACGAGATATCACAATAACGGAAGAGCTGGCGTGTCCGACAATCTTAATAGACGATCACAACTTGAAGATAAGGACAAAGGAAGATCCGACACGACTCATTCTCTTGCTATTCTCTATAAATGTAAACCCCACCTCGGGATAAAGGGGCAGGTAATTCATACTATTGTGAGTTTATCAATAAAAAGAGAGAGAATCATCCCATAAGCACATTACCGGACCATATACATCTGTGTTGTGTGATTTTTTTTTACTGTTCCATTTTATTTGCTTGGAAACATTTTAAGTAGGATTTTACTACCTATAATATCTATATATGTATGATTTTAAAAATACTAGTTGTGCCCATGTGCGTTGCACGTATGGCCGTTTCCAGATATTAATCTTCCTTCCACTGCAAATCTGTGAAGGACAAAGTAATAAAAATACTTGCAACATATTTTAGAATTTGTTTTGTTAGAATATAACATAAAGTACCTAGTACGAAGCATCAATCATTACCCCCAAAACCAAACTTCCATTCAGCTATAAACTATACAAGATATTCTTGTGAATACTCTAAATCTATCATAAACGAACTCAGAACTTCCTACTCAAAGGCAGGAAGAAATACACACAAACATATATGTATATATAATCAGAATCCCTATAACTGCAACAGAGGTACTGCAAAATCTGGTAAAAATACCTCTTCCGAGTGGTTGAAACGATTTATGTGGCTCATCAAATGGGTAAAAAATTAGGGGATGTTAATATGGAGTACAAAATTTGTTTGTACTTAGATCTGGGAAATGTAATTTTCTCATGCTTAATAATAACTCTAGAATTAAGGATTTGTTAGCCAACAAAAGTCCTGGAGATTCGAAAATAAACCAATCTATTGTTGAATTGGCCCTGTAACCCACAAAGTCAATACATATAATTTTTGGCAGTTTGAAATTCCCCTAGGTTATTATCCTCTGAAATCATTTTTCGACGCGTCCAGTGTTTGTAAAGTGCAATTTTCCGTGAGTGACACTATGCTACCTAATTTGTTCTCTAATTCCCAAAACTCTTTCATCTTCTCAAATTCAAACCCTAAATCTACACTCAATTTATTAGCGCTCAGATCAACATACTGAATATTAGAGCATATATGAAGGGAATTTCCTACCTCACCAGTTAAATTATTACTCCAATTATTCACAACAACCAAGTTGTCACAAATTCTAGGAAAGTGTATAGAATTCCATCATAAATTATATTAAGTGAAAGATGCTAAGCTCAATAGAAAACCAACTTAGAAGACAACACATTATTATATTATGCATCCACTAAGGTTGATTTCGCTGAAAGAATCCTATCTTTTTTCGCTAAAATTCTAGTTACAGCACCAGCTACTGTTCTTGCTTAGTCATTCATCAGTGCTTACTCCTCTGTGCTAGTCAGCTGACATGTATTTATAAACAACAGCAGCAGCTGCTGTTGTTGCCAGCCTGTCATGCATGTGGGTGATATCGACTGATGATTAAATCCTATTTAGGACTCGAAGGCCTTCGTGGTATGACTAAATCCGCGTGTGGGACTTTGTCTTCAGATGCTTTTTTTGTTTGACCGTGTCCATAGAGTGGTACTAAGGTTTATTCTGTAATTTCAGCCTTACACACAGGGCATTGAGGTTGTTGGTGATCTTGGATTTCAGAAGATACACTTGGATAATGAATCCATTTGTAAACACAGGGGCAGCAATAGAGGTGGTTACAGGGTCTTGAACCATGTCTAGGAAGATGTTACAGTCGAAACCACCGGTCGCATTATTTTTCGTTAAGTTGGTGGATTGATTTCTAACGCTTTCGACTTGATATTGGTCTACTTTTCTACCGTACCAAAGAAATAGGATTCTCATCATTGACTTTATTAATTGGGTACCTAATCACTTGTCTATTTTTCTTACTACCATAAAAAATTAAAATGTTATTCACCATTTTTATAACTTACCAATCAGATGTACCCTACACTAATCACGTGGGAAAAAAATCTTCTCTCTGATGCAGGCGAAAGACGATAGTGTTTTGCCAAGTGCTAAATTTTCAGGACTAAATAAATGGGACAATATGTGCCAAATCTTCATTATACTCAACAATTTAGGTCGCAACCTATAAAACCAATGCCAAACCCATTCCCATTCTCTCTATATACGTATCCATCTAGTCTCCCATATATATGAATCCAACAATTATGACATAATGAAAATAGTTAGAAAAATGTAGGTTAAAAAAACATATATTCAGCTATTATAAAAATAAATTTTGTATCAATACGTAAGTTTGTGCGTGAATGTCATTTTAAACTTAGTGGACCCAAAATTCCACCCACTGAGTATCCAATCGTTCCAAAAAAGCCCACTAAATAATGAATCATCAGAGTCTTTGATTATTTTGGTTCATAGGTTGTTTCATTTATCATGATATCAAAAAGTTTAATATGTATATTGCAATGACGTAACTTTATTTATCCAAACAATTATATTCTTCCTTATTTTATAAAAATTTGGGTGTCTACTTGGTTCTACTCTATAATTTGTTATACACATGTAGTTTGTAAATACACCCCTTTCACAAAACTAAATCACCTGCATTTCTTTCAGTATTTGGTACCATGTATGTATACATTTGTATTTTATAATTCGCAAATCGGAGGCTCAAAACGAAAAACAGAGATAGAATTGTAAAAAAAATACATAGATGAATATTATCAAACACATGATATGCAATGGATTTCATTCATGTTAACAAATTTTAATTGTCCAACACTCGTAAAACAATAATACATAATTGAATCAAAGCATATACTCCAACCATGTATATAATCATTTATTTATTTTACAAAAAGGTATTTGAGATTAAAAAATTGTTAGGCAAACGTATGAATGATTATCATCACGGTTATGACGGACCTTACTTTTTCATTTTTGTCAACATAAGAGAATCTTATATAGATCAGTTTCTAAATGATAAGTACAATAGCAATGATACATTAATCAATTGCAATTACTTCGTAAACCAAAGTGAAATTACTTCACTATGAGATGGACAATCCAAGCTTTAATCACAAATATTGACAATATCATAAAAAGTTTCAAAGGAAATATATGACATTTTCGAATATAAATTATAGGAAATATTTTCAATGTAGTATTAACGGGAAAAGCTAACCACGCTCCAAAAAATCTTAAAACACTCCAAATACCTTTTGAAAGATAAACTTGCCCTTTATACTTTTTTATTTGTTAATTTTTTTTCCCATAAAGAATAGTATTTTAAACTGTTTTTTTAAATATTTTTTTATTTTTTTAAATTAAAAAATAGCTATTTTTTTAATCAAAATTGTTAGGATAGTTTTAAAAACCTTTTTTTATTTAAAAAGTTGTTATGATAGTTTTAAAAAAAGGTTTTTCTAAGATAGATTTAAAAACTGTTTTTTTTTTTATAAAAAATATTTTTTCCATAAAATTGGGGGAAAAAATTAAGAAATAAAAAAACTGTTCTTTATATTGAAAATTGTTTTTTACATTGAAAACTATTTTTTATATTTTTTAATTAACACGATCACGACTCAAATAAAACGCGACGTGATATGGAGTCGTATTTTTTTATAGCGGTGGCGAGGACCATTATTTATTATTTCAAAAATAATCTTTTTACTATTTAAAAAAATGGTCCGCGCCAGCGGTAGGCATAGGCGGTCCAACCACCTATATATACCGCTGGCGATGAGCAATATTTTAGTATGTTGGTACGCGTCAGCAGTATGTATAGGCGGTATTATAAAACATTTTAAATAAAATGTACAAAAAAAACAGTTTTAAACAATTTTTTAAGTGCCTAAAGATTTTATTTAAAAAAAATTGTTTTAAGTAAAATCCAAGCATGAGAGTGTTTTAAGAAAATTGTTACAAAAATTCTAATAGTTATAAAAATTGTTACAAAAATTCTAATAGTTACAAAAATTATTTTATAAAAATAAAGAGTCAGTAGTTCCAAAACAGTAACTATTAGAATCTCAATTTTTTTTAAATAAAATCTTTAGGCACTTAAAAAATTGTTTTAAACTGTTTATTTAAACCTTTTTTTTGTACATTTTATTTTAAATGTTTTACAATACGTGACCAAAATAAAATTAACATGACATGGCACGACACACCTCAAAATCTTAATTTTACGTAAAATGAATATGACACATATGAAAGTGGCATGACACGACACAAAATCCCTTTTTTTACGAAATGCGAACACGACCCACTTGACGTGTTGCATTTTAAGTGGGTTGTGTTAGTATTTGGTAAAAAAAATGAGATTTCGTGTTGTGTCATATTACTTTTATTGGTGAAAATAAGATTTTGAGGCATGTCATGTGATTCTTATTTTGGTTGAGTTCCTGATTGGTTAAAAAATTAACATATATTGTGGCGTGACACTTTTACTTTGGTCGTGTTCGTGTTTTGTAAAAAATAATATTTCATGTTGTGTCGTGTCACTTTTATTAGAATTGTGTTCATGTTTGGTTAAAAAAAAATTATCGTGTCGTGTCGTGTCGAGTTGCTTTTATTTTAGTCGTATTTGGTTATAAAAACAACTTTCAATTTAAAAAACAATTTTTTATTTGTTAATTTTTTTCTCAATTTTATGTAAAAAAATATTTTTAAATCTATCTTAAAAAAAACTTCTATAAAAGTATCATAACAGTTTTTTAAATAATAAAGGGTTTTAAAAACTATCATAACAATTTTTTTAACAGTTTTTACAAAAAATAGTTATTTTTTAATTTTAAAAATTAAAAAAATATTGTAAAACACAATTTAAAATACTGTTTTTTATTGGAAAAAATTAACAAATAAAAATGTATTTATTTGATCTTTCGAGCAAAGGGCAAGTTCGTTTTTTACAAAGTAAATAGAGTGTTTTAAGAATTTTTAGAATTTTTAAAAAATAAACATGTCTAGCTGGGAAATACATATGAAGGCATAAAAAACAATAATCTAATAAGGTGTGAACTTGGTAATTCCTTAACTTAAAATATACATATAATTTTTCTGAAATTAACATTGAATTTAGAATTATTATAAAACATGAATAGAACAACAATAAAATTAAAAATACAAAATCTGAGCACAAAAGAGATACAACATTCATGAAGGAGATATATATAATTACAAAAATTATGTATTTTCTTTCAAATTAACAAATGCATATTTTTTATGGCAAATGAAAAATGAGTAAAAAATTATAGAGAAAATTAGGAGTATTGACCTTATTTTTTTAAACAAGAAACAACAACGAAGAAACTATACAATATGAATCTGATGGGAAGGTAAATGAACTTGGACAGTTGACTTTTGATTTATAGGATTTCAAGATGAATGTATTTGAAAATTTTGTGAAGATGAATGTATTATGAGAAAAAATGTATCAAGTTAAGATTCATTGAATGATTTTAACTTAATGAATGTGTGAGACTAATATTAAGAATATGATAGAAAATATTAATTTAATGAAGATAATTTAGTACTTTAAGATTTAAAAAAAAACTTCTCTTCTTTTAAATAGTAGAGATATAAATTGTCACAATGTCTCTTCCGTATCGTGTCATAAATTTTTGAATTTGTTGTGTTGTCATATCGACAACATCCATGTTTTGTCGGACACACCCCAACCCGTATCCATACTTCATAGCTAAACACCAATGGTTTCGATCATCAAATTTGACTCAAGTTCAACAGAGGCAAACTAAATCATCACCAATTGGTACTTTTGGATTGCTTAATTCACCTTAATTTATTATTCAAATATTAAAATAAACGCTCCTAATTGATTACATGGAAAATCATTACTGTTGTCAATCATTACTTGTTCCTTTTTTTAATAAAAAAAAGGAAGTTCTACTTTCCAAATCATACCTATTTAAATAACAATTGCAATTCCTTGAATGTGTCCTACCAAATTACTTCTGTACAATATCATTAGAGAAATGACCCTGCATACTTCTCGAGTTTCAAACAAATTAAATACTACTTGGTTGTTATTCTGTTCATACAAATCGTACTTTCTTACAAGGTTATCTTTCTAACTCAATTCCGTATTCAATCACTCGTTAAATTAAATAACAAAAGTGCATGGCAAAATAATGGCTTGTATTAATATTTAAACGTGTAAAAACACTGAATCATAAAGACAATAATTTGGATATGACGTCCCCTCACTTAAGAACTCAAATAACAGAAAGGACACAAACCATTCACGAGCTGTCTGAGTTTTGTCCAATACTTGTTCGGACCCTATCCCTTCAATTAATATCTCAATGAATGAGTACCCTTATGTGTAGCCTACCCTAATTATATTGATTTTTGAATTCATCATATAAATTTTACTCGTATTGTGAAAAATTACAAGAATCTCATCAGGCTTAAAAATATGCAATTTTAGATAATTCTCAATTGATTTTAACAAATCTTTTTAATAGAGACCAATCATATACAGCGACTGTTTATTAACCTCGTATATCAGGCTAAGTCACCATTACCCTAATGTGAGGCGAGATTTTTTGTAACTTTTCAAAAAACAAGGAAGGTTTGTTTGACGGACCAAAAACATAAGAATAGATATTAATGAAATGATCATATATCACGCAGAAACTATTGTTGAATGTAGTGGCGGAACCAGGATTTGACGCTGGGATGGGCTAACGTCGGGGGTTCGGGGGCGGGAGCCCCTGAGCAGAATTTTTTTGAGGTTATTTAAAACATTTTGACGAAAATCATCAAAATTCCTATTAAGGGTGGGCTGAATTTAAATTTCGGGTGGACTGAATTTAAATTTTAACACTACCTTTTTTTTTTTTAATAATTAACAGTACTTTTTTATTTTAATTTTTTTTTAGGGGCGAGCTGGAGCCCCTAGCCGATCACTAGTTCCGCCCTTGGTTGAATGTAATCAAACTAACAGTGTACCCATTAGAATAAGAGGTCAAATCTTAGGATACCCTTCATTTGGTTGCCAAGCACAAAAAACTAGAACCAACGGATTGAGTCCCAATAACCAAACAAATAGTAGATCGAATAATTATAGTTGTCATGGTACCTTACTAAGAAAAGTGAAGAATTGAAGAGCTCCCATTAAAACATAGTACAGTGTTGGCGACAAGATAGAAAATTGGTAACTGTTCGGAAAAATGATGGTCCACAACCACCACCATACGACACCACTACCAACCATTCAATATGGGCACACAAATACTCCCATTCTCTCTCCAACCCAATCCTCGACCATTCATTCCCTTGTCCACCAATTCCCTTGTCCACCAATTATTTAAAGTAATGATAGTAACAAATTTTGGCTTTATTCCTTCCAGCAAAATCCCTAGTACAGTAACTATCAAACAAGGATACAATGATACACGTATGCTGCTTCAGGCAAAATTCAAATATCTACCACGTGTAAGCCACGTGAGAGAGTGTACAGGTGTGTGTAGTGTAGCATTACAGCTAGATATCAAAAGAAGTTAAAAAAAATTGTTTGCTCGCGGATAAATTAAAGAAACCAGCATTTTGACGTGTCAAGTGAAGTTCAAATCATCTACCCAGTGAGCCATGTGCAAAATTAGTGGGCTGTCAATCTGCTTGAGAAAAATCTTCTAAATCATAAACTATTGACATAAAACAACTAAAATGAACACCATTACTAACACCCATGTGCGGGAAAATTATTCAACAATTTAAAAGAGAAATATTTATAAAATATGGCTTCCAACGTAATTATTCACATTAACTATTAACTCAAACCTGAGAAGAGAAAAACTCTGGTGAAGAAGAATGTACAACAGAGTTGAGATTGGAATGACAGCAAGATTTCTGAAATAGTAATAGCGATCCAAACGCCAGATAGTGTAGAATTTACAGATTTTTGTGTCGCATTACGCCGTATGCGTGAGATTGAAAGCCCTATTCAGTCTGTCCAGAATGCCATTAGCTTTCCTCTTTGCCCTTGAAGTGCCATTTTGAGCTAACTGAGAGATTGTACCATAAGTATGCTCTTCTTCCCTCATCTCCTTCCACTTGGTCCGATCATTGTAACACATGGTGTGTAAAATCGCAATGCAATTCTCTTTGTTACGAGCACAATCGCTCTCTCTGATTATGCCAAGCAAGCACGAAACAGCCCCAAGCTCTCCCAATTCTTCAACAGCCCTTTGATTGCTCGAAAGCATAGCAAGGATAGCCAATAACTCGTCGACATGCATTCTGTTTGCTATTTTTCCAAGAATCACACCCACTGCACCTTCCCTCACAGCTCTTGCCTTGTTCTCGTGGAGGATACACAGATTAAAAATTGCGGAAGCAACATCTTTCATTGCTAGAGGGTGCCCCTCTTCTAAAAGGGTAATTAGAGGTTTCAGTGCACCCGATTGCCCAATAAGAGCTTTATTCGAGTCGAGCGCCGATAATGTGAAGAGGGTTGCAGCTGCATTGCTCCTCGTTTGAATTGTACCTGATCTTAGTGCGTCAATTATAAGAGGAATCGCCATTGGTGTTTCTGCAACAAGCTTCTTGTTATTATCGTGAATTGATAGATTTAATAACGTTGTGATCAAATCTTCTTGGAGGTCGGGGTGAACTTCGGTTTGGGACTTGCTTTGAGTGAGTGGGTTAAGCAATTGAGGTATGGCATCTAGAGATTCGCCAAATAATGCCCGAAATGAAGTCATTCTCTTTGTCAACAACCTTAATTCCCTCGCAGCTTCTTTCTGATCGGACAGTTGTGAAGACATTTTGTCGAGAAGAGAAAGAAAAAGGTCCCTGTCGGCCTCCGTTAACCCATCTTCGTTGGAATACTGAAGAGGGTCTGGTAAATGGACCCCGTGATTCTTGCACCATTGTGATATCATCTCGCGAACCAAGTGATTTGGAGTGAGGATTGTATGAGAGAGCACTTGTTGGGTTCGAGGGCATGTCCTATTCCCAGCTTTTAACCACTTCTGGATAAATGGCCTATCATATGTCTGAAGATTTAACAAAAGAATTTATAAAAATCAACAAACATACAAAAATAATAAAAAAATTTAAAGGGTGCACTATGTTCAACAAATGACAATGTTTATCACAGTGCCAAATTCTTACAATTTAGTCAAGGCCTCTGAGAATTGGCTGTCAACTAATTTCTAGAAGAATAAAGAAAAAGAAAAACTATTTTCTATTATAAGGGCAGAGAGAAGTTTGTATATTACAATTTAACCAACAAACAATTCATCAAGCAGGGGCATTTACAAAGACCGTAATATTCAACCTAAAAAAGACAATCAACAAATAATTTGTTTAGTAAATAAACTTGTTGTACAAAAGACAGTCATGGCCATTCAAAGATTTATCCATAAGATAAGTTAACTAAATTACACCCCTGAAATACACAAAGATAAAACAAATCAAACAACGACTTTTCAGTTCCAAATTGAAGTTTGAATGATTTCATAAACATGACAAAACATCCTCAAGACTTGAATCAACTTCACTTTATTAAAATCAAGAACAGTAAATACGTGCCAAACAAAAAAAGGGATTATTAGAAACAAACCTGTCCAGTAGCAACAATAACAGGATCTCTCATGAGTTGTTTAGAGAGTGGACAACGAAACTCATCAGGAAAAGGTTGAGATTCTGTGGGTTTCTTAGAGGGGGATCTTTTAGCCTTCAAGTCCTTTAATGCCAAAAGAGCCTGATTAGCTCGATCGATGGTTTCACTACAAAACTCATCTTCCTCAATAATTGCTTTAACCAATCTTTGTAATTCCCTCTTTAACTCCGCCGCCTTTGACACCATCGCCGGATCAGTTTTCGCCATACCCAAAAAGAGATCTTTGAAAACTGTTACAAGAATTGAATAAAGGTAATCTTTTTGTTGTTGTGAGAGAGTGTGTAAGCGGTGGCTTGTTTCATGTTCTTTATTTTATTTTTTTTCTCTCTGAGGGGTGGGGAGAATGAAATAAATGATGGGTGGTAGTGTAGGAGAGTGTGTGTATGTATATATGCGGTGGGGTCCAGGGTGGTCCATGGAGCACGCAATCACGGAATCCATGGCTGAGCAGCTGGCATCTACGCGTAAGAAACTTGGCATGGACTCGTCATGCCTCCGCTTTTACATCCATTAAATGTGGCTGCTTTTGTAAGGTAGACTACCCACCTACTTACCAAAAAAAAAAACATGCTACATGGATATATCTTTTTAGGAGTTTTTAATTTGAAGAAATGCACTTTAATTTTTAAAGGCCCTATATTAAGGATCTGTTTGGTTGTCCCCAAAATTATAAATTAGTTCATTTAAAATTAACTCATTCATGAATTGCCTTATTATTAGTATTTGGTTACAAGAATGAACAAATTCAAAAATGAACCAATTCTTGTTGATTCACAAAAACTTAAATTAGTTCATTTCACCAAAAGCTTGAAATTGCATAATTTATAATTACAACATGAATCTTAAATGCACCACTCCCTCTCACCATAGTACTCTCTCTCTCTCTCTCTACACACACACACATCAAAAGTAAATAACTCCATTTTTCTTTTCCAAACACACTACAAATTAGATTTAAACCCATTTAAAATTAATACATCGACAATCTATTCATTTCAAATTGATCAATTTATAAAATTAAATAATTTACGCAACCAAACGGGCCCTAAATAATCTCTCGAACTTTTTTTAATACACATTTAGTTCAAGTTTTTTTATTTTGCACTAAAAAGCCCTTCATCTTACCAAAAAAGTTTTCCCATGCCGCTGGCACGGACACTTAAAGATAAGAGAATAAGAGACTTTTTGGTACAAAATAAAAGACCTGGACTAAGTGCGTATTAAAAAAAAAAATTGAGGGACTTTTTGGTATTTGATCCTTAAAAAAAATATTTATAAAAATAATGTACTTGTTAATATATCTCAGTGTTCTAAAAAACGCGCCTAGGCGGCGCCAAAGCTTTTTAGATACGCCAAGTTTTGGCCTTATGCCTGGATCAAGGCGTGGTCAACGATGGTCAACGTTTTTTTAAGTAAGGCGTGAAAAAATGAGCGTTTTTAGGGGTACGGGGTGGAAAAACGCAAGCTTTTTAGAAGTAAGGCGTGAAAAAATGCAATTTTTTTGTATTTTATAAAAATTGTATTTTAATTTACAAATATTTAGACATATTTTTAAGGTATGTACCATTTTAGTATTTTTAATAGCCTTGTCATAGTAAAAAAAATATTAAAATATATTTAAAAAGGCCTAAACGCCTTTTCACGCCTAAGGCCCGCCTAGGCTTCTAAGACTTAAGCCTTGGCCTTTACGCCTCGGTCACGCTCCGCGTTTTTTAGAACCTTAATATATCTATAAAAATATTTCATTTTTTAAAATCGTGGTTGGTAATTAATTTTTAAGAGGAAAGCGTTGTTATCAATCACAACTTCAAAGAGTGTTTACCTGATTCATTAATTAGTCATCTCATCATTAATTAGATTAAATTTACGTTTAGTAGCCACGAATTCAATTAAATCGGGGTTTTAAATCACGGTTTCAACTTACGAAAAAATTAAGTTAAGATGAATTCGCGATTTACGACCGTGGTATAATTGAATTCACGGTTACCAACAACGAATTCAGCCTTATTAATGATGAAGCTGACTAATTAATGACTTGGTAAGCACTTTTTGAAATCGTGTTTGGTAATCACGATTTCATCTTAAAAACCCAACTACCAATCACGATTTCAAAAAGTGCATTATCTTTATAAATATGTTACAAAGTGCATTATTTATTTATAAAAATAATGTACCTTTTAAATTCGTGGTTAATAAAACAGTTTTGATTGAATTCACTTTTTGTAACCACGAAATAAGATGAGTTTAACATGATCTTTAGTTATCACTAATTAACTTATTTAAGGTGTAACCAAGATTATGAACCATGTATTCAATTTAACACTTTGGACAGATCGACTCCTATCGCATCACGAATTGATGACGCATTTCAGGGTATGAGGCTAGTTCTCAGGGATCAATATCGTGCTTCAACTGTAGCACTACAATAGGGTCAGTAGATCCCGAGAACTCAGGTGGGTGCCCTTTCTCGAAAGCACCCATGGCACGCTCCTAGGAAGAGGTGACATGAGGGGCAGGTATATGTGAGCCACGTTTCGTGGTGGTAGTCGCGGTTGTTGTTGATACATAGCTGGTTGCCATTCTTGCAAACACTGTCTGGGCGATGATAACTGTCAAGTCTACCGGCGTTATAGTTGGCGCCTGCCTCTGCTACGATTGTGGTGGTTGCTACTACTATGCCTGAGGTGCAGCTACCTCCGACTCGACACTCGCGACCAGTCACTGTCGTCCCTCTCATCTGCGGACATTTACCATCTAAGAGATAGTAAACAAAAGTGTATCAGTAAACGTACACGAAAGAGTACAAACATCTAAATAACAAAGCTTTAATGTAGCAAATAACGCAATGCAAAATAGCGATGGACGTACTTAAGACCCTAGAACCTGGTTCTGATACCAACCGTGACCCCCCATAAAATTTAATAATAGGGCAACAAAATCCAAAATAAGTAATGCAAGAGTTTAAATAATTGAATATTATTCTAAGAATAACTGACAGATAAATAAAGCATAGAAAGTAAAAGACTGAAATATAAATGAAATCTCAAACCATGTCTCATACCATAGTTGACAGTGATAAAATCTCACATCCAAAACTATAAATGTCTCAAAATCCAAGTCATTAAAAATTAACTACTACATAAATCCAACTCAATACAAAGTAAAGAGTAGTAAAGAGAGTGAGCACACAGGCTCGATGCCTACATCCTAAGTAAGTAGCAACGGATGAAGACTCCAATGGTAGATCAGGGTTGAGGTAGGACTGCGACCTAGGTCCTAAAAAGTAAAGTCATCATCTTAGTTAAAAGTAAGTTTATTAAGAGTGATATTATAAATGAATTTAGGCTACCATATAACTACGCATCTTCCTTTGTATTTTAATAGTTTTCAAGTTTAACCCAACCCAAACAACCCTAAGCATCCCATGCATCTAAAAACTTGAGCCCAAGTGAACCCATGGTTAAGTATTATTCTACGCAATTGAATATAACTAATGGATCCAAAATAATATCACTATACACCTGAAGTGTATAAACAGTTCAATAAAAACAGTCACACAAAATCTAATATTCGCATAAGGATGGTCCCAACCACGTAGATAATGAAATGGGCTACACTTATGCCCGCATATAATGAAGGCTTATCCTAATGCCTTCGGGGATCTCTCGCACATACTAGAAAAAAATTAAAGATTTTCCTTCGCCTATAACTCCAAAACATTAACAGGAATATCACTACGCCTTCATACTAATCATATGTCCCCAGACCTAAGCTATATGAGAGGATCCCCTCCCCTATCTTATCATCATGGGATAACACAGGTACATCAGCACGTAGCATCTGGGGTAAAATGACTAAGCTAAATCTCAACTCTATCACCGAGTTACCAATATGATCGCTGTTGCACATGCCCCAAAAAGTATATCCCCTCTAGTATGTATACCAGGAAACTCACACATCGCATGTATGCACATAAGTCACACCATTCAAATATAAACCCATTTATAGGTATTACCAAGCATAATTACAAAATTATGGTTAACGAATGAACATTAAACGAAACACATAAGTTTCATATCAACCTTATATGTTTATTAAATCGAGGTCTAATTACCCTAACCTACTGATTTTGTATGATAATTAATCACCCCAAAAAGTATCCAAGTGGAAGAAATAATTAGGTTCCCAAAATAAATCTAAAAGATTCCCCACTTATGTAATATGCCATACCGGAATCGATTTGGTCCTGTCCTGAATCGATTCTCCCTTCAAATTGAATTGATTCACCCCGACCGTGAATATATATGCCCCTGGTGTTACTCCAAAACCTCTAACAACAACAATGCAGACCATACCAAAACCAAATCATCTTACAGGCCTCTAAAGACAATAATTTCCCATATCCAATAATAATAAGTTGCATCATATAGACATGTTATGCAGGATAATATGATAATTTAATATAGCATATATAAATATTTTTATAGTGACATCATATGTCACTGAGGAAAATAAGATAATTTCATAATTTATTTAATGCATAAAAATACGGGGTATTACATCCCTCTCTCTAAATAAAGAATTTCCTCCTCGAAATTCAAAATTTATACTTGACTTGAATAAATTTGGATATCTCGCTTTCATGTCGTTCTCTCTCTCCCAGGTAGACTTAGCCTCAACATGGTGTCCCCATTAAACTCTTAACTAATGGAATGAACTTCAATCATACAGTCCGCTCTCTATGATTAAGAATACAACATGGCCTCTTCTTGTAGATGGAATCTAGCTGAAGCTCAATCCTGCGAGGTCAATGTGCTTATAGGTATCCTCATCCCTCAGAAACTTCTTCAACAAGGACACATGAAAGGCATCGCGTACTCACTGAATATGATTAGGTAAGGCCAAACAATATGCAAATGGGCCAACCCTATCCAAAATCATAAAGGGACCTACGTATCGAGGAGGTAACTTTCCCTTCGAACTAAATCTGACTACTCCATTCACCGGGGAGACCCTTAGTAACACCTGATCCCCCACCTGAAACTCTAGTTTACACGTCCTCTTGTCGGCGTCACTTTTTTACCATTTATGAGCTATCTTCATTCATGATCGGATGAGTTCCACTTTCTTTGAGGTGTACCTATTGATGTATTTCCCAAATATCTTGTGTTCCCATACTTCATCCAATAACTTAGTGAACAACATGGTCGTCCATACAATGCATTGTAAAGTTCCATCCCAATAGTCTATTGACGACTATTTTTTACACAAACTCCACAAGTGGAAAGTGCGTGTCCCAGCTTTGTTTGAAATCTAACACACAAGCCCGAAGCATGTTTTCCAAAATTTAGTTCACCCATTCAGTGTGTCCATCTGACTGAGGGTGAAATTCCATGCTCATACTCATTTGTACCCTCATAGCGTTATGAAAACCCCTCTACAAATGGAAAATAAAAAATTGTCCTTGTCATACATGATATTTAGTGTCTACCCCATGAAGTCGTACTATCTATTCCACACACAATCTGGAGTATTGCTCCGCAATGTAATCGATCCATACTGGAAGGAAATGAGATACATTTCTCAATCTATCGACGATGATACAAATGAAGTCATAACCCCTCTACGATCTCTAAAACCCCACGATAAACTCTATAAATATTCTCTCCTATGTCAACCTTTACTAGCTAACAGATGGCATACCTAGACACAAACTCAACTATACTTCTCTTCATTCTTGACCACCAATATGATCATCGCATATCCTGGTCCCTCCTGGATATACCTTATACTATGAACCATGTGCCTCAGATAAAATTGTCTTCATCACCTATGGGTCCTTTGACTCTACTAGTGGTACTTGGAATCGTAATCCCCTACCTGACCCAATCGAAAAGAAAGGAACTCCTCTAACTATAAGCTCTCTTACCTTAACCTGACAAAAGGAGCCCAAACCTTGTGATTGAATAACCTGTGATATTATAGTTGGGGTAATAGTCATAACAGCTAAGAAGGCATCTGCCAAATCCATCTATTGTGAGGTATTCTACTCCTCTGCCCAAAAATCTTGTAAATCATCCCCATTTTCAGCCTACAAAGTGACCAAAGTAACTTTCAACTTATAAATCAAATCATCCACTACCACATTCTTTTTCCCTGGATGGTACTGGATTAAAAAATGTAGTCCTTCACAAAATTTAGCCATTTCCTTTGTCTCGTGTTCATCTCTTCCAGTGTGAATAACTATTGAAGACTCTTGTGATCGAAAAATAAGGTGAACTTATCACCTAACAAGTAACGTTTCCAGATACAAAGGGAGAATACAAACACTGCTAACTCTAAATTGTGAATCAAGTAATTACCCTCATGTGGCTCATGCTTATGATAAACATAAGTTATAGGACTCTCCTCCTCCATTAGAAGTCCCCCCGAACCTTGAAGTGATGCATAGTATAAACTATGAACTCGACGCTGCCTGCAATAATGCAAGAACATGTGCAGTCGTGACCTTCTCCTTTAGCTCAAAAAAATCTCCCTGATAATCGACAGTCCATACAAACAATAATCCCTTTCGAGTGAGGCGAGTTAGTGACCCAATAATTTTTTAGAATCTCTGAATAAACCTCTTGTAGTACCCCACCAGACCCAATAAACTCTCTGTGTTGGCATCATGGGTTGTCCCCAATCCATAACAATAGATACTTTCATAGGATCCACTAATATCCCGGCCTTAGATACAACATGTCTCAAAAACTACACCTCTCAGAGCCAAAACCCTAACTTAGAGAACTTGACATACAACTTATTCTCTATACGTTTGTAAAACCATTCTTAAGTGTTGCGCATTATACTTCTTTTAGCATAAATATACTAGGATATCGTCAATGAACATGATGACGAACTAGTCCAAGGATGGAAAAAAATACCCGATTCATCATATCCATGAAACTACCGGTAAGTTAGTCAGCCTAAATGGCATACCCAGAACTCATACAATCCGTAGCGTGTAAGAAAATCCATCTTCAGGTTATCCTCCTCCCGAATCCATAACTGGCGATACCTGTGCAAGTCAATCTTGGAAAAGAATAACACGCCCCTCAATTGATCGAACATATTTTCGATATGAAGCAACGGATACTAATTATTTATTGTGACCTTATTCATCTCTTGATTACCCAAGAACAATCGGAGTGTGCCATCCTTATTCTTTAGATTTATACAAGAGCTCCCCACGAAAACGCACTCCTCCATATAAACCCCTGACTCAACAACTACTGAATCTTCTCTCGTATATGGTATGGTACAGTTCCCTCGCTATAGTCGTGCTACTCGGTGATAAGTCAATACAAAAATTTATCTCCCTCATAGGAGGTAACCCTGGTATCGCATAAAAAAATCCAAAAACTCCTAGACAACGGGTATTAACTCTAAAGAAAATATGACATCCTCAAATGTACTCGCATCGATATAGTATATGTGCAAGCTAAAATCTCCCTTGAGATTAGGCGTAGAGATAAGAAACATCTCCTTCCTAAAATTAGTAAACGTGATAGTCTTCCCGTTGCAGTCAATCTAAATGCAATATGTCACCAACCTGTCTATACCCAAAATTGCATCATACATAGACATATACAATAATAAAAAGTTGACAAAAAAATACAGTCGATCGATCTCGACTACCACATCTCTACAAACCTTACATAAGGAAACACCTCTACCCACAGGAGTATCCACATGCATAGACATATATGTCGCTATATTTACCATACCCGACTCAAAAGAAAAAAATTATAACTTGAAAAATAATGCAATTCTCCCGTTTCAAAAAGTACCCAAGCATGACTACCATACACATAAAACATACCCTCAATCGCCTCAGGCTGTGCTAGCTAATTTTACTGGTAGACATTTAACACACATCCATAATGCAGATGTGGGCATCCTAACACCTGATTCCTCGAAGGAGTTAATATCGGATACTGTGGTACTGGTGGAAACTCCTCAAACTGGGGTGGGACTTAAAGATCCTATTAATGCCCATGTGATAATGGACAAGTCCGCTTGATTTCCCCTAAGTAATCTCTAAAATGAAGGGCCCACCTCGCCAAATGTGAAACATGAACCTGGATGGGCGCTCTATATAACGGCCTTGCTAGACCTGGACCTTCTGGCCCGATCTTCTCTGATATTGTTAGCCATGATGGCCACGATGACCTTGACCCAGGTTTATCTTTCCTTAATGGCCTTGACGAGGATGGTCATAACCTTAAAACTTCTTAGGGGGTTCCTACCCATTTGTAGGACCCCTTTGATGTTGTTCGGAACCTCCCTACCCTTAGGGTGACTCTTTGGAATATGCAGTCTTCGACCCTTGATTTAACGCCCCGACCCGGGTTTGGGCCACCATTGGGTCAACCCGTACCGAGTTAAGAACTTAAAAATCCATTGAGTCCAACAATGATTAATAAATAGGAAATAAATCATGATTATCCCTATATTATTAAAACGCTTGGCCTAAGGGCCAAATAAAAATGGTCTAAAATATTCTGAATCCAATAATTCCGAAAAAATAAGTTTTAAATATAATAGCAGAGCTTCTAATGACAACTGTTTCCCTTAGGGGCCTTACTATCATCCTTGCCAACCTCCCTACTCGTGCACCTGGGGGGTGGGGGTGGGGGTTTTAACATAAAAAATAGGGTGAGCGAACGCTCAACATGGTGGGAAATACTAAGCTAACGTTTTTTTATAAAAATACTATACATGTAATATGTACTTTTAACAATTCCAAAAATGTGTATCAATATAGCCAGTATTAATGCAACTACTATGCAATGCACCCGAACGATGAGCTCATACTCACACTTAATTATATGCCACCCTTTATCGGGTCTAGAGACTATTCAATCTTATTTTATTCCTTAGTTTTCTTATTATCTATTTTATTAGGTTGTCTTATTTACATTTCTTAAGTACAACCAAATTCATTTTCATTTCCATTATCTTTTCTCGGAATGCTCCAATTAACCGCATACTTCACAGGCTCCTCACCGTTGGCTATGCTACCATATGATTTGGCTAGTGATTTTGGATCTTTCACCCTATAAAGACATTGTCCGTCACATTTTAGTATGCGGTATACCGCTATAAGTCGTTACAAGTCGTCGAAGGATTGAGAAGCGTACATCTACAAAGATGAATCCCAATTACAAGAGGCCTTCAACATTCAAGGCCAACAAGGATGAATTTGGTCAAATGTGTTTAAGTTTCATTTACATTTCACATTAAAAGTGTTGGGATATTTTTTATAAAAGTTAAAATGATTTTTAGAATTTTTAATAAATGATTTTTATTTTTCAAAAATATTTTATCATAAACGTTTTGGATAAATATCTCCTGACCCCCTGAACAGTTTTAATATTTAAGGATTCCAAGTTATTTAAAACTTTAAAACTCTTTTTTTAAGGGGATCAGCGACTGTCGTTCAAACAACGTCACATCTCGTTCGAACGAGATGGAGGTTCGCTAAAACGACGTCCCATGTCGTTCGAACGAGAGTTGTTTTAAGTCGACATGTCACCGCCTTGATTTTTAATATAAATAAGGGTCTTAAGCTTCTGTATTTCAGGTGGAGAAACACTGATTTTAAACATAATACGATTTTGAGTGTTTTGATTTATTCTCCAACAATTTGAGGGTTCAGGTTTTGTTTTACAATTCACAATCCCAATTTCTTTTATGTGAGTTAGTTTGTGGAACCCAAAACATAGTTTGTGATTGTTTCATTCTTTGTGGGGAGGTATCTACAATAGAGAGCTACGTATTATTTTAGAGTGAGTCGGTACAAAGTTTATGACTGCGTGTCATTGAGGATATTCTGCGTGTTGAGTCTTTGCTGAAGACTGCGTCTGGACTCCGTGTTCTTATGGTATAGTTGTGTGTGAACCATAACTGATTGCTAGTCATTGCTTTGAAGGTTTGACGAAGACACCGTGCATTACACTTGAGGAAAGTTGTATGTAAGTCAATGGTCTTGTAAACTTGTCAAAGTTCTAGAAATAAAAAGGTTTTGCCCTGCGGGGATATTTCCTGAAATTTGTGTCGCATCTTTATTTATAATGGTTGACACTTGCACGCACGTAGTTATTTGAGTTGAAAAGTTGAATTGATTTCATTCATAAATTGATACTAATTAAATAAGTTTGTTATTGGAATTTGCGCAACTATTTATATCACTATCGCACACGATCCTACAAATTGGTATCAGAGCAGGTTACGGTAATTTATCGCGTATTCCTATTTTTCATAAAAAATTGTGTGATATTGATTTTTTTGAAAAATTTGATTTGTAAAAGTTTGTCTCAATGTTTCCAAATGAAAACATATATAGTCGGTTGCCAATTTTTGACGAGTCTAATTATGCTTACTGGAAAGCCTGAATGAAATCCCATTTAAAAGCAATCGATGAAAGAGTTTGGTTAGTCTGTGAAAGAGGCTGGATTCCTCCCACTGTCACCGCGAATAATGTCACGAATTTAAAACATGTGTCTGACGGGACTGAGGATGAGTTTAGGTCTAGCACTTATAATTCATATGGGCTTAGTGAAATTTCTGAACACGTCACCCCTAACGAGTTCTGGCGTATTATGACGTGCACCATGTCTAAAGAAGCATGAGATGTTTTGCAACTCACCCATGAAGGCACTAATGCGGTCAAAGAGTTTAAAATTCAAAATTTGACTACTCAATTTGAGACCATCACCATGCAAGAGACTAAGTATTTTGACGACTTTTATACACGTTTGTTCGACATTGTCAACACTAGTTTTAATCTTGATGAGCCGATTCCTGATGCTCGAGTGGTTAAAAATATTTTAAGATCGTTGCCAAAACATTTTATCCCTAAAGTAACTTTTTTAAATACCTTAGGAATTTGAATCGCCTGAAATTAGAAGAGTTGGTAGGAGACCTACAGATGTACGAAACTGACTTGTTCCCCGACACTGTCAAACCTAAGGATAGAGGGATAGCGCTTAAAGCCCAAGATAAGAAAAAGAAAGTGGGTTTTTATGAGTCTGAGTTTGAGGACAGGTCTGATTTTGACATGGACCTGCTTGCAAATAATTTTAAAAAAATTCTCCAGTTTTTGAAACAAAATTCTTCCAATAAAAGATTTTCGGAGAAAAACAAAAAGAAAGACAATGCCAAAGAAAGCGATGAGAAAGAGATAGAGGGTGAAGAAAAATTTGAAAATTTAAAATGTTTTGAGTGTGAGGGGAAAGGGCACAAGTCATTTGAGTTTCCCACTAGACTTAGGAGAGAGGCAAAGAAAGTTTCCATGCCAGCTACCCTGCGTGATAGTGAGGAAGATGTGAATGATTTCGAGGATGAGTATTCACAAGGAAAGTGTATTGCCTTTCTAGCCAGTCACGAGAGCACACCCACTTTGTCCCACGATGATGAGGACACTTATGCACGTGATACCCCGAGGAGGTTTTGAGTGTTTCTAACGAGTCTGAGAGCGAGTGCGCTGGTAATCATGAGAGTGAGCTCCAGATTGTGTTTTGAGAGTTCTACGCCGAGACCTTTAAGACTAAAAAATTGAATAATAAGTTGGGTCTCAGGCTGAAAGATTTGGAGAGAGAGAGATTGAGAGTTTGAGCTAAAAGCAAGTCAACTTGAGATAGTGAAGGTTTCTTTGAGCGAGCAGTTGATTGCTTTGAATAGGGAAAAGAGTGAGCTTTTAGCCCGCATATCACAATTAGAAACAGATCTTAAGCATGCCCTATAGGCTAAAGTCACTTTGGAGAACACATCTAAGAAGGTGGGAAAGATGGTTCTCAATCATGTTTTGGGGAATGGTGAAAGTTTAGCAATAAGTCATGACGGTGCGTCTACTTCTTTTGTTGCACCTGACTTGGTTCCTACTTTAGAGTTAGATTCACATGACTCTCGATCCTACCCACCTAAGCGTCCCATAACTGTTAGGAGAACGTCCTAGATTTTTTGAGAGAGGTGTAGGTATGCCTGATTATGTTTGTTCCCATTCAAAAAAGAGAGGACACCTTAGGGAATTTTGCTTTATGTTGGGTAATGTGCCACACTTTGCTCTTACACATGTTCGCACACATGCATCCATCCATGATACTTTGCTTCCACATAATGATAGAGACTTTGCACATATTCGAGAGCAAGCAAAGTTTTTGGTCAAGACTTCTCATGATTTGATGGAGTTATTTCAAAAGATGTCACCGTCTTTGAAAAACTCCACCGCACCTACCGGCTGAGGTCTAGACGTGTTTGCAAGCATAAGGTGATTTACATGATGACACTTTTGCCTATCTCTAGTATGTACCATTTACTTTATACTTAGTTAGTATTTTTGTTTGATTTTCTTAGTTTTGGTACTACTGTAGCAATGTTTTAGATTTGTTTTCCCATTCCAGGAACTATTTTCTCAAAATTTTCTCACTGGACAAAACTGCATGATATTCTGCTTAATCTGGGAAATTTTTACTTTTCTCATTCTAACGAGAACACGCGAGATCCTATGTTGTTCAAACGATAAGGAATCTCGTTCGAACGACATGTTGAGATTTTTGGAAACTTTTGTTGGCAGTCCCCTTGTTCATATTGCTATATTTTTGGTATTGCTGGGTTGTTTCTGAATAGTGTTTGAAAAATACAAAAATATTTTATGTTTTACAAAAACTTTGAAAAATCTAAAAAGAGTTTTGTATTTTGTTTGCACCTTATATGTATGCACACTTAGGATGACCAAGTCAAAATTTCATTCCATGTGACTATTTGATAGTGTTGTGAGATAATATATTGTGTCATTCATGTGCTTTACAAAGTTTGGAGTCTTTGAGATGATATATTGTTTCTACCTACATGATTGATTCTATTTGTCCTTTATTGCACACATGCACATATTTGTTTGACTTTTGTGCTTGTTTATCACATGTTGGTTGAGTGTTTCCATCTCAATTCTGTCTATACAACGAACCAAATGCGATAAAACTTGACAAAAAGTAATGCATGTTATAAACCGTTTGTGAGATTGTGTGTTTTGAAAAATGGGGATGGGCTACGAAAGGTACTCATTTATCCGTTATGATTAAGCTACCGTGTGTGAGTTGTTTTGTGGAACCCAAAACATAGTTTGCGATTGTTTCATTCTTTGTGGAGAGATCTCTACAACCGAGAGCTGCGTGCTATTGTGGAGTGAGTCGCAACGAAGTTTATTACTACATGTCATTGAGGATCTTCTACGTGTTGATTCTTGATTGAAGACTACGTGTCTGGACTACGTGTTCTTGTGGTATAGCTGCGTGTAAACCATTGCTGATTTCTAGCTGTTGCTTTGAAGGTTTGATGAAGACACCGTGCATTACACTTGAGGGAAGGATTATGTAAGTCAATAGTTTTGTAAACTTGTCAATGTTATAGAAATAAAAAGGTTTTTCCCTGTGGGGATTTTTACTGAAATTTGTGTCGCGTCTTTATTTATAATGGTTGACACTTGCACGCACGTAGTTATTTGAGTTTAAGAGCTGATTTGATTTAATTCATAAATTGACACTAATTAAATAAGTTTGTGATTGGAATTTGCACAGCTATTTATATCAGTATCGCACACGTTCCTACACACCCCAGGTCTCCGGGCCCTTCTTAATTGTTTTTTGGTCTCATATGGTTCCATATTAATGTGTTTTAACATTTTTACCAATGTCCACATTATTCCTTCACTTTCACCATTTCCATTCTATTTCATTCATTTATCTACTTTTCACAAAATCAATCGATAAGGTCAAATGAGGAAGTCCAACCACTAGGACCATCTAATTTTACCAAAATTACCTTTTTACCCTTTGTTACCGAAATCTTTGTGAAAAACATATTTTTACCATTATGGCATCACAAATCGTCATTTTATGTTCAAAAACTATATTTCATGAATTTATGTCCAAAAATCATGCATTATCCTATTTCTCCAAGGAAATCCCCTTTTTTTATATTTCATTTCAAGAAAATTATTTAATATCATAAAGACCATTTTTACCAAGATATCTACTTTACCCTCATACACATATGATATTTAGGGATGATATTTCCAACTTCGTTATGTCATCAAGAAACCCATTTTTAATTACATATATATCATGTTTACAAGTCCTTCTTCAACGTACTAATAAAATTTACATATTTGTGGGAGGATTTAAGCCTAGAAAACCTTAAATATGAAACTAAGCATGATTTTAGCATGGGAATATAATTTTGTTATTATTTCTTCACATTTCAAGATTAAAATAGCCTTTGTTCTTCAAAAATATATATACACTTAGTTTTCTCAAAAGCCCCGTTTTTATAAGATAACTTTAAATAAACATACTAGAAAATATTATTACAAAAATAAATGATTCTAGAATGCATCCTAATAGCTTTTAACATTGAAAACATTTGCAGGAAAACCCTACCTCGAACTTAAATAGGAGAAACTAAAGGGAATTACTTGAAAGCTTCCAAAAAATCCAAGGCTCTAAGAAAGCTTTAATTTCTTTAAGAGAGCTCCAATAATGGTTTCTTCTACCTAACTTCTTTCCTAAACTAGGCTTGAAATGGGTGTATTTAGCCTTGGAATAGATATATTAAGGATTGGGATGGAAGGAGGAACCTTGGGGATGGTGGGAATAGGCTGAAAATGGAATAGCATAGCTTAAAGACAGAGGGAGGGAGAGAGAGAGACAGAGCACTCAAAAATCTTACAGGAATGGCCTCTCCATCCTCTCTCACCTATATTTAAACCCATAAACACTTGACTTATTGACCAATGATCTAACCCCCTATTAATCCACATTTTGATCTGAGCCATTGAGAGATCGATAACTCATCCAATCCGACGATCCACGCCGCGACAGTATATTAAAATCTACTAAAAATTCTAAATTTTTTCTGGTAGTTCGAATGACTTTAGACCTCGTTCGAATGAGGTTCCCTGTTCGAATAAGAGTTATGATGAGGGTCAAACTTAGGCTAAAAAGGGGTAAAACACCAAATCATTTGAATAGGAAACTACCCCTCATTGGAACGATAATGCACCACATTTAAATGAGGGCGTTCGAACGAGATTCCATAGAATGATTGTAACTGATCAACTCATTGTCATTAGATTATGGCTCGAACCTCATTCAAATGACAGTTGCTCATTCGAACAATTTGACCACTCATTCAAACGACTACTAAATTTCCACTTTAAACTTTAAGCCATTAAATCCTAATTCAAATTTCACAAAGGTCACAAGGATAGTTCAAATTTAATATCCATTCACTATATTCAGTTCATGGACCAAAGGCATATAAATTATAGGGAATGAGGTCAAAATCTCAATCATGGGTGTTACATTCTCCCCTCGTTAGGAGATTTCATCCCCAAAATTAGAACATACAAGCTAGGAAAAGAGTGTGAGGTGCTTCTCATGCATCTTCAACTCGCGCTTCCAAGTCTCACCTTCAACACCTTAAAAATCCCAAAGAACCTTCTCTAATGGAATGACCTTGTTGCGTAAGACTCTATCCTTGTGTTCCAAGATGGAAAAAGTCACCTTCAAAATGAAAAGTCTTCTTCCAACTCAATGTGGTTCTAGTTGATTACATGCTGAGGATCCAGAAG
Source organism: Sambucus nigra (assembly GCA_949130495.1). Taxonomy (NCBI): domain Eukaryota; kingdom Viridiplantae; phylum Streptophyta; class Magnoliopsida; order Dipsacales; family Adoxaceae; genus Sambucus; species Sambucus nigra. The sequence goes on along the minus strand of OX422218.1, from coordinate 255,213,998 downwards.
ATACTTCTTCAGCATGAAAACGTGGAACACACAATGGATGCGGGATAACTGAAGAGGTAATGCCATGTTGTACGACACATTTACGATTCATTCTAAGATCTCAAAGGGATCAATATATCAAGGGACAAGCTTCCCCATATGGCCAAACCGTTGAATGCCTATCCTAGATATAACCTTCAATAGAATATGGTCACCCACCTCAAACTCCAGAGGTATCCTTCAATTATCAGCATAATTCTTTTGTCAATTTTAAGTCATAACGAGCCTCTACTAAATTACCTGAACTTTATCGATCATCTCTCTGATCAAATTTGAATTCGTGAGATGCTACTCACCCACCTATGCCCAGTAAACTGGAGAGCAACATGACCTCCCATAAAGAGCTTCATAGGGAGTCATATCAATGCTTTCTTGATAACTGTTGTTGTAGGAAAACTCTATCAGATGAAAATTCTAGACCAAACTACCCTAAAAATCAAGCGTGCAAGATCTCAACATGTCTTCCAAGATTTGGATGGTCCGTTCCGACTACCCATCTATCTTAGGGTGATACATTGTACTCATGCTCAACTCGGTGCCCAATTCCTGTTGAATCTTTCTTTAGAATTGAGACACAGCCTGGAATCCCTATCCGGGATAATCGAGAGCAAAACACCATGAAATTGGACTATCTCTCGGACATAAAGCCTCACCAATATAGCCACACTGTCCATGACCTTAATCAATAACAAGTATGCAAATTTAGTGAGCCAATACACTAAAACCCATACTGTGTCGTGACCACACTTAGAGCGTGGAAAAAGGTGTGATAAGTCCATAGTTATATTCTCCTACTTCCACTATGCTATGAGTACTGGTTTTAACAATACTATCAACCTTATGTGTTATGACTTCACCTGTTGGCAAGTGTAGTAATTAGCTATATACGTCACCATATCCATCTTCATACTGGACCACCAGAAGTCTCTGCATAGGTCCTTATACAATCTTTGTAGCATTGGGATGTATGTTGAAATGCAAGTGATGCGACTCCTCTATCACCTCATCTTGAAGATCATTAATAATCGGTACAATCAACCTGCCCTTGTGCCGCACACCACCATCCGTGTCCATAATAAGAGTGTCAAACACTTCACCGCGTTGAATGCGGTCACAATAATGTGTAAACTCAGGTTCACATAAATAAGCGTCTGGAGTTTTCTACTGAATAACTGGCCTATCCACCACACCCCAAACGTACGCCCTATCGTAATCCCGCTGAACATATAGGTCAAACTTTTGCAGTTCGCTGAACATGTTTGCTCGGTAACACTTCATTGCTGCCAGAGTAAGCCCAAAATTTTGTCTAAGAATATTAACCACCATATTAGCCTTGTCGAGTTGATACTCTAAGGAAAAATCTTAGTAATCCATCAACTCCATCCATCTTCTCTGACGAAGATTGAGGTCACGCTATGTGAAAATATATTAGGAGGCTCTTATGATAAAAAATCTCAAATCATTCCCCGTATAGGTAGTACCTCCATCTCTTAAGTGTTAACACCACAGTGACTAACTCAAAGTCATGGGTAGGGTAGTTCCTCTCATACACCTTTAACTAATGAGATGCAGAAGTGATGAACTAACCATTCTGCATCAATATTGCACTAAGTACTAACCCTAAAGCATCACAATACATGGTATAACCCTTGCCACATTCTGAAAGGATGAAAGTAGGTGTTGAAATCAACCTACCTTTAACTCCTGAAAGGTCGACTCACAATCCTTAGACCACTCAAAGTGCACATCTTTTAGTGTCAACAAGGTGAGAGGCAATGTAACTCTTGAGAAGTCTTGCACAAACCTACAATAGTAATTAGCCTAACTCAGAAAGTGGGGCACTTCCATGACTATCTTTGGCCTATATCAACTCAAAACGACCTCAACCTTGGAACAGTCAATTGAAAAGCCCTTTCCAGAAACCAGATGGCTAAGGAACTTGACCTCATCCATCCAAAATTCACACTTGCTAAATTTAGCATACAACTTATTCTCCCTGAGCACTTGAAACATCACACGAAGGTACTCCTCATGGTCCACATACGATGCTGAGTAGACCAATATATAATCCACAAAGACTACTACAAATCAGTCATAGTAATGGCGATAAATATGGTTCATCAAATCCATTAACGTCATTGGGGCATTCGTCAAACCAAAGGGAATCACTAGAAACTCACAATGCCCATACCGAGTCTGAAACATTGTCCTAGGAATGTCATCCACTTTGACATGCAACCGATGGTACCGGGACCGAAGTTCAATCTCTAAAACCTACTCACCCTATGAAATTGGTCAAATAAATTACTGATACAGAGCATAGGGTACTTATTATTCACTGTAACCCTATTCAACTTCCTATAATTGATACAAAGCCACATAGAGTTGTCCTTATTCTTGGTAAAGAGGACTGGAGCTCCCTAATGGGACACAATAGGGTGAATAAAGCCCTTGCTGGATAATTCTTCCAACTGGACCCTCAACTCTCATAATATGCCAGAGCTATCCTTTGAGGTGGTATATACATAAGCGAGATGCCCTGATGCACCTCTATAGAAAAGTACACTTCCCGGTGCAGGGGTAAATAAGGAAGAACACTCAAGAACACACCGAGAAACTCCTGCACTAATGGGTAGTCTAACAATATGCCATTCTGCTCACCCTGACCACCATACTGCTTAACCAACTAAAGTACTGTTTCTACTCATGCACGATGGAAAACTTACAAGGATAACCAACATCCTGCTCGCTACTGAAACGATGGCAAGACATGTCTGGAAGAGATACTGAGAAACTACGTCAATGGAATTCGATGGTAACATTAAAATACGACAGCCAATCCATATCGAGGATCAGCTCAAACCTATCCATATCCATGAGAATCAAGTCATACTCTAGAACATAATCTCCATCCATAACCACACAACTATGGTAGACCCTATCGAGAATTATACCGTCGCCTACTGAAAGTCCTATAAATATAGGAGGGTAAAACTGACCTACCTCTATCCCAAACTGAATGCTAAAGAGCTCGAAATAAACAACTGTGATACGCTTGAATCAAGTAGTGCCTTTACCCATGTGCCTAACAATATAATCATATATTCCATCATGGATGGATCACCAAAAGGGGTTGCAAATTGTGACATCGTATATGTGCGTCTAAGGTTAAACCTATTACTCTGGCCATCAGGAACCTGACCTGGCTCGCGACTGCTCTGGCACTAACTAGGATATGAGCCATCCACACTATATGTCATCAAGTAATGATACCTAAAGGAAAAAAGTTGTTGTTGGTTGGGTCCTGTGCGGGTAGAACTTTTTCTCGGTACATAGTTGACAATCTACTGACTACCCTATTGGTCACCTGAAGTACTCTGTGGTCAATCCCTCTAAAAGTGACCAAGAGGCCCTACACGTAAAGTTAGTCCTATCTGTAGGGGCTATGGGACTCCAGTTCCTGTACATAGGGCAAATGATGAGCCAACCCCTATAGCAACATTAATCTTCGTAAAAAAGCCTAGAGCCCCGCTATTAAACTTCTTATGACCACTACCCTAGGATCTGCTAGGCTCCCTCTTCTTCTCCTTGATGGCCTTGCCATCCTCTGCCTCTAGATCTATCCTAATAATCTTATTTACTGTAATTTTGAAGTTTAGTATATCCAAACTAACCATGATTTATCGAATACTAAGGTTAAGGCCCTTGACAAATAACTTTGTCTTTTTGGCCTCATACTTATGCACTCCATCCACGTACTTTCACAACTCTCAAACCTAACCTGGTAATCATTCACTGACATATTCCCCTGAATCATATGAAGGAATCCACCATTCTTGGTGTCTTTAAATGCCTAGGAAAAGTATCGATCTAGAAATGTGACCCTAAAATTATCCCAGTCTATAGTCTCTACCACACTGACAGAGTAGGCATTCCACCAGCGTTGTACCTACTCTGTGAGATTAAAGGTTGTCATCTTAACTTTCTGCCCAGCTGGCTCGTCAAGAATTTCCACAAAACGAGTGACCTCATCTAATCACTCCTCTGTATCATCGGGAACTTCTGTCCGATTAAAGGTCGGTGGGTGCAACCTTCTAATCTCCTTCAGAATGGAGGCCGAGGTAGTTCTCTTAACCGTCCCACTATAGTTGTCTCTTTGCTACTAATAATGGGAGTCGACAAGCTAATGTACGACCTATTCCATATGCTTCAGCCCATTTTTCCCTGATTCGATAGCCCCACCATGATGTGTAGTCATCTACACAAGAAAGAAGAGTTCAATACACAATGATACGAAATGAAATCATAGCGGAAGTGATTAACCTAAAATAGTAACTAAAGAGGTAACTACAATGGAAACGTATAAAAGAAGTGTACGCAGAAAGTATAAAACACTCTATCACACCTGAGAGTCCTATTGCTTTGACACCATTTGTAACACCCCGATCCGCATTTGGGTCAGCATCGAGTCAACCCGCACGTAATTAATAAGTTAAAAAGGAAGGGGTAAAGTTCAATTTTATTATTTAAGAAAACCCCTTTAATTGCACCATTTTATAAAGATTAAATTATCAGTTTAATTTAATAAACAAGTGATCAGTTTATGTAGTTAGGTTGACTAACAAGATATATTTATGAAAATTCGTTGAGTTCAACAATGCTTAATAAATAATAAATAAATCATGATTGTCCCTGTACTATTACAACGCTTGGCCCAAGGCTCGAATAAATGGTCTAAAATATCCCGAATCCAATGTGCCTAGTAAAAAATAAGTTTTAAATATAATGGCAGAGCTTCAAACGATGATTGTTTCCCTCAAGGGGATTTACTGGCATCCTTGCCAATGTCCCTACTCGATGCACCTGGGGGTGGGAGTTGTAACGTAAAAGCAAGGGTAAGCTAACGCTCAGCATGGTGGAAAATACTAAGTTATACGTTTTCTATAAAAATACTATACCTATAACATGTATTTTTAACAATTCCGAAAACATTTATCAACTTAGCCAAATCATTGAAACTACTATACAATGCACTCGAGTGAAGTGATCATACTCACATTTAATCCTTTTACGCCATCTTTTATCGGGTTTAGATACTATTTGATCTTATTTTATTCCTTATTCTCTATTTTATCCCCTTTATTCGATTGTCTTATTTATATTCCTTAATCACAACCAAATTCATTTTTTATTTTCATTATCTTTTCTTGGAATCCTCCAAATAACCGCATACTTCACGGGCTCCTCGCCGTTAGTTATATTACCGTATGCTCTGATCTGTGGTTTTGGGTTTTTTACTGCTGGGCTCCGATCCCTTCTTAATTCATTCCCTGTCTAATCCGAGTCCATATTAATGTGTTTTAACATTGTTTTCCATTCGCCACATTATTCCTTCACTTTCACTGTTTTCATGCCATTATATTCATTTATCCTATTTTCATAAAACCAACTGACAAGGTTAAATGAGGAAGTCCAACCATTAGGACCCTCTAATTTTACCAAAATTACATTTTACCCTTCGTTTATCAAAATCTGTTTGAAAAACATATTTATCCAATGAGGGCATCATAAATTGTCATTTTATGTTCAAAAATCATATTTCATAAATTTATGTCCAAAAATCATGAATTATCTTTTTTCACGAAGAAAATACCATTTCTTTATATTTGTTTTCAAGAAACATATTTAATATCATAAAGATAATTTTTACAAAAATATCTACTTCACCCTTATACATATGTTGTATTAAATGTCATTTCTTCTTCATTTCACCATGATTTTATAACATATTTAGGGTTTATATTTCCATTTTCTTTATTTCATCAAGAAACCCATTTTTTAATTACATATATCATATTTATAAGTCCCTCTTCAATATGCTACAACATTTTTTTATATATTTTTAGGAGGATTTCAAGCCTATAAATCCTTAAATATGCAACTAAACACGATCTTAGCATGGAAATATATCTTTGTGCTCATTTTCTCATATTTCAAGATTAAAATACCATTTTTTCTTCAAAAATCCATTTACACTTAGTTTTATTAAAAACCCCATCTTTTTATAAGAAAACTATAAATAAACTTACTAGAAAATATTATTACGAAAATATACCACTCTAGTAAATAGATTTTATACTTGAAAACTTTGGAGGAAAACCCTACCTCGGATTTGAAAAGGAGAAACTAATGGGAATGACTAAAAAGCTCCTAAAAACTCCAAAGCTCCAACTTCCTCAAGAGAGCTCCAACAATGGTTTCTTCTACCTAACTTCTTCTTCAAACTAGGCTTGAAATGGGTGTAATTAGCCTTGGAATAGCTAGAAAAAGGCTTGAGATGGAAAGAAGAACCTTAGGTATGGTGGAAATGGGCTGCAAATTGAAGAGTGTAGATTATATATATATATATATATATATATATATATATATATATAGAGAGAGAGAGAGAGAGACAACTCAAAAATCTAATGGGAATGGCCTCTCGATACTCTCTCACCTCTATTAAAACCCATAAAAACTTAGCCCATTAACCAATGATCCGACCTCCTATTGTCCCACATTTTGATTTGAGTCGTTGAGAGCTCGATAACTCATCCAATTTGATGATCCATGTCGTAATAGCATATTAACTTTTGCTAAAAATTTTGAATTTTATCCGGTCATTCGAATGACTTTGGACCTCATTCGAATGATATCACCTCTCATTCGAATGAGGGTCAAAATAGGCTTAAAATGGGTAAAATACCAACTCATTCCAAAAAGAAATTATCCCTCGTTCGAATGATAACGCACCTCATTAGAACGAGGGCATTCCAATGAGATTCCAGACAACAACGGAAATTAATCAGGTCTTTGTCATTATATAGTCGTTCAAACCTCGTTCGAATGATAGTTCCTCATTTGAATGACTTGGACACTCATTCGAACGACTGCCAATTTCCACACATGAATTTTAAGCCATCAAATACCAATTCAAATTTCACAAAGGCCACTAGGATACTTCCAATTTAACATCCATCCATTGTATTCAATTATTGGACCAAAGGCATACATATTACAGGGAATGAGGTAAACATATCAGGCACGAGTGTTACACTTAATAGGAAGCCCCTTTCTCCTTCTTTATCTCTTTCTCTCTATGAAACTCCTGATGGTCATCGCAATTGAGTAGTGCGATATACTCTACCTACGTGTATGTAGTGAGCATCAGGTTTTACATTAGTACGTGCGTGATCCTCCATGTCAATCCTTAGATAAAATGGTCCATCATTTTCTTCTCATAACTCTTAATCTTTGTTGAAAATTGTAAGAAGTGGGTGAACTCTCACTCATACTCGACAATGATATAATTATCCTACTTTACCCTATCAAACTAGGATTTTAACCACTTTTGATGTGATAAAGGAAAGTACATTCCCTCGAACTTCTCTTAAAACTGTAATATGGTCAGTTGCGACCTATCTTCTGCGATGATAACAAACTCCAACCAATACATAGCATCCCCAACTAATTCGAAACTTGCAAGCATATGTCACTGTACATTTGTTCACTCCACCAATCGCAAGTGTTGCTCAATATCATGCATCCACTATAGATTTATAATAAGGTCAGTAGATCCCCATAACTTCGGTGGTTGCCCTTTCCTAAAAGCACCCATAGCATGCTCCCAAGAAGAAGTGGCGTAAGGGTAAGGTGTAGGTTAAACCACATATGGTAGCAGTGGTCGTGGCTCCTGTTGCTGCAAGGATGCCATAGTTACAACGGTTGACGTTCAATGATAGATGTCGATTCTTTCGATGCTATAGAAGATGCATGTCCCTATTGTGGAGGTGGTGGCTATTATAAATGAGGTGAAATTACCTCAAACTCGACACTTGTGATAAGTGTTTATCATTCCTATCATCTACGGGTGCTTAACATATGAGAGATAGTAAAAAAATGTTTATCACTAAATATAAACATCTAAATAACAAAGCTCTAACGTATCAAAGAATGTAATGCATAATAGCATTGGACGCACTCAAGACCCTTTGAACACTAGAACCTGAGGGCACATAAGGAGAAAAAAAAAGAGAAAGGACGTTCCTGAGGGCACCTATGCTAACCCTCCTCCCCAAAAGGAAAAGAGAGATGCCCCTCAGAATCAGACTAATGACCCCCTCTTTCCCATATGAGATGATATCTCGACAGTTGTGCATCTGACATAAATTGAAGTGAATACCTAATCCCTCTTCAGGAGCCAATTGATGGCCCAAGAGGCCATTTCTACTATTGTCCTTGACTATGATAATTGCTATTTTGATTCTCAGGACCCTTTTTAGGACTTTATTTTGCACTCTAGGCTACCAGGTAAAACTTTTGTTCTCAATAGTATACTTAATTTTTCTTAAGTTTTGTGTCGTCTATACCGACTTATCCTCTTATATTACAGTTTCTCATAGACCTTTAAAATATTTAAATTTGGGGGACAGAGGCCAATAAGAAAGTGAAGGTGGTCAAGAGTGCACAGTTTGATGCCAATAGTTTAAAAGAGGATCTCGCCAACTTAAAGGCTGACTAAAACACCAAGGCCCAAGAATATAGAGCATGCCATAAGGAGAGAATTCTGGGTATAAAGATTAAACTTCAAGTAAAGATCAAACAAATGGAAAAGTAGCTCAAGGATCAGACTCAACTGGAGTTTTAGGACTATACCACACAATATATGGAAAAATGTACAAAGGTTCTTTTCCGTCGAGTATCCAACCAGTGCTCTGAGATGGTGGTCAATGATCCTCAGCAGGCCGAGATTATCAATTCATTCATCTTTGCAGACATAGGTAGTGTTGAAGTTCTATAACAGGTTTAGAATGAGGCTGAAAGGGGAAATGTTGGAGCTGAGACTACAGTTGTTGAGCAGGAGGCCATAAATAAGATCGGTGATGAGGAAGGGAATACCGCCATGGATAATGAGAACCCTATTATGCCTACTGAAATGGAGAAGACGGTTGTGGATAACTCGACGTAAAGTTTTTGTTGATGACCATTTGTGGTCTTATGTTCCCTTTGTTTGTAATTCCCTTTCAACAATAAAACAACTGGACAATTGAGCATTTGAACAATTTCAACTTTGTGTGTAATAATTTTTTCCATGTTTGCTTTAATTTTACTATGGTTGGGTGAATATAATGTAGTGTAGTGTCTGAATTAACTATTTACATTGAAACTTTCCATGCTTGATGTTTAATGGCCCGTCACCAAAGTATTGATGTTAAGAAGATTTTCTCATGTAATCAACTAAAGTATTGATGTTAAGTAGATTTTCTCATGTCACCAAAGAATTGGTGTTAAGTAAATTATTTCAAGAAACTTCCCACCTCTCGTTGTTTATGGGGTGACTTCATGGAGCCGAGACTCCTCAGTCACTCTCATACCAACAAGAGAGAGTTCTTAAATTATTTCCAATAATTAAATGGTATTATGCTTGCATTATACATAAATGATTTTATTTAACTTTCACAACCTAAATTATGTTAGGGGGATCTCCCTCCTCTTAGTGTTTCTGGAGTGACATTTTGGAGCCGAGACTCCTCAGTCACTCTCGTACCGCTGAGAGAGAGAGTTTTAAATAATTCACCATAACTAAATGATGTTCCAGGTGTACCATACTAAAAGATTTGCTAGGTTTTCACCAGTTAAGTGATGTTAAAGGACCTTGATTCGGCGTAAATATTTCATATCTATCCCCTTAATTTTGGTTCTTTTATGGTCCTGTGCAGTGTAAATAGACTGGATTTATCTCATATTCATGTTATTAACCATTTTTGGCAAGTATTTTTTGTGTTGTATATTTTTCTTTTGTTTTATAGGTATTTCGTGCAAGAAAACGCGAGAGAGAAATCGAAATAGTGAATGAAACAAAGGAAAGGAAGTTGAAGGGCATTTTTTTAATTTTGCAGCCATAGTCAGGAGGCGAAGCCAGCAGGAAAGTTGAAGAATATGAAACCATAAGAACACTAGAAGAAACAATGCCTTAATCCGAGGTAACTTGAATAAGTTATGCAAATTCAAAGTTGAGAAGAAAATCCAGGGGCAAAAGAGGAATTTTAGAAAAATGTACTTGCAAGCAGGTTCAAATTCCGAGGGAATCGGTTCGGTTGACCTGAGCGCAAATTTTTAATTATTCTTATTTCCCCCCTAGAATTGTATGGGTTTAGGACTCCTGCAAAAATGACATCATTTTGAATTCTAACTTAACATTAGACATATCTAACATTGTTTTAACCTAGTTTTAGAGGGAGAAAAAGAGGCAAGAACATAAAAAAGTTATTTTTGCCTCAAGTTTATGAATTGTGGATCTTTTTCATGTAATAATCAATCTGGTTTGTCTTTCTCTCCTTTGATCTTTTTTATTAGTTATTTTCTGGTGTTCATGCATCCTTTATAATTTGGAATTCACTCTTGCATGCTTAGCTACACATTAATGATGACTAAATTCACATGCAACGTACAAATCATGTCTTTAATTAGCAACAATATATTTTGCTAGGTTTCCAAGGGTTGGGTTGCATGAACCCAACCCTACATGTTTCGCATGGATATAAAATATGTACATTTTGTTAATACAACCATCGTAAGACTTTTACCTCCGTTTGCCAAAGGTAATAGGAGTGTTTAAGAATGTGGCGGGCGTGTTAACAATCTTGTCAAGCACTTTATTTTCATTCTTGATTACGTATTGTGCAGGTTAATTCCTTCATATATATAATGCTTGAAATAAATAAAGTCTTCGTTTCATTCAAGTGTTTACTTCACGACTAGTTTTTTATCCGGTGAGATTACTAGTGCTTGGGGGATTGTATTCCAACCTTGTCTTTCTTTCATATTAATTAATTAGGCAATCTTCAGTCTAACATGCGTAGTTAATTTAGATAGGATTTAATTAATTTCATTAGAAGTAGTATATAGGTTCTCATCATAATCATATTTCCTTTTTCTGTTTCATGGGTCACTCGTTATGGTTAGTCATCTTACTTAGTAGTCGTCACGAGCGACCCTGAGTTCGACACTCGATTTACTGGATTATTACTCGAGCGACTAGATTACACTTGATCCGTAGTTACATGCGTTAGAGACACTTTTAGAGTCGCATCATGTTTTTGGGGTTGTTGAGGAGGACTAGGTAGATATACTAGATTAGGTCGAATTAATTCTATAATTTAACTCTAATTCTTAAAAAAAAATCCAAAAAACCAAAAACATTCATTAAATAAAAAAATCCCAAAAAATATTATCTCCATCCTTAAATGCAAAACACTCCTTCTAATTCCATCATTCCTAAAGTACATGATAATCCTACAATAGGGATTAACTACGATAGCCCACATACCCGAAATGCTCCAAATTTTTAGGTTCCACATCCTACATCGCCTAACTCCATCACGAGTCACACGTCTAGTGAGGATATTGAGTCATTAAGAGAGAGCGCGATGTATGACAACACTAGTTATGGTATCGGGGAGGGTGAATCATTATATCACCCTATAAGATACCTCTTATGTTCCGAGCAAACCGTCACTCTGGGATCCATTATACTCCCGTATAATGCCGGGAAATTTCATTTTAAAAATGAGATGATCCATATTCTCCCAACATTTCACGAGTTGGAGTAAAAAAATCCCTATCTCCACATACAAGAGTTCGAGGAGGCGTGCGAGACTTTCACGGACCAAGAATGCACTCAAGATGTAGTGCGTCTCAAGGTTTTCCCCTTCTCCCTAAAGGATAAGGCTAAGACATAGCTTGGTTACTAGCAGGGAACTCGATAGCCAGTTAGAGGAATATACAGGCCAAGTTTCTCCAAAATGTCTTTCCTGTGCATAGGACTAATGCGATTAGGGATGAAATTCAAACATTTAGAGAAAATGAGAATGATCCCTTTGATCATTGTTGGGAGCATTTTAATGAATTAGTCAACATGTGCCTGCACCATGGTTTTGAGAAGTGGAGACTCATATCCTACTTCCATCATGGGCTAAGCTTAACTTCTAAATAACTTGTTGAGACCTTGTGCGAGGGAGAGTTCTTAGGGTTAGGTACAAACGATGCAGAGTCCCACTTTAAGTATGTCGTCGAGACTACTTAAGCATGGGACACATCTAACCCAATTACCCAACCCAAGCCTAGGAAAACGTCTACATATCCTTTCGCATCTGGATTATATCAATTGGATAAGGAAGCCGAACTGAAAATCCAAATTAATAAACTAGCAAAGAGGCTAGAGGATGTAGTTCGATTCCACTAGAGCATTGAGAGAGAAGGTGTGTGCGATTTTTGAGGCGAGACATTCAATGAAGGAATTCCTGGCGATACCCGCCTACAAAGTGATGCGCCAAGAGTAACTGGAAGCGGAAGGTGCTTTTAAGGGTAACTTTAATATCCCACACAGGAATTCTTATAATCCTTCGTGATGAAATCATTCGGGTTTTAGTTATGATCAACCAAACACTGCGTTGAATATAAATTCACTGATTGCCCAACACCCACCACCACTCCCGCCTTTCCAACAAGTTCAACCCATATAAGCACCACCTCCTAATTACCCCACAGTGACGAAGTCTAGAGGACACTTTAAATCAATTCATGCAAACTCAGAAATGCTCAAAATGGCCAAAACTATGCTGACGTCAAAGCGTCATTGTCTAAGTTGCAATCTTCCCTAATTGTCCAAGAGAAGGGCAAGTTTCTCACCCACGGACAAAGACCTCCCTAAGGTCAAAATCGTGTTGTCTCTAATACTGATGAAAACAAAGAGGTATATCAAGAAGTTACCATTCTACGTAGTGGGAGGGTTTTTGACCTATCACCTCCCCCACACGATGAGAAAGATGACAAGGAGGTTTCTCTCGACATGAAAGAGGTCGAAGTTGCCCCTTTGGAGGAGAGTGATAAATGGGACACAATTAGGCTCGGGGTGGTAGTGAATCCCCCTAATTTCTCTCCTTACCCTCAACGGTAGGTTCCTCCCCCTAAAGGGGCCACCGATGATGATATATCAGAAGTACTCAAGCAAGTAAAGCTTAAATTACCTTTTCCCATGGCAATACAAAAAATTCCAGCTTATGCAAAGTTCCTTAAGGACTTAGTAACTATGAAACGTAGACTAAAGGTAAAGAAGAAAGTATTTATAGTGCAAAACATAAGTTCAGTACTTTTGAATGACCTCCTGCCAACGTATAAAGATCCGAGTGCACCCATCATTTCATGCACCATTAGAGAGAGGAAAATTGAGAGAGCACTATTAGTCTTAGGTGCGAGTGTTAATATTTTCCCTTAATCCATCTATAGACAACTCGATTTTTAGGACTTTAAGTCCATAAAAATTACTCTCACATTCGCAAATCAATTCGTGAAGATACCTTGGGGATTTATTGAGGACGTGATCATCCAAGTCGACACTTTCTACTTTTTGATAGATTTTTTCATTTGGGACATGGATCCCTCATCTTCCTCGAGCCATCATGTTCCCATGATCCTTGGCTGCCCATTCTTAACTACAGCTAATGCTTTGATTAACACGCAAAATGGACAAATGTAACTCACGTTCAAGAATATGACACTCGAGACTAATATCTTCAACATCACCAAGTAAATGGGTGATGAGGACGCATTGTGTGAGATGGATCTTATTTAGGAGGTAGTACAAGAACATTTTGAGGGTAATCACACGAGGGATCCTCTAATGTGTCTTATTACGATGAGTGAATGAGATAGTGAATACACCGAGTTTAATAGAGAGATGACAGAGGTAGGAGAATTGTTAGATGGGAGTAAGAGTGATAAGGATGTGAAAGATGTTTGTTGGGTTTCATGATTAGAGGAACTACCATCGAGGGAGTCGCTCATAGTTCCCTCCAATGATAAATTTCCTACCCTCGAATTGAAAAATCTTCCTTCGAATGTTAATTAAGCTTACTTGGGAGAGGATGATACATTTCTTGTTGTTGTCTCCTCGAGCCTAAGTAGGGCAAAAGGGAAAGCTTATGGCCATTTTGAGGATGCACCGAAGTGTATTTGGTTGGATCATTGCGGATTTGAAGGGTATAACTCCCTTAATTTGTACCCATAAAATCCACCTCGAGGAGGACGTGAGACCCTCGAGGGAGATGCAGAGGCGTTTGAACCCCGCAATGAAAGATGTTGTGAGCACAAAAATTATAAAATTATTGGATGCGGGCATCATATATCCCATCTCTCTTAACAAATGGGTTTGTCATATTCAAGTCGTCTAGAAGAAGTCGGGGATGACTATAGCCGAGAACACTAAGAGTGAAATTATCCCAAAATGTACCACCACTGGGTGGAGCATTTGCATTGATTACCAGAAGATCAATGCTGGCATTAACAAAAACCATTTCCCCTTACCGTTTTTTCATCAAATGCTAGAGAGAGTAGCGGGACACCCATTTTATTACTTTCTAGATGGTTATTCTGGATATAACCAAATCGAGGTGGACTTAGTGGATCAAGAAAAAACAACGTTCATATGTACTTTTAACACATTTGCCTACAAAACATATGCCATTTGGATTATGTAATGCGCGTGCGACCCTTCATCGGTGCATGTTTAATATTTTTAGTGATATGACTGAGAGAGGACAAGAGGTATTTATGGACGATTTCAGCATTTTTGGCCCCTCTTTTGACCATTGCCTCTACCATCGGAGCTTCTACCAATGAGCTGGTTTTCCCTCCCAGAGGAGCAGGTATCTTTGCTCCGATCACCACCACATCCACCTGAGTGGCCTGGTCTCTTTGAGCTCCATTCCCAGATGGAATATCTTTAAACACTAGCTTATTAGAAACATTAAAACCTTCTTTGTCCATGGAAGTAAGGATACCTCCTCAACAGAGTCGCTAAATGTAAGAGGGCAGTGAGACTAGGGTCTATGAATAACTGGAAAGGGTGAGGCATGACCCACTCCAATGGACACTTCCTGCAAGGTCTTCAAGGTCTTCTAGAGCAGCTTCTGATGAAACCTTCTCTTTTTGGTAAAAATGGATCTCAATCTGGAGCTCCCTCCCTGCAAGAAGATGAACTTCCACAACAATAATAGTAATTTTCTCAAGAGGAGCTCCTGAGAATGATGATTGTCAGTGGGGAGTGAAAGAACAAGGCACTTATCACTAGAGAAAGAGCAAGGAGAGAATACTAGGAAGTCTGGTGTGATTTTTGCAGAGTAACAATTATATTGAGTTTTCTATATCTCATGAACTTACCCAGGGGTCCTATTTATACTTGGGCACTAGGACTGGGTTGGCACTTTTGGCGCCAAAACTTAGAGGGTTGGTGAGGGGAAAAGTCTGCAGTGTACAATTTGTCCCTACCTGCTGGCATCTCTGCCTGTCCCCTCTGGCAGATGCCCCCTAGTGCCAACCAAAGTTCAAAAGCAAATATGTCTTCTAATGGAGACAAAATATCTGATTTGCTAAATATCTTTTGAAACGATAACTTTTGGTATAAACTTTGTAAACTTGAGGGGGGTCTCGAGGACCACATCCTCTTAAATCTTTGTAATCTTGAGGGGGATATTGAGGACCCCCTTCTAAAATCATTTTTCTTGAGAGGGGTCTAGAGGACCCTTTTCTTTAAAATCATTTTATAAATAGTTCTTTTCTTATGAGCAGCCAGCCCTTTAGCTGCTCACTTCACTTATGACTAAGTCTGAGGTGTGTAAGGACTGGGCGACCCTAGAGTCTTCCTATTAGTATTCTCTTAATCCTATAGTACTAAGTGGTTGAGCTTGCTCAACATACCTTGTCCCTCAACCGCGAAGCCAAAACTCCCAAGAGATCCCAACTGGCCTACTTGAGCCCTGCTTGCTCAACTAGGCAACTTGTACAAGAAAATACGTGTTAGTACTTCTGTTCTTTTTCGTGATGAGGGGTTGCTTATGGTAGACACCCCTTCGTCCTAAATTTTTCTGGGAGCTGGGGGGGAGGGAAGGACCTTGCGGATCCCTCTTCTCAAATGTCATTTCTGTAGGGACCCTTGCGGAGTCCCTCTCAACTTGGGCTTCTACAGGGACCCTTGCGGTGACTCTTCTCAACATGAGTTTCTGCAGGGACCCTTACTGTGGTCCTTCTCAACTTGGAATTCTGCGGTGACCCTTGTAGTGGCTCTTCTCAACTTGAGTTTCTGCAGTGACCCTTGCGGTGGCACTTCTCAACTTGGACTTCTGTAAGGACCTTTGGAGTGGCCCTTCTCGGCTTGAGTTTCTGCTGTGACCCTTGGAGTGGCCCTTCTCAAATCTCATTTCTGCGGTGACCCTTGCAGTGGCCCTTCTAAACTTGCACTTCTGCAGTGGCCCTTGCAGGGAACTTCTCAAATGTCATTTCTGCAGTGACCCTTGCGGTGGCCCTTCTCAACTTAGACCTTTGTAGTGACTCTTGCAGTGGCCCTTCTCAACTTGGACTTCTGCAGTGGTCCTTGCGGGGCACTTCTCAAATGTCATTTCTGCAGTGACCCTTGTGGTGTCCCTTCTCAGCTTGGATTTCTGCAGTGACCCCTGCAGTGGCTCTTCTTAAGTTGGACTTCTGTAGTGGCCTTTACGGGGCACTTCTCAAGTGTCATTTCTACAGTGACCCTTACGGTGGCCCTTCTCAACTTGGACTTTTGTAGTGGCCCTTGTGGGGCACTTTTCGAATGTCATTTCTGCAGTGACCCTTGCGGTGACCCTTCCCAACTTGGACTTCTGCAGTGGCCCTTGCGGGGCACTTCTCGAATGTCATTTCTGCAGTGACCCTTGCGGTGGCCCTTAATAACTTGGACTTTTGCAGTTATCGGGCACTTCTCAAATGTCATTTCTGCAGTGATCCTTACGGTGGCCCTTCTCGAATGTCATTTCTACAGTGATCCTTGCGGTGGCCCTTCTCAACTTGGACTTTTGTAGTGACCCTTGCAGTGGCCCTTCTTAACTTGGACTTCTATAGTGCCCTTGTGGGGCACTTCTTAAATGTCATTTCTGCAGTGACCCTTACGGTGGCCCTTCTTGACTTGAAAGTGGCCCTTGCGGGGCCCTTTTTGAATGTCATTTTTGTAGTGATCCTTGCGGTGGAGCTTACTTTTGCAGTGGCCCTTACGAGGCACTTCTCAAATATCATTCTGTAGTGACCCTTGCGGTGGCGCTTATCAACTTGGACCTCTGCAGTGACTCTGGCAGTGTCCCTTCTCAACTTAGACTTCTGTAGTGGCCCTTGTGGGGCACTTCTCAAATTTCATTTCTGCAGTGACCCTTGCGGTGGCCCTTCTCAACTTGTACTTTTGCAGTGACCCCTGTAGTGGACCATCTCAACTTGGACTTCTGCAGTGGCCCTTACGGGGCACTTCTTAAATGTCATTTCTGCAGTGACCTTTACAGTGGCCCTTCTCAACTTGGACTTCTGCAGTGCCCCTTGTGGGGCACTTCTCGAATGTCATTTCTGCAGTGACCCTTGTGGTGGCCTTTTCAAATGTAATTTCTGCAGTGGAGGGACCCTGGGGGTTCCCTGAACCTCATATTTTTTGTAAGCTGAAGGGCGGGGTCTTTGAGGGACCCTCACCCACAAATATAGTGGTGAAGCTTGAAACACCCTTTTACATTATCCCCTCATACAAAGTCTTTTGTGTTGGTTAGACCAAAAGGCTTTGTACGCTATAAATTCAGTTTTTTATTTTTTAGGGACCCTAGGGCTCCTTCATCATTCCCCTTAGGGTCATTAAATGTTCTGTCACTTCATCCTAACTTTTTTAGATGAGGCCACTTATAGTGGACCTCCTTATCTGGGTATCAACTTGGGTAGAGGGGTTACTCGCGGTGAGCCCCTAATTCTTGGCCTTCTTCTATGGTGAGCCCCTCATTCTTGGCCTTCTTCTATGGCCTTCTACTTTGTTTAGAGGGGTTACTCGCGGTGAGCCCCTCATTCTTGGACTTTTTCTATGGCCTTCTATCTTGGGTAGAGGGGCTACTTAAAGTGAGACCCTCGCCCTTGGACTTCTTTTATGGCCTTCTTTCTTGGGTAGAGGGGTTGCTCAAAGTGAGCCCCCCGCCCTTGGCCTTCTTCTGTTGCCTTCTATCTTGGGCGGAGGGGTTACTCGCGGTGAGCCCCTTGCCCCTGGCCTTCTTTGGTGGCCTTATTTCTTGGGTAGAGGGATTGCTCGCGGTGAGCCCCTCACACTTGGCCTTCTTCGTTGGCCTTCTATCTTGGGCGGAGGGGTTACTCGCGGTGACCCCCTCCCCCTTGGCCTTCTTCTGTGGCCTTTCATCTTGGGTAGAGATATTGCTCGCGGTGATACCTTAGCCCTTAGATTTCTTCTGTGGCCTTCTATATTTGGTAGAGGGGATGCTCGTGGTGAGCCCCTCGCCCTTGGCATTTCATCTTGGGCGGAGGTGTTTCTTGCTATGAGCCCCTCACTCTTAGCCTTCGTCTGTAGTCTTCTATATTGGGCAAAGGGGTTAATAGTGGTGAGCCCCTCACCCTTGGCCTTCTTCTGTGGCCTTTCATTATGGGTGGAAGGGGTTACTCGCGATGAGCCCCTCGCCCTTGGCCTTTTTCTGTGGTATTATATCTTGGGCGGAGGGGTCACTCGAGGTGAGCCCATCGCCCTTGGCCTTCTTCTATGGCCTTTAATTTTGGGCGGAGGGGTTACTCATGGTGAGCCCCTCGCCCTTGGCCTTCTTCTATGTCCTTTCATTTTGGGTGGAGGGTTTACTCGTGGTGAGCCCCTCGCCCTTTTTTTTTATTCTGTGGCCTTCTTTCTTGGGCGGAGGGTTACTCGTGGTGAGCCCCTCGCCCTTGGCCTTCTTCTGTGGCCTTTCATCTTGGGCGGAGGGGTTGCTCGCGGTGAGTCCCTCACCCTTGGCTATTTTTTGTCAAACTTGCAATCTTGGGCAGGTAAAGCCACTCTAAGTGGGTCCCCACCCTCCAAGATTATTTTATTATTTGTTCACTTTCTTGAGTACTTCTCAATATTAACCCCCTCGTGCAGAAGTGTTTTGTAATGTCGACAGACTTGTGCACGAAATTGTCGTACCTTTTATTTATACTTGGCAGTTGCTCAAGACTATGATCGCTCCGGTGCCCTTGGAGCCTTAGGTTCTAAACTGTCGCACCTTACATTTATACTTGACACTTGCTCAAGACTGTGAGAGATCTGGTGCCCTTGGAGCCTTAGGTGCTCAACTGGCACACCTTATATTTATACTTGACACTTGCTCATGACTGTGAGAGCTCTGGTGCCCTTGGAGCCTTAGGTGATCAACTGGCGCACCTTATATTTATACTTTGCAGTTGCTCAAGACTATGAGAGCTCCGGTGCCCTTGGAGCCTTAGGTGCTAAACTGTCGTACCTTACATTTATACTTGACACTTGCTCAAGACTGTGAGCGCTCTGGTGCCCTTGGAGCCTTAGGTGCTCAACTGGCGCACCTTATATTTATACTTGACACATGCTCAAGACTGTGAGCGCTCCGGTGCCCTTAGAGCCTTAGGTACTCAACTGGCTCACCTTATATTTATACTTGTCACTTGCTCAAGACTGTGAGCGCTTTAGTGCCCTTGGAGCCTTAGGTGGTTATCTGGAGCACCTTGCATTTATACTTGGCACTTGCTCAAGACTGTAAGCGCTCCGATGCCCTTGGAGCCTTAGGTGCTCAACTGGAGCACCTTATGTTTATACTTGGAACTTGCTCAAGACTGTGAGCGCTTCGGTGCCCTTGGAGCCTTAGGTACTAAATAGTTGTACCTTATATTTTTACTTGGCAGTTTCTCAATATGATGAGCGCTCCGTTGCCCTTGGAGCCTGAGGTACTAAACTGTCGTACCTTTTATTTATACTTGGCAGTTGCTCAATATTGTGAGCTCTCTGGTACCCTTGGAGCCTTAGGTACTAAACTTTCGTACCTTATATTTATACTTGGCAATTGCTCAATACTGTGAGCGCTCCCATGCCCTTGGAGCCTTTAGGTACTAAACAGTCATACCTTAAATTTATACTTAGTACTTGCTCAAGACTGTTAGCGCTCCTATGCCCTTAGAGCCTTAGGTGCTAAACTGTCGTACCTTATATGTATACTTGCACTTGCTCAATACTCTGAGTTGCTCTATTTTATGTGAGAACTTCAAGATTGAACTTCCCCCTTCTAACTTTGGGGTATTTGCATATGAGATTAGCAAGTTGAAATTTGGAAGCTGCCTCTCTAGCTGCGGGGTACTTGCATATAACTGAGCAAGTTAAAATTTTGAAGCTGCCCCTCTAATTGTGGGGTACTTGGATATAACTGAGAAAGTTAAAATTTGGAAATTGCCCCTCTAGCTGTGGGGTACTTGCATACAACTGAGCAAGTTAAAATTTTGAAGCTGCCACTCTGACTGCGGGGTACTTGCATATAACTGAGTAAGTTAAAATTTGGAAGTTGCCCCTCTAGCTGTGGGGTACTTGCATATAACTGAGCAAGTTACAAAATTTTGAAGCTGCCCCTCTAACTACGGGGTACTTGTATATAACTGAGCAAGTTAGAATTTTAGATTTACCCCTCTAACTGCGGGGTACTTGCACATGAGCTGAGCAAGTTATATTTTTGAAATTTCCCCTATAACTTTGGGGTGCTTGCATATAGGCTGAGCAAGTTAAAATCTTGAAATTTTCCCTCTAACTGCAGGTACTTGCATATAGCTGAGCAAGTTATAATTTTTTAGTGCAGCCCCATGCGACTGTGGGGCACTTTTTTAGCGTAACCCCTATGTGGCTATGGGGTTTTTCATTGTACACATTCATTTCTTTAGTGAGTAACTAGGAGATGAGGTTAGCCCTTCTCCTACCCATGAACTTTGAATAAAATTTCACATATATCATAAGTAAATAATTATTTCTTTATACTGAAAATTTCCCTTGGTCTGCAGGGTCCTTGTTCCGAACTTTTCTTAGGATCATTTCTGTCTTATAAAAATAATAATTTTAGAGAGGGGGGTAGACTCGGTTCTCCCTATTTTATGAAAACTGGTCAATTACATTTTTTTTTCTTGAGAACAGAGGTTAGGACTTGTTCTCTTGGCTATAAATCTGTATAGAATAATAATAATAAAAAAATGTAGTGAATTTTTTTCTTTATTATTACTAAGAGGGTAACCTCCTGCTGGTTCTGTCAGGTCCGTAGGGACTTTAATCACTATACTTTTACTTTTGGGTTGGATATATCCCCAAGTATAATGAGGAAAGTTCCTTAGATCATAGGCCCTCTTCTAATCTAGTAGATGTTCTACCATACTATAAAGAAAGAGAAAGCATTAGTCTGGTGTACCTTTTGTTCAACGATTCTATGCCTTTCTGTCTATATTCCAGCCACTTCTACTTTTTTTTAGTTTAAATGCTTCAGGAGGTTCCTCGTGTGAGGTATTAGTCATGAGAAATTTCTTGTCCAGAATTTAATATCCGGAGTTCACGCTACTGGGGGCTCCTCGCGAGTGCTTCTGTCAATGGGTGGTTCCTCGCGAGGATTACTGCTTGCGGAGGGTTCCTTGTGTCATAGTTCATTGCTAAGTTGGGTTCCGGGCCTGTCCCCTCAACATCAGGGGGTTCCTCACCATTTCCAGTAGTGGGCTCCTCGTCATTTCCAGTAATGGGTTCCTCGCCCACCATGTCTTAATTTGTTGATCTTGGTTTTTTCTTCTCGCAAGGGTTCCTCGTCTGGTGGAACTAGATTTGTGGAAAGGGGTGTCTCGACCAGTGGAGATTTATTTGGAGAGAAGGGGGTCTCGTCTGATTTACCTGTATCTTTGGGTTTTGCGTTTGGGGCAGCCACTGCCAAAGGTTCATCATGAGAGGACCCAATACCCGAGGGTTCCTCGTAGGCCAGTGTCTGGACCTTGCATTTCGTTAAGTGTTCCTCGCTTGGGGTAGTCTTGAACAATCTTGCTGAAGAGGGGACACCCCCAACACTTGTTCCCCTTTCACTAGGGCCGAGTTCCTCATCACCAGAATTTTTTATTGTTGAATTGGATCCTTCTATGAGAGAGACTTCCTCGTGAGCCGATCTTACCCCCATGGGTTCCTCGCCGAATGCGTTGTTTGCTAAAGGTTCCTCGCGGGTGGACTCTATACCCGGGGTTGGTCACAGATGCCATTTCATCAACGGCTCATTTGTCTGGTAATTGATGTCTTGCTTCAAATGAGGGTGTCTTGACTTTGGGTTTCATCGAGGGTTCCTCGCGCGTTGACTTTATACTTGAGGGTTCCTCGTCAGCTGCTATTGCCACGAGGTATTCACTGATTGATGACGGTTCCTCGCGACCAACATCGTTGGCGAGTTCCTCATCCTCTATGAGTTCCATACGCACTTTTTTCATTCAGGGTTTGCCATCCTCAGATTCCTCGCGACCCCCCTTGCTGGCAGTTGCCTCGTGTGTTGATGATATAAGATGTAGGGGTTCCTCGTTGAAACACATAACAAGTAAGGGTTCCTCGCTAGTCAACTTGGAACCAGTGGGTTCCTACCCACCCGCCGTGACCTCAATGGATTCCTCGAGTATCAAGGGTTCTGCGGTGGGTTCCTTGCCCTCCCCTTTAAATCCTTCATCATTTTGTTTTGGCCTGGTTGAATTTGGTTCCTCATCTGAGGCTCTGGTGACAGAAAGTTCCTCGCGAACATCGCTGGATGTGGTGGTTTCCTCGACCCCAAAGGGGCTCCTCGCCTACTATTTCAACATTTGAGGGTTCCTCGTACGCAAATTCTTTGGTACTTAGGGGTTGCTCGCCCCATAGAATTTCAATTATGGGGCCCACTGCCAAGGGTCCCTCGCCAATATATGCTTTTTCCATGGGTTCTTCGTGCGTTGGATCTGTGTCCGTGGCTGGAGGTTCTGCTGCCATAAGTTTTTTGATGACAAGGGATATTACTTAGGGTTCCTCACGAGTTGGGTTTCTACCATAGGCTTCCTCGACTAGTCCAAGTAGTTCCTTGTTTGATTTGCCATCTGGCAGTGGTGTATACAAGGGCTCCTCGCGAGACCCATTACATACCATGTGTTCCTCACCGATGTCACAAATTGAAGTCGCGAGACCCCATTCTGCTACGGGTTCCTCGCGGATGATTAATTCTTCTGGTGGTTCCTCGCACGTCGACTTCACCTATAAGGGTGTCTCGACACCTGCCAATGTTGGTAGGGATTCCTCGCATATTGATCTTGGGTCTGAGGGTATCTCACCAACTTCTCATCAAGTGTCACTTCTCTGCTAATGGGTTCCTCGCGTGCTAACTTCTTATCCAAGGGTGTCTCGACCTCCTGCCTCGTCGAGGGTCCCTCACCTGGTGGTACAGCGTTTGGTGAAACGTGACATTTTCAACTTGCTTCAAGTGGGGGTATCTCGACCTCATGCTTCATTGAGGCTGCTGCCACGACTTCTTTGTTGGCAATGAGGGATACCCAGGGTTCCTCGCCTATGAGTTCTTCGCTCCTCGACCTCCCATTCGGGGTGTCTCGACGTCATGCTTCATTGAGGCAGCGGCCATGACTTCTTTTTTGGCAATGAGGGACACCCAGGGTTCCTCGCGAGTTGATATTTCTATAAGGGTTGCTGCTGATACTTCCCTTTTTTTTATGACGAGGGACACCGAGGATGGGTTCCTCGCGAGTTGGTGTTTCTAGAGGGGATGCTGCAACTGAGAGTTCCTCACTTGGAATTTCTACCACAATGGGTTCTTTTCTTGAGGATTCCTCATCTCTATCATTTAGCGTGAGGAGTTCTTCTACCATACCAAATTACTCGCCAAACACTTAGGGTTCCTGGGGTTCCTTCCAGTGAACTTGGCGGTTGTCACAACTTGATCCAGCGCCATCCTCCGCGGCTGAGTTACTTTTACCGGAAACACCGCCGAAAAGGCTTCCCCTCTAGAGGGGGATGCTATTGGTGTTACACAACCTTGACCCAAACTTGCCAAGTCTCAAACAACATACTCATAAGCCTCTACCGTCGGAGCTGCCGCCAGTAAGCTGGTTTTCCCTCCCAGAGGAGCAGGTATCTTTGCTCCGATCACCACCACATCCACCTGAGTGGCCTGGTCTCTTTGAGCTCCATTCCCAGATGGAATATCTTCAAACACTAGCTTATTAGAAACATTAAAACCTTCTTTGTCCATGGAAGTAAGGATACCTCCCCAACAGAGTCGCTAAATGTAAGAGGGCAGTGAGACTAGGGTCTATGAATAACTGGAAAGGGTGAGGCATGACCCACTCCAATGGACACTGCCTGCAAGGTCTTCAAGGTCTTCTAGAGCAGCTTCTGATGAAACCTTCTCTTTTTGGTAAAAATGGATCTCAATCTGGAGCTCCCTCCCTGCAAGAAGATGAACTTCCACAACAATAATAGTAATTTTCTCAAGAGGAGCTCCTGAGAATGATGATTGTCAGTGGGGAGTGAAAGAACAAGGCACTTATCACTAGAGAAAGAGCAAGGAGAGAATACTAGGAAGTCTGGTGTGATTTTTGCAGAGTAACAATTATATTGAGTTTTCTATATCTCATGAACTTACCCAGGGGTCCTATTTATACTTGGGCACTAGGACTGGGTTGGCACTTTTGGCGCCAAAATTTAGAGGGTTGGTGAGGGGAAAAGTCTGTAGTGTACAATTTGTCCCTACCTGCAAGCATCTCTGCCTGTCCCCTCTGGCAGATGCCCCCTAGTGCCAACCAAAGTTCAAAAGCAAATATGTCTTCTAATGGAGACAAAATATCTGATTTGCTAAATATCTTTTGAAATGGTAACTTTTGGTATAAACTTTGTAAACTTGAGGGGGGTCTCGAGGACCACATCCTCTTAAATCTTTGTAATCTTGAGGACCCCTTTCTAAAATCATTTTTCTTGAAAGGGGTCTAGAGGACCCTCTTCTTTAAAATCATTTTATAAATAGTTTTGTTCTTGTGAGCAGCCAACCCTTTGGCTGCTCACTTCACTTGTGACTAAGTGTTAGGACTTGGCGACCCTAGGGTCTTCCTACTAGTATTCTCTCAATCCCATAGTGCTAATTGGTTGAGCTTGCTCAATATATCTTGTCCCTCAATCGCCAAGTCAAAAATCCCAAGAGATCCCAACTGGCCTACTTAAGCCCTGCTTGCTCAACTAGGCAACCTGTACAAGAAAATACGTGTTAGTACTTCTGTTCTTTTTCGTGAAGAGGGGTTTCTTATGGTAGACACCCCTTCGTCCTAAATTTTTCTGGGAGCTGGGGGGGGGGGGGGGGGGGGAGGGAAGGACCTTGCGGATCCCTCTTCTCAAATGTCATTTCTGCAGGGACCCTTGCGGAGTCCCTCTCAACTTGGGCTTTCGTAGGGACCCTTGTGGTAACTCTTCTCAACTTGAGTTTCTGCAGGAACCCTTGGTGTGGTCCTTATCAACTTGGATTTATGCAATGACCCTTGCAGTGGATCTTCTCAACTTGAGTTTCAGTAGTGACCCTTGTGGTGGAACTTCCCAACTTGGACTTCTGTAGTGACCCTTGCAGTGGCCCTTCTCAGCTTGAGTTTCTGCAGTGACCCTTGTGGTGGCCCTTCTCAAATGTCATTTCTGCGGTGACCCTTGCAGTGGCCCTTCTAAACTTGGACTTCTGCAGTAGCCCTTGCGGGGCAATTCTCAAATGTCATTTATGCAGTGACCCTTGCGGTGGCCCTTCTCAACTTGGACCTCTGTAGTGACTCTTGTAGTGGCCCTTCTCAACTTGGATTTTTGCAGTGGTCCTTGCGGGGCACTTCTCAAATGTCATTTCTGCAGTGACCCTTGCTGTGTCTCTTCTCAACTTGGACTTTTGTAGTGACCCCTGCAGTGGCCCTTCTCTACTTGGACTTCTGTAGTGGCCCTTACGGGGCACTTCTCAAATGTCATTTCTGCAGTGACCTTTACAGTGGCCCTTCTCAACTTGGACTTCTGCAGTGCCCCTTGTGGGGCACTTCTCGAATGTCATTTCATTAGTGACCCTTGCGGTGTCCCTTCTCAACTTGAACTTCTATAGTTGCCGGGCACTTCTCAAATGCCATTTCTGTAGTGATCCTTGCGGTGGCCCTTCTCAACTTGGACTTTTGCAGTGACCCTTGCACTGGCCCTTCTCAACTTGGACTTCTGCAGTGCCCTTGCAGGGCACTTCTCTAATGTCATTTCTGTAGTGATCCTTGTGGCGGCCTGAAAAGTGCGACTATGTGATAATTGATTAAATTAAATTCGCAAGTTTCCAATCAACCTTTATTCAATTCAGCCCCTAAACATGCATCTAAGGTGTGTGTGTCAACCCATAAATAAATAAAGCATGTGACACAAAAATATGCTGAAACAAAGATTTCAGGAAAAAACCGCTTTCGGGTAAAACCTTTATTTCACTATGAATATATAAATCGCAACTTACAATTACATAGAGAAATCTGCAATGGATCAACGCGCAGCTAACCCACAAAGACACGTAGTCTTGAACTCAGCAAGAGAATACACGTAGCACCCTCCAAGGACTCGCAGCCCGAACAACAAAGGAAGAACCACAACTCTCCTCAATGACACGCAGACATAACACTTTGTAGAGACTCCCTCAACAATGATACGCAACCCTCGGTTGCAAAGATCTCCCCACAAAGATTGAATAATAGCAAAGCTTGTGTTCTAGGATTCCAAAATATTTGCAAAAGTAATTGGGATTTTTTTGTGTGAATCAAAATGATTTTTGGCCCATAAAAAATCTAAGTCTTGTTGTGTTTGAACTCTTAGAAACGTTTTCTCAAAGACTTAAAAAATACACCACTGAAATAGGTATATATATAGGAAATTTGAGTCGATGGAAAAAATCTCATAAGATCTGTTCGATTTTATCAGAAGCGGATCAGTTCATTTTTTTGGAGGCGGATCGGTCCGTGGTCGGATCGGTTCGTTTTTTCCAAGGGCTTCTTTGATTTGGATTCGATCTGGGGTTATCTATTTCTAGAGCAAAGCAGATCGGTCCAATATGGAGATGGATCGGTCCAGAGGCGGATCAATTCATTTTTAAAATAGGCGGACCGGTCCGGTTATGCAGAAAACTAATTTCAAGTTGAAGATGCTTTTGATATTCGGATTCGTTGATGTAGATGCGATTTTGAATTTCTTCAACGATGTAACGGCGTATGACATACATATTGACAATGGACAAAAATGTCCTTACAAATCTCCCCCTATGTCTATGCCGGTACATACATAAAAAAATTCAAATTATCAAATAACAAAATTGCCTATACAAATCTACCCTTCCATGAACCCAAAACTGAAAAGGTACAGATGGATAAGTCTATATCGATTGCTCTTCAAATCTTCAAAAATCATCAAAACTTTTCTCATTAGGGTATGCAACATATTGATCTTCAATCTTCGTACCTACACAAATGAGATAAAGCAAATACAACAGGACATATCGAGTTTGAAATGAGATAAACATAGATACCAATTTATGATAAAAATATAAGCTGAATCTCAAAAACTCCCCCAAAATTCAAACTCCCCCATAATATGATAATTCTTTCTCCCCCTTTTTATGATGTCCCCAAATAGACAACTGAGAAGAATGAATCAAATAAGCAAAATCGGGGTGTCACGGTACACAACACAAGGCATCAAACAATATGGCAAAAGTGCATCGTGCAAGGAGATGCAAAAATAATTCACAAACTCTTTTTGATTTTTTATTTTTTCATGCAAAAATAAGATTCATTTGAAAAAATATGCTACAAAAATCACACCATGGATTTAGACTCAAACAACCAAGTCATGGAAATGGAATGAATGGGTGTGAACACATTCGATAGGTAAATCAACTCAATCAATCATATGTGCACGATGCATATGTGTACCTCTAACGAATGAGCATCAAAAGTTTCCTTAGGTGTAAAAATTTGTTGAATTTAGATGACATCGTCTTATGCAAATCAACAAAACAAAGTCAAAGTGATTTCCACACCAATAACGTCCAAAACTATGTAGCGCATTTTCAAGCATTTTAAGGACGTGCAAACCCATTTTAAATACTCCAACCAAACTCCCTCATGCATATTTTCTTTTAGAGGTGTATAAACTAAATTCTCAAACTTTAGAGAATTGGTGCAAAAACCTAAATGGCCCCTTTTTGGCATGAATATCTTTTTATTGCCTTTCAATTTTTTTTCGGGCTCTTATAACCTCTTTGGACCCCGGATAACAAAATTCCTCCATTTTTAGGTCCAATTTAATGGTGGCTTAGTATTCGCAAAGGCAAAATGAACCTTTCGCAGCCCTTCCCCGTTTTAAAACAAAGCACACAAACTCACAAAACGGTTCTTATATGCATAATTTCCTTAATTATCGCGCTTGGTTCGTTTTAAGGATAGGATTGAAGTGAAAACACCCAACCAACATGTGATAAGACAAGCACAATAATCAAACAAATCCGTGCATGTGTGCAATAAAGGAAATTATGAGTCAAACATGTAAGAAGAAACACTTAA
Organism: Sambucus nigra; assembly: GCA_949130495.1. Lineage (NCBI taxonomy): Eukaryota > Viridiplantae > Streptophyta > Magnoliopsida > Dipsacales > Adoxaceae > Sambucus > Sambucus nigra. The sequence continues at coordinate 255,185,459 of OX422218.1, read as the reverse complement.
TTACATCTTAGTGACTCCAAACATTATAAAGCACAAAGATGACATGATATATTGTCTAAACAATACTATCAAATAGTCACATGAAGAATGGAATGATGTTGTGACTTGGTCATCCTAAGTGTCTATCCATAAAAGTTGCAAACAAAATACTTTTGGATTTTTTAAGAATTTTATCAAAATAAAATCTTTTTGCATTTTTCAAAATTTTTAAAATAAAAAATAATATATACAAACAGTACATGTCACAACGCTAGCAAAAATATATCAAAAAGCATAACTAGCGTATGAAAAACATGCAAACACAATCATCTATATGATATGGCAAGAGAAGAATCATGTGCAAGCAAATGAGAATCAACTATTCTAAAATCTAGTGTATCCAAAAGTGATTTCCTAACCCAAATAGATGTGAAACGTCGTGCGGGGGCTTTGGAAACCACGGGAACACTAGACATAAACCTTCTAGGACATTTTCCAAGATAAAAAAAAATGCCTAAGGTGACCTTTCCTACCACAATATGAACATGTGTAAATGGGTGGAACGACACCTATGGGTTGACCTTTTCTAATATCCTTGGAATTAGTTGACCCTCTAAAACAAATAATGGTTTTGGCTTTAGCATTAGAAGCATGAGAACAAGATGATCCACTACCATCACTATCAAACCTACTCGAGTGTGTCAAATCATTTTTTAACTTCAAAATTTTTGACTCGAGCAAAGAATTAGACTCTTCCAAAGACAGGTATTTCTTTTTCAAATTTCCAATTAAACTTAATAGTTTATCACGCTCCCCCTCAATTAAAACAAACTTATTCCTAAGAGTCTTTTCACGTGCCGTAAAATCATCGATTATTTTTTTATCCTCGACGGCACAAATGAGAACCCTAGAATTTTTTAAGTCTTTTAATTCCTTCTCTAAAACTAGGACTTTCTCATCACTCTTCTTTTTGGAAATTTTCAAAGAATCAAAATCAATACACAAATTGCCAAAGTGGTCACGACAAATATCACTTTGAGTTTGAAACGCTTGCGAATATTCAATCTTAATTTTAAATAGAGAGAATTTTCTTTTTCCAAAACTTTAATTCTTCTGCAAAGTTTCAAATTCAAACTTTTTAATTTATCAGCACGGTCGTGAATTTTTTCAAAAATAGGCTCCTCATTAAATGGGTGTTCCATTGAAAAATTGCGATTTTTCACAAAACTGATTTAAAAAAAATCAATATAACACAAATTTTGCGAAAATAGGAATACGCAATAAATTAGTGCAACCCGCTCTGATACCAATTTGAAAAGTGCGACTGTGTGGTAATTGATTACAAACTTGTGAATTTAATTTAATCAATTATCACACAGTCGCACTTTTCACGGCCCTTCTCAACTTGAAAGTGGCACTTGCGGAGACCTTTTCGAATGTCATTTCTGTAGTGACCCTTACGGTGGACCTTACTTCTGCAGTGGCCCTTACGAGGCACTTCTCAAATGTCATTTCTACAGTGACCCTTGCGGTGGCTCTTCTTAACTTAGACCTTTGCATTGACTCTTGCAGTGGCCCTTCTCAACTTGGACTTCTGTAGTGTCCCTTACGGGGCACTTCTTAAATGTTATTTCTACAGTGACCCTTGCGGTGGCCCTTATCAACTTGGACTTTTGCAGTGACCCCTGCAGTGGACCTTCTCAACTTGAACTTCTGCAGTGGCCCTTGCGGGGCACTTCTCGAATGTCATTTCTGCAGTGACCCTTGCGGTGGCCCTACTCAACTTGGACTTCTGCATTATCCCTTGCGGGGAACTTCTTGAATGTCATTTCTGCAGAGACCCTTGCGGTGGCCCTTCTCAAATGCCATTTTTACGGTGGAGGGACCCTGGAGGTTCCTTTCCCTGGGGGTTCCTTCTCCAATATGGCACTTCTGTGGTGGAGGGACCCTGGGGGTTCCCTCAACCTCATATTTTCTGTAAGCTAAAGGACGAGGTCTTTGAGGAACCCTCACCCACAAATATAGTGGTGAATCTTGAAACACCCTTCTACAGGGACGTTTTGGGGAAAAAAAGTATAAGAAGGCCCACGTCATCTACTACGTTAGACGAACCTTAATCAGACATCATCTTAACTACTGCACCATGGGGAAAGAGTTGCTAGAAGTAGTCTTCACCCTAGATAAATTCTGCCCCTAACTCATCCGTTCAACCATTACTTGCTTCACTGACCACGCGACTCTCAAATATCTCCTTTCCAAAAAGGATGCGAAGATGCGCTTCATTAGGTGGATCCTAACTCCTCCAAGAATTTGAACTTTCAATTAAAGATAAAAAAGGACTAGAAATCATCGTAGCCAATCAATTATCGAGGCTTTCATTCGATGTACCTAGTGATCCTATGACCATAGACGAATATATTTCAGATGAGCAATTATTTTTTACTTCTTCTCTCACTTGGTTTGCAGATATAGTAAATTATCTTTTCACATGGTCCATTTCCCCCGATTAGACACCACAATAGAAGAGGAAGTTCCTTGCTTGGTCGCTCATGTTCTTTTATGACGATCCCTACTTATTCAAATATTATGCGCACCAAATCATCCGAAGATGTGTGTCGGATGACGAGACTCTTAGTGTCATCCGCTTGTGTCATACGAAAGCATGTGGAGGCCATTTTTCTATGAATAAGATAACCGCTAAGATCCTTCAAATAGGTCTCTATTATCCTATAATTTTCATGTATGTAAACGCTTATTGCAAATCATATGATATATGCCAAAGGTTGGGAGCCATCACTCGACGAGACATGATGTCGTTGACCCCTATTCTCATTATTAAGATATTCGACTGTTGGGGCATCGACTTCATGGGAACCTTTCCTCCCTCCTTCATTTTCTTATACATCCTCGTTGTGGTAGATTATGTGTCAAGATGGGTTGATGCCATAGCTACTAGGGAGAAGGACAAAATGGTGGTGATAAATTTAATCCAAGAACATAAACTTTCTTGCTTAGGTTCCGATGGTGATTATTAGTGACAACGTCTAGCACTTTTACAATAGGCCGTTTGAGAAGATAATGAGGAAGTATGGCATCATCCACAAGGTTTGGACGACTTATCAGCCACAAATAAATGGGCAAGTCGAGTTAGCAAATCGTGAGATAAAGCAAATTCTTAAGAAGACCGTTGATCCTAATAGAAAGGATTGGTTTGCATGATTGAATGATGCGTTATGGGCTTACTGGACCGCCTATAAGAACCCCCATGGGATGTACCCATTCTTTTTTGTCTTTGGAAAGCCTTTCCATCTCCCCTTTGATATTGAGCACAAAGCATATTGGGTGATCAAGAGGTTGAATTACAACTTATATAAAGCCACTGAAGTGAAGAAACTTCCATTGCGTGAGTTAGAAGAAGTACACAATGTCGCGTATGAGAGAGCTCGCATATCCAAAGAAAGGATGAAACTCGTTCAGGAGTGCACTGTCCATCAAAAATATTTTTATCCCGATCAAAAGATGCTTCTCTACAACTTGCACTTTCACTTGTTTTTGAGTAATTGAGTTCAAGGTGGACCGATACGTTTGTGATAAATGAAGTTTTTTCCCATAGTGCAATTGAGCTAGAACATCCAAAGGATGTGGAAATGTTTAAAGTTAACAGACAACTTCGAAAGCCATATCTTAAGGCATGTGTTGAGGAAGCCGACACGATTCCATTGTCGGACCCTGTCTATGGGGATGATTGAGTTTAAGAGAGAGGTCTTCAAACCCTGATGCATATGGGGTGATTTTTGTTGTATACTAGTGAGTAAAGTTAGTTTTAGGGTAGTTTAGAGGTCCATAGAAGTCGTGAGTTAGGAAATTTAGGAGCATCACGTTGAGTTTTTATGCACAGAAGAGCAAATACGCATTAAGAGAGCGAGGTTGAGGTATCCCGAAGTTTTTAAGGAGGTTTGAGATATATTTAAGAGAAGAGATATGGGGTGGAAACACTTATAATATTAGATTTATGATAAAATGGTTTTTGAGGCAGACCACATTGGTTGAACCGCAGGCTGAATCTGTTCGCAGGCAAACCATTTCTCTTACACCTCCGAAGCGGTTCAGAGCACCTACTTGCAGATTCCTTCACCCTTTTGTTTTCCTACCAAATTAATCCCCTTTTTCCTTTTTCCCTACATACTAAACACTTCCCCCCCAAACCTCCCCCCACCTAGTTTTTCACACTTTTCCCTTCCCTCCACCCTTTCCCACCTCCACCTTTTACCTTTCCCACCATTTCCTACCTGTAAATAACCCCTCCTCCCACCCTTTCCTCCCCACTAAAAATACTACTCTATTATTCTCTAAGTTTCTGTCAAATCCCCTACTCCAATTCTCCATGGCACCTTACACCCCTTCCCTCCTCAAATATGACTCCGCCGAAATCTTAAATGAGGGGGGTGACCACATTTTCTGTCCAAACAAGAACGAGATTGGTATGACACCTTCTTCCGACCAATATGCATGATTCACATCGAACGTAGAGTCTAATGGGAAGAGCTCCCCGTCGAGGTCACCATCCTATTGAATCGTCGAGGTTGGTGAAATTTCTTCAATCCACCGCTCGATAGGGTTTATGAAGTGGAAGTGATAATTTTCTATGCTACACTCATCCGCAAATCCTCCATGCTCCATGAAGCATACATGGACGAGATACGAATTTCGTTCTCCCTCGCCATTATCCAAAGGAAGGTGCGTGAAAGAAATGTGATTTTTCCCCAACCATTTGCCTACCCGAACAATGCCCCCCCCCCCAAAGCTGAGTGCATAGCTCGGATGGCCCCGAACGACGAATGGATTCAAGAAACTTTCTCGGTGGGAAAACTCCCTAAAGCCCGTATATTACACCGACCTAATCACTTGTGGAACCATCCTTCAAAACACCAACGACTCGGTGGTACGTCTCCGCCATGGTAACTTTTTATACCATTTTCTCCATGAGGAGAGAGCAATCAACCTCACCCAACTCTCTACACAAAAATTCTCCATGTTGCGTATGACATTACCAGAAAAGGTTCTCTTCCCCGTGCACGCCTCATCACTGAAATTATGCACGATGCCTGGGTGTGGGTACTGACTTGTACACTAAATATCCGAAACCAATTGGGCTATCTTCCTCCAATCAGAGTGTCCATCAATTGTGAGTGGCCCGTCCTCCACCCTCGTTAGTGGAAGAAGAAGAGTTTACGGAAGAGGACGCCCCCATGCACAGGGGTGGGGGGGGGGGGGGGAGAATTCGAAGAGGAGGAGGGAGAGGATGTTCAAGACGAAGAGGGAGAGGGGGAAGAAGAGGGGTGACTCGGACTGTGAGCCCGATATTGATGACAATAATTTTCAAACAGAGGTCAATAATGGCCTAATTGACGAGTTTGAGACACGCATAGATAGCTTCATCATCTAGTTACATATCGAGAGAGAGTTGGATAGACAGTACATGAGCATGATGATCCAACTACAAGCGGACATGTACCACTTGCAATTGGGGCCCGACGTACAATTCCCATCCTACTTCTACGACCCCTAGACTCGGGATTCCAATGCTCCCGGGCTGTCTCAATAAATATTAATGGGTTACTTGTGGTTCTTCTTTATGTAGTTCTTGGGTTTTAATGAAAGTTATTTTGTATGAACTATGTAATTTCTATATCCTCTCTTCTTGTACTCGTGTGGTGCTTTTAATGAAAAATTTGCATTTTAAATATTTGCTCATTTTCTTTTCGCACTTATTCTTTTTCTTCTTTACATTTTAGTCCTTTTGATTGAGGACAATGCAAAATTCAAAGTTAGGGGGGGGGGGGGGGGGTGACAAGTGCATCTTTGAAAAAATTCAAAAGTTTTTAAAATGCCCCAAAAAATTGAAAAATGTTAAAAAAATACAAAATTTCAAAAAATTTCCAAAAAAATTGAAATTTTTTGAAAAAACCCAAATATATTTTTCTTCACAATAAATAAAAATTGAAATTTAAAATTTCAAAAATATCAGTAAATTTTTTGTTTGAAGTGTCAATTTGTAAAATTCAAATGCACAAAGCCAAAATTGATCAAAAATGAAAATTGAGCAAAAATTGACGGCTTTACGAATAAGTGTGGATATTATTAACCCGTTGAGATTTCGAGCCTATCACGTTTTGTGAGTAATTAAATAAATCTAAGTTAATGGTTAACTCAAAATTCAATTTAGTTTTAAATAAGTCATTGAAGATCTCTAATTTTTTTGTTTTGATCGATTACGAAAAATGAGTGAGATGTTGTCTTAAAAATGCGGTAAAAATATATCTAACTTAAATATAATCTCGAGACTCACATGGTAAAATAATTAGTAATTCGGAAGAATGAGTTTAGGCCATCGATTGTTACCCAAAAATATTATCCACACAAAAGTAATAAAAGCATTATCTCCTTGCTAGCCATTTTGAGCCTAATAAAATTTTCCAATTTCGTTTGATAACCCGAAACATTCATTTAGCCTGGAGTTATGAAAATATAAAAATTTCGTCAATCAATTCCAAATGGTCCAATAAAAAGTGTCAAAAAAGTAGTGAAATGCTCAACAAAAAAAATGAGAACAAAATTAGAAAAAGAAGAGAAATGGGCAAGTGCCTGAAAAAAAATGCCTCAGGACATCGTATACAATTTTTTTTCCAATTTCGAATATTTTGACCATTCGCATTCTCACCCATACACCATAGTCCAAAAAATTCCTAACTATGTCCGAATGACGAAATTAATTACCGCGTGAAGAGCTAAGGCACGAAAAGATAACAATAGAGATTAATTCTTACGGATAAGAGTTAATATTTCCCGTTTTCCAGCAATCATATTCCGATGATGAGATCTATTCACCCCAAATATTTCTTCTTTCTAAATATATGCACGACTTCACGTCCATTATATTGACTCTTTATATCACGTATATCGAGAGAAATACACACATTCCGAGTGATTCGTTTGTGAGAGCATCTCGTGAGAATTTGAATCAAAACAAAATTTTGAAAAGTAACGAAATGATCAATCGGTGGAAGCTAGTGGTTTGATTTTCGACTTGGCGTGCACACACACACACACACACACACACACTATAAATTGACATTCTCGAATAAAAATTTAAGGAGACTATCTTTAAGAAATTTAACTTTTGCGATTTTTAGTTATTTTGATATTTTTTCTTTTAGTCGAAAAATGATTTTTGTGGGTAAATTCACTGCAAACCCTCATGAGACACCACTTGTCCTACTAGGGTAGCCTAGGGGTTTAACGACTTGTTGCATACGCTAAATAGAATCTCTTCCCTGCGAAAGCATTATTCTATCCCAATAAAGTTTTTGAAAGTTTCTTTAACTCATTCTCTTATTCTTTTAGATTCCTCGGGATGCGCAACATTCTAAGTTAGGGAGATTTGATTCGGCGTAAATATTTCATATTTATCACCCTAATTTTGGTTCTTTTATGATCCTGTACGATATAAATAGGCTGAATTTATCTCATATTCATGATACTAACCCTCTTTAGTGAGTATTTATTGTGTTGTGTAATTCTCGTGTGTTTTACTGGTATTTTGTGCAAGAAAATGCGGGAGAGAAATCGAAACAGTGAAACAAACAAAGAAAAGGAAGTTGAAAGGTATTTTCGTAAATTTCTAACCATTTTCTAGAGGCGGAGCCAACTGGAAAGTTGAATACTATGAAATCACAAGAATACTAGAATAAACGGTGCCTTAATCCGAGCTACGGTGAAGAAGTTATGCTAATTCAAAGTTGAGAATAAAATATAGGGGTACAAGAGGAATTTTAGAAAAATGTACCTCCGAACCGGATTGATTTCCAAGGGAACTGGTTCGGTTGACCTAAACACGAATCTTGAAAAAACGACTTCATTGTGCTGTAACTTTACATTATACATATCTAACAATTTTTTAACCTTGTTTTAGAGAGAGAAAAAGAGGCAAGAACATAAGAAGGTTATTTTTGCATCAAGTTTATGAATTGTGGATCTTTTTCATGCAATAATCAATCTAATTTGTCTTTCTCTCCTTTGATCTTTTCTATTAGTTAGTTTTCTATTTTTCTTGCATCCTTAATAATTTGGATTTCACTCTTGCCTTCTTAGCTACATATTAATGATGACTAAATTCACATGCAACGTAGAAATTATGTCTTTAATTAACAACACTATGTCTGGCTAAGTTTCCAACGGTTGGGGTGAATGAACCCAACCCTACGTATTTTGCATGGATGTAAAATATGTTCTTGAGTTAAATAATTAATTTAAAACATGGCATTTTGTTATTACAACCATCGTAGGACTTTTAACTCTATTTGCCTTAGTTAATCGAAGTGTTTAAGAATGCGACGTGCATGTTAACAATCTTGTCAAGCACTTTATTTTTATTCTTTATTACATATTTTGTGGGTTAATTCATTCATATATGTAATGCTTGAAATAATTAAAGTCTCGGTTTTAATTAAGTACTTAATTCTGTACTAGTTTTGTCTCCGGTGAATTTATTAGAGGTTGGGGGATTGTATTCCAACCTTGTCTTTACTTCATATTAATTAATCACTCAATCTTCACTCTTTCATGCATAGTTAATTTAGATAGGATTTAATTTCTCTCATTAGAAGTAGTATACAAGTTCTCATCATAATTATCATATCGTTTTCTTTTTCATGGGTCACTCATTAGGGTTAGTCATCTTACTTAGTAGTCATCACGAGCGATCATCTTAGTCCCTGAGTTCGACACCCGATTTATGAAATTATTACTTGAGCGATCGACTTACACTTAAGCCGCTGTTACAAGCTTTAGAGGCATTTTAAGAGTCACGTCAGACCTCCCTCCTCTCAGTGTTTCTAGAGTGACATTTTGGTAGTCACCCTTATACCCCCAAGAGTATTTTTATTAAATTCACCATTATTAAAATGATGTTCTGTAACTTAGAAGGAATGTAAATTAAATAGATAGAAATAAAAGATGAGATAACACTTTTATGTTTCTCATTTAAAAACTTCATTACATACAATTGGAACTTGTTGTCATTTGCCTATGTAAGTAAACATGAAATAGTATTCACTGAATGTGAGATTGAAAAACTAATGATAATATCTTTTTAAGTGATTTGCATTCCAAGGATTAGAAAATGGCTCACCCTCAACATTTTCAAGTTGATATATGTCTAGGACGACCTTCTCTGTCACCCTGTAAGGCCCATGTCAATTAGGATATAGGCCTTTTGTAAGATCTTTTTAAGCACAAGGTTCCCCACGACAATAGGCCGAGACTTCACTTTTTTATTATAAAACTTGGCAGATCTATATTGGTAAGCGAACTGTTTGACTGCAACACATTCTCATCTTTATTCAATCAAATCTAAATCAAGTCTTCTTTATTGAGGGTTAGGTTCTAGGTCATAAGTTGGGACTCCGTGGCTTGGTAAACCAATCTCTATCAAGATTACAACTTTGGATCCATAGGCTAACATAAATGTTTTTTCCCTCATTGGAGCCCTCTCTATTTTTCCGTATGGCCATAAGACACCGTATAACTCATCAACGCACTTCCTCTTAACATATTATATATTTTTTTATCCCGTTTAATATCATTATATTTGTCACTTATGTCTACCCATTCGCATGCGGTCAGCCGGGTGAGGAATATAATTGCTTGATGTCGACCTTTGCACAGTACACTTATAAGGGTTTATTTTTCAATTGATTTGTATTATCCGATATTAGGGTATTTGGAAGGCCATACCGACATATGATTTTTCTCCAAATGAATTTGAAGAATTTTTCCTTAGGGATTGTTACCATAACCTCAACTTTTACCCATTTAGAAAATTAATCAATCCCAACAATCAGGAACCTATAATTCCCCCTCACTCTAGGTTAGGGTCGACTAGGTATGTCCCCCATATTGCAAAGGGACAAGGGGCTGATATAGACGAGAGTGGTTATTGGGATTGATGGGAAAAGCTTGCAAACCACTGACATTTATCACACTTCTGAACATATTCTATCGAGTCTTTTATAAGGATTGGCCAAAAGTATCCCTGAGTGACTATCCTTTTGACTAAAGATCATCCCTCAAGTATGAATTACACATGACCCCTTGGGTACAACTCTAAGCATATAACTTATCTTCATGGGATCCACACACCGAAGAATCAAAAGTAAGAAACCTCTTTTGTAAAGCACATCACCTCTAATGGTGAATTTAGCTACACGATATCTGATTTTTCTTCTTTTGGACTTAGCTTCAAGAAATTTACCATATCCGATGTAATATTTTATTGGATCCATCCATGATTCTCCTAGATGAAAGTTCAAACAAAGACTCATGGCAATCTCTTTAACTTCGATATCCGACTTGAGTAAAATTTCAGCATGCATAGGTTGTATAATCTCCGTTTTAGTGGCCAATGCAAGTCTTACCAATGCGTTAGCTCTTGTATTATACCGTCTTGGAATTCTTCTCATATTGACTTCATCTAAACTAAACAATATTTTTATCACTTTATCTAGGTACTTAGCCATTTATTAATCTTTGTCCTTGTATATTTCTAGCACCTAGTTGAAAATCAGTTGAGAATCATTGTGAGTAATCATCTGGCTAACATTAAGTTCTTTGGCTAGAGAAAGTCCCGCTAGCATAGCTTCATACTCTGACTCATTATTTGATGATTTAAAGTTGAATTGTAAAGCATACTCTATGTCGATCCCATCCGGGGCCGATATTATTAAACATCCTCCACTGCCACTCTCACAGGACAAGCCATTAACGAATAGGATCCAAATAAGGCTTCCCTTTGTAGAAGTACCCTCATCTAATGTTCATTTCTTGAATATAAAGTCTATTTTTATCACACACTCTATTTTGTTAGCTCGCTCCTTTCGGCCATAGCCTATTTTTGAACAACCGACAATGCCTCAGTTGCTTCTGCTTCTTTTGAATCATTTTTAGTAATCCATGAGAACTCAATCGTAAAATCTGCCAATGTCTACCCCTTAATTACATTTCTCACCCGATAGATGATGTCAAGCTCACGTAACTCCACCGATTAAGCCATTAACCTGCTCGATTTCTCGAGTTTGTAAATGACTTGTAGGATTGGGGTATCGCTCCGTAACACTATCGTATGCACTTGGAAGTAGGGATTTATCTTTCTTGAAGCATGTATTAGTGCATATTCTATTTTTTTCATCTTTGGGTAGTTCAACTCTGCCCCTACAGAGCTTTACTGTTGAGTTTGACATGCTTTTAAACTCCATCATTGTCTCGTATAATAACAACGCTGATGGCCGACTTTGAGATGGCTAGATATAGATATAGATTTTGTCATTTGAATAGGCCAAAAGAGGAACATTGGAGGACCAAGATAATCCTTTAATTCTTAAAACGCTATTTCACATTCCTCATCCCAAGTAAAAGATTTTCTTAGGATTTTAAAGAATGGTAAGCATTTTGAAAAAATACCACTTAAGTCATTTAATTCAAGATTAAACTATCTAAATGGTTTCGAACAGTTTGTTTAATAAACTCTTTTCTTAAAACAAATTTTAAATACAAGATGTGTAAAATAGTATGAACGAGTTATTTCAGTTATAGGTTTACCAGTTTTGAAAAATAAAACTTTAAGAAAATGAAATCAACACAACCTTAAGAAAGGGATGAGAGGAATATGATGTATACATGAGCAATTTTAACGTGGTAAAACCCAACCCAATTAAGGAAACATTCACGGTGACCTCGAGGTCAAAAAATAAAAAATCCACTAAATAAAAGTAATAAGTTACAAGCTATATAACAATCAAGACACACAATCAAACCTAAATCTAAGTTCAGAAATTATACCAGCTCCTCTGGCATTTTCTGACTTCTCCCATGGTTATGATGTGGCTGATGTTCTCCTAGATTTGTAACTCCACTCCTTTTACCTTTACGTCAAATTTAAAGTTAAATATCTCAATACCAACACTTTTCAGTGTAGTAGTGTGAAGGTGTATATGGTGATGTGCTCTAAATCACATGCATGCAACTCACACACACTTAATTACAGACAATATGAGTAACAAATTACAAACAGATCACTTAATATGCCATATTTACAAAATCAATTTAGTCAAAATAATTACACTTTGGATCTTTAAAATATCCGTAGATCAATAGGGAATCTTGCTATAAAAACTAGCCAAGATCCTATGCACATTCCTTATTTGAAAATATGTACTTATTTCACAAAATGTGAAATATTTGAAAATGAAATCCCCAATTAATATTTCAATTAGATCTAAGTCTGAATATTTGAGTAAACTGAAATTAGAAAGGATTTTATTGGTTTAGGGTTTGAAATCAACATATCTGTTTTAAAAGAACCAACAAAAACAAGATTTCTCGAAATAAGAAATTGAGACTAAGAAGTATCTAAGTGAATTGTATCACAGAGGCATAATCTCATGATTCTATGAAAAAAATAGTGATTTAACCAATGTGATTAAGTTGGGAAAGAGATAAATAACTATAGAGGATAAACTTCACAAATCTCAAACTAATTTACTCTCAGAAAAAGGGTTTTCTGGTGAGATTTGGGATGAGTTAGGTTTAGGGTTTCATTTCTCTCTCAAATTCTTTCTCTCTCTCTCTCTCTGTCTCTCTAACTCTTATTTTCTCTCTTATTTGAACGAAGGGCAAAAGTCTCAAATGGCTGAGACTTAGGTCATTTATACAGAGAGTGAGGAAGGATCAAGAAACTCAGAGGCGATCCAATGGTTGAGATTGATCTTGACTAGTTGACTAAAGATCTAATGGTTAAAATAATGTGGTGAAAATAAACAGCAATGATTGGTCAAGAGAGTTTCACATGGATTAAGTCTAAATACATGAAGATCATTGATAACATTGATCCAAGGGTTCTCAAATCAACACAGTTCTGTGACAGTAAAGAAACACAGAATCAACCAATGAGAGAGCAACACGTATTGACAAAATTCGGGTTATAAAATGCGTACCAAAAGTAATTATTTTTACACCCTGAAGTATCTATCGCATTTGTTTCCTACCCAAACCAACATTAAGCTACTAAAAGAATTTACACAACAACCCCAAAGGTTTCTAAATGACCAATTTTAATTCCTAAAAATCATTTTAAAAATCATAGAAATTATATAACACATCCCAAAATTAGTAAAAAGATAATTTAAGGGATTTAACTCTTACACAACAAAATCTAGCAAGAGATAATGTATGTATGCAGTCCTAGTTTGGGGTGTTGGTATACTACCATTAGGAACTTGTAGAGGAATCAAGTGTAGAGTCTGAGGTTCTTTGGTAAACAATGTGTAATACCTCGTATTTTTATGACTTTTACGTAACTCGCGTGACGGGGTAAATAATGTGTAATACCCCATTCTTGGGTAATCAAATCGTAGATAGCGCGACGGGGAAGACAACGACACCACTTTCTTCCATAAATCAGAAATAAAATTTCCAGGAAAGTATTTATCTTTCTTTGTTTTTAGTTAATGTCTCAATTATGTTAGTCTAGGGTTGTTTAGAACTTATTTCATGAAAGAAAGTGTAGTTTGGAGGCTAGAATTCATATGTCGTAGAAGAAGTAATCATATTCTGGACATCAAATTCGTATGTAGAGGATACACCACGAAATTTCATGAATTTAGAAGTAGAAAATCTGGAAAAGAATTGGAAGAATAGAAATTTAAAGAAAAGACCAAGGTTCTTGAAGTCTATGTATATTTTACCCCTTTAAATTGTTATACGGGATGATAACTCACATATTTTACGTAGAAAATTATTTATTTGGGTATATAATGCTTGTAGTATCATTGGTTGGGAGTTTGGAAATCATGGAGATTTGGTTGAGGTTGGATATGTATTTCCGTAACTGGGTTAATGCAATTTTTGCCATAACTGCTTGATCGATTGATCGACCCAAGAACATCGATCGATCGATAGACCCGCTTCCATCAATCGATCGACCTCTTTCGGAAAACTTCATATTCCTCTTATTATGGTTTATTCAGATTAAAATGCGTAGTAACCCTTGAGTATTATTAATAGAACATTTTGGGATATAATTAGGACCAGTAGGGTTTTAGAAAATCCCAATAAGTGAGAATTTAATGTAAGATGAAATTAAGGGTTAACGGGGAGTGATTTACACATATGTAATTATACGAACGTCTAAATAAAAGATTTGGAGACATTAGGAAGTTAGACTAGAAAGTAAGTGAGAGTACCTACTGAAATTATACTTAGGTAGATAGAATACTTAGAGAGATATGAAGTAAGTATGGAATAACCTATAAATGAAAATAAAAGAGACGAGTCCATTTTACGGGATAAACGAGTAGAATGTATTAAGAATGAATAATTATAATTATGGATCGTGGGTGCACCTAATTGAGAAATGTGAATAGTGATATATATATATATATATATATATATATATATTACTGTGTGATTGTGCATATATTATATATATGTGTAAAAATCGTACCCAAGATACTTGCTATCACAGGGGGTTTCAACGCTGGGACAGTCTTATCTCGATTGGGCCTTTACGGGGGATAATGACTTGTACCCTAGAACGTAGGATTCCTTAGTACAGGCTATCTAATTGATAGTCAGACGGTCCTAATAGACGTGAGGGTATGTGCTGACCTCTTAGTGACTTGGAACTATTCTTCGCCTCCATTTGTTTATGTTTTGTGTTAATACATTTCGAGAGTGATTCCAAACTAGTATTTCCCTTAGTACGAGTGATACGGGGACTTGATAGCAGAGTATGCCAGCACCATAAAGCTTATGTGGGGTGCCAATAGTGTATATATATATATATATATATATATTATATGAGTGGCTAATATAGATATGTATACTTAAGTATGAAAACGTTCTACTGTGCATAAAGTTAGTTAAGTAATGAATGAATACTCCGATTTTATTCTTAAGTGTTTGAGAATTTTGTGACAGTATTGGAATATTTTAAAATAAAATGAGATAGATGTGAGAACTTTAATTTCAGAAATTAATTATCTTAGCCATAGTAATTGTCGGCATGAAACCTTATGGGAAAGTTAAGTTAAAATAAACTTTTGGGGTTAATAGTGCGGTAGGCGTGCACACTAGATGAGAGGTGAGAATTTCTCAAGAGCGTGTCCCATACTAACATGGTTGTTACATTAGCCGGTAAGCATTTTAAATACTTGCTAAACTAAAGTTAAAGTGTTTTACAATTGGGCTCTGACCCGTTTCCTATTATCTCTTCTCTCTTGTATATATATGTACATATATCACAGGTGCCCAACCACAGTGGCGTCATGCTTAGGTTATTTGGACTGGACGTGCTGCAACTTATGTGGGAGTTGCATGCCATTTGCTTAGACGTCCTCGTTGTTGATTCCACTCTTATTTAAGTTCTAATTAGTTGGGCATGTGTCACCCATTTCCTTATTCCGTTGGATATGTCAGAGATTATGTTCATTGATCATTAGTATTTTTACTCTTTGGGATTTCAGTATTGTTAGGATGGTTTTCTTTTGTAGTTTTAAAGTTGGTATTAGTTTATCTGAATGGTTAAATTCATGGGTGTTTATTTCCAGTCTTAATAATTGCGGGATTCCTAAACTGTTACTTATTAAAGGTTTTCATAATCAGATTTAATAAAATGGAAATAATGTTTTAAATGGTTTTGACACTTAGCTTAATTATTTAGAATGTTTAAATTGGAAAGTTTATTTTGCGACAGTGATGCTAAGAATGAACCAACTGTTCACCTTGATTATAATTTAATAAATGACTGCTCTCCCGGTATTTAATTAGGCTGGGTGTTACAGGTGGTATCAGAGCATCAGGTTCTAGTGTCCTTTAGGACCTGTACGACTTATTTCGCTTCCATCTTAGTGTTCTTGATATAGAGCCCTATTTTAGGATTGTTGTATTCTTGTATTTACACTTACTTCTTCAGCTATTCGAGATTTGATAATAACTATAGACTAATAAACTTACTTCTCATTTCAAATGCCTCTGAGACGTGCACCCCGAGACAAAAATGCCCAGGCCGAGCAGCCAGCAGCTCTAGCTCAGGGGATGATGAACGCAATCGAGGTAGCAGCTATTATTGCTCAGGCGGTGAATGCCGCATTGGCAGTAGTGCAGTAGGATCCACCCCAGATTAAGATAGTGGCGCCAGTACCAGCACAACTTCCATCTGCATGGGAGCGGGTTAGGTATGCCTTTCAGAAGGCGCATCCCCTGAAGTTCTCGGGTAGTTCATATATTATAGTCGCCAGTCAATGGAAGAACGATATCCAGAGGCATCTTCACATGTATGAGTGCGCAGACGTACATAGACATCTGTTGGCTTCCTTAAAGGTAGTGGGGGTCACTTTGCAGTGGTGGGAGTCCACCACCACCTTAGAGGAGACGGGAATCATCACAATTCAGTCGTTCTGGGCGGGGTTTGACCTCAAATACTTCCCATCCACCGTGCAGACTGAGATGAGGCGAAAGCTACTGAATCTGAAATAGGAGAATATGACTATTGCCGAGTACGAGGAGGGGTTTATTAAACTTCTCACTATAGTGCCAGATGAGGCACCCACAGAGGGGTAGAAGATACTGCTATTTGTGGATGGATTGGCCTGGAGGATCCGCCAGCATCTTATAGGCAATCTATCGCTGAGTACCTACACGGATATACTCAAAACTGCATTGTTACACTGTCAGGATCACCGCTTCCATCTGCAGGGAAGCAAACGAGCAGGAGAGTCCAGCCAGCAGGACAAGACAGGGGGAAGTAGTACTGGTAGGGAACCAGCAGCCCATGGGCAGACTTGTCACAATGAGCAGAGTTACCATTAGGGGGACCCTGCCAAGCGGTTCCGATCAGGTGACTCCAAACAGGGATTTGGGGGATTTAAGCAGGGCCAGTCTAATCAGCAGGGCTAGCAGGTCCAACACCATCAGCAGCAGGGACAGTAGCAGGGCCATCAGGTCCAACAGTGTTTTTAGTAGGGCCAGTGGCGGGGCGGTAACGGCCAATAGGGTCATGGTCAGTAGGGATAGAGGGGAGGTAACTTCAGGGGCCGATGTTTTGAATGTGGCAAGAATGGCCATAGGTGCCAGGATTATATAGAGGGAGATAGGGCCCCACAGTAGCAGGTTGCCTATAATGTGCCATAGAGGCCACTCTTTCCAGCCGCCCTCCTAGCGCCAACTCAGGTACCATCCCTACCAGCCATCCCGATAGCTCCAGTATAGCAGGGGCAGTTGCAATAAGGATATGTCTATAATGTCCACCAGGCGGAAGCTCCTCAGGCACCACCCGTGATTGAGGGTACATTTCCTATCCATGGCACTATGGGTCGGGTTTTATTTGATACTGGGGCGACACACTATTTTATATCTACTCATTTTGCAAAGGCCTTAGGATTATTAGCCACATCAGAGAGCACTATGACATGCATAGACTCACCACTGGGTAATTAGTCGTTGATTTTCTTTATATGCTGAGGTGTGGGAGTAGAGATTAGTAGCTTGATTTTACCAGTAGACATGTTAGTCTTAGATATGCACGAGCATGATGTTATTATTGGCATGCATTGGCTCGCCGCATACAGATCCATGATTGATTGTTTCAGTGGGAGTATTATCTTTGCCATTCCGGGGCAGGAGATGTTTTTGGTGGCGATGCCTCACCGAGAGGCAGGCTCTTCTGCTCATTTCTATTACATAGAGGAAGATACCTCTAAGGAGGTCGTGATTCCCTTAAATTCGATGCCAGTTGTTCGTGAGTATTTTGATGTATTTCAGGAGATATCGGGCCTACCCCCAAGTCGAGGGATAGATTTTGTCATAGACTTGATGCTGGATACTCGATCGATAGCACGTGCTCCGTACCGTATGGCTCCAGCGAAAATAAGGGAGTTAAGGGATTAGATAGAGCAATTGTTAGGTCAAGGCTTCATTCGTAGGAGCACCTCACCTTGGGGCGCTCCAGTTTTGTTTGTGAAGAAGAGAGATGGTTCACTGAGGTTATGTGTGGATTACCGAGAGCTGAAAAAGGTCACGATACAGAACAAATATCCGTTGCCTCAAATCGATGACCTGTTCGACCAGCTGAGAGGAGCAACCTTCTTTTCGAAGATAGATTTGAGATCAGGATACCATCAGCTACGAATTAGGGATCAGGATGTGTCGAAGACTGCTTTCTTGACGAGATATGGTTCCTATGAGTTTTGAGTCATGCCGTTTGGGCTGACAAATGCTCCAGTCGTATTCATGGAATTGATGAACCGAGTGTTCAGAGAGTTCTTGGATCAGTTTGTCATCATATTCATAGATGACATCCTGATATATTCAGACACTGAGGATGAGCATGCTGAGCACTTGAGGTAGGTTTTTTAGACTCTACGAGAGCATCAGTTGTATGCTAAGTACGAGAAGTGCAGATTCTGGTTACGGGAGGTGTAGTTTTTGGGGAATATTGTGTCAGAATTGGGGATATCGATTGACCCGAGAAAAATGTCGGCAGTGAGGGAGTGGGGACAACCCACGACACCGACGTAAGTGCATAGTTTCTTGGGGTTAGTCGAGTACTACAGGAGATTCATCCGAGGTTTCTCAAATATAACAGGTCCATTGACGAATCTGACTCGCAAGGGGGTACCGTATGTTCAGGATCATCCTTGTCAATTGGCTTTCGATGCGCTGAAAGATAAGCTGGCTTCGGCACCAATTCTTACTTTACCCAAGCCGGGAGTGGAGTATTTGGTTGACATCGATGCCTCTTTATGGGGACTCAGGGGAGTCCTTCAGCAGGAGGATAATGCGATAGCTTTTACCTCCAGTAAGATTTAGCCGCACGAAATAAATTACCCCACCCACGACCTAGAGCTAGCAGCGGTCATTTTTGCATTGAGGATATGGAGACATTATCTGTTGGGGGAGAAGTTTCGCTTGTTCACAGATCACAAGTCATTGCAGTACCTGTTCACTCAGTGAGAGATGAATATGCGTCAGCGCAGATGGTTAGAGTTTGTGAAAGACTACCAGTTCAAAATTCAGTACCATCCGGGAAAGGCTAACGTGGTTGCTGATGCGTTGAGCCGTAGACCAGTAGGCGACGTAGTAAGCGTCTGGAAAGAGAAGTGGAAAGAGTTGGGTCACCAGGACGTGGTAGCCCATTCCTTTATATCTGTCATAACAGTCACATCGGATATTGTTACGAGGGTGATACAGGTACAGTCAGCGAACTCATTTTGTCATGAGCAGATTATTTGGCTCTTTGCTGAGGGGACTGAGTCCTATTCAGTAAGTTCCGATGGAGGTTTGAGGTTTAATGGGAGATTGGTGGTTTTCGAAGGAGAACACTTACGTCATGCAGTGATGACATAATCTCATGGGTTTAGATTTGCGATACATCCCGGAGGAGATAAGATGTACCAGGATATGAGGCGACAGTACTTGTGGAGTTGGATGAAGAAGGACATTTCTGAGTTTGTGTTCAAGTGTTCTACTTGCCAGATGGTAAAGGTAGACCACCAGAGACCGTCGAGGTTGCTTCAACCGTTGGAGATACTTACATGGAAGTGGGAGAGTATTTCCATGGACTTCATTACTGGGCTGCCTACATCACAGCGGGGTCACGACTCCATCTAGGTGATCGTGGACCGTTTGACTAAGGTGGCTCATTTTCTGCCAGTACGGACAGACTATACCACGGGATAGTATGCTCAGTTGTTCATTGCCGAGATTGTTAGGCTACATGGGGTGCCCTTGGATATTGTGTTGGATAGAGACAAGATTTTTGTGTCGCGTTTCTGGGAGAGCTTTCAGGAGGACATGGGTACAGAGTTGAGATTGAGTTCAACTTATCACCCACAGACAGATGGACAAACAGAGCGTACCACTCATATATTGGAAGGAATGCTACGCATGTGTGTCCTTGATTTTGTAGGAGGATGGGAGCCGCATCTTCCACTGGTGGAGTTTGCTTACAATAACTCCTATAAGTTCACGATCGACATGGCTCCATTTGAGGCATTGTATGGAAGGCCTTGTCATTCACTAACTTATTGGCTAGAGGTGGGGGACAATAAGTTGTTCGGACCAGAGGTAATTCAGTAAACCTCACCTAAGATTGAGCTTATCAGGAGTCATATTCGGATAGCCTAGGACAGGCAGAAAAGCTACGCCGATGCAAACAGGTCTTTTCGAGAATTTAATGTGGGGGATAAAGTATTACTGCACATGTCTCCTACGAGAGAAGTGATGAGGTTTGGAAGAAGGGGAAGTTAGCCCAAAGGTACGTGGGACCATTTCCCATTATCGAGAGGATTGGGCCAGTAGCATATAGATTAGGGCTGCCAGATCACTTGCACCGCATTCACGATGTATTCCACATTTCGTCATTGAGACGATACCTTCGGGATGATATGGTCCACACCCACATCGTGATAGAGGAGATTGACTTATATCCCGATAACTCTTAGGAGGAGAGACCAGTGGCTATCCTAGACAATAGCAAAAGGAGATTGAGGTCAAAGGTAGTTTCACTTGTACGGGTGCAGTGGGAGCATCATAATGAGGAAGAATCCACTTGGGAGCGTGAGGCAGACTTGCGCGAGAAATACCCAGAGTTATTCTTACCAGATATGCCTTATTTTCCGAATTTCTGGACAAAATTTCGTTATTAGGGGGGAAGTATGTAATACCCCGTATTTTTATGACTTTTAAATTTGAGGATTTATTAAATTTAATTTGAGATATTAATTTAATATTAATCCGAGAATTATTTTAAATATAAACTAGCGTGATAAGAGTTAGTAATTATTGGGATTTTGTTGAATATTACTTAATGGATAAAGTAATATGTATAATAAAATTCATTAAAATTATCACGAGTATATAATTTGATAATTGTGCAAATTTAATCGGGATGCGACTGTGTCGTGTCGGGATTAAATTAGTATTATTAAAAGTGAATAAATTATAATTCACCCGTATGGTCATTTCAAGCGCGCCAATGGGTCCGGAAGGGTCGAGATAGTCAAAATAATGTACCCGTGGATTTAGTTTGGGTCTCGGGGCGTTTTTAGGCCTAATTAACACCCCGGGAGGGCGTTTTGGACTTTCATATTTTTGGGCAATTAAACCCACGAATTTCCCAAGGTTATATCAGCTTCTAGGAGTTGTCATCTAGGGTTAACAAAAGCAAAACCAAAGAACGGCCATTAGAGAAGGAGTGGGAAAGATTTCCAAGGAGTTCAAAGCCAAAAACTCCACCATTTACACCGCCACCACCGCCAAATCGTAGATCGCGCGACGGGGAACACAACCACACCACTTTCTTGCACAAATTAGAAACTAAATTTTCAGGCAAGTAATTATCTTGCTTTATTTTTAGTTAATGTTTCAATTATGTTACTCTAGGGTTGTTTAAAACTTGTTTCATGAAAGAAAGTGTAGTTTGGAGACTAGAATTCACATGTCGTAGAAGAAGTAATCATATTCTGGACATCAAATTCATATGTAGAGGATACACCATGAAATTTCATGAATTTAAAAGTAAAAAATCTGGAAAAGAATTGGAAGAATTGAAATTTAAAGAAAAGATTAGGGTTCTTGAAGTCTATGTAGATTTTACCTTTTTAAATTGTTATACGGGATGATAACTCACATATTTTACGTAGAAAATCATTTATTTAGGTATATAGTGCTTGTAGTATCATTTATTGGGAGTTTGGGGATTATATATGGAGATTTAGTTGAGGTTGGAGATGGATTTCCATAACCGGGTTAATGCAGTTTTCGCCATAATTGCTTGATCGATTGATCGACCCAAGAACATCGATCGATCGACCCCCTTCCATCGATCAATCGACCCCTTCTGGAAAACTTCATATTCCTCTTATTATGGTTTATTCCGATTAAAATGCGTAGTAACCCTTGAGTATTATTAATAGAACATTTTGGGATATAATTAGGACCAGTAGGGTTTTAGTAAACCCCAATAAGTGAGAATTTATTGTAAGATGAAATTAAGGGTTAACGGAGAGTGATTTACACATATGTAATTATGCGAATGTCTAAATAAAAGATTTGGACTCGTTAGGAAGTTAGACTAGAAAGTAAGTGAGAGTACCTACTAAAATTATACTTAGGTAGATAGAATACTTAGAGAGATATGAAGTAAGTATGAAATAACCTATAAATGAAAATAAAAGAGACGAGTCTGTTATATGGGATAAACGAGTAGAGTGTATTAAGAACGGATAATTATAATTATGGGTCGTGGGTGCACCTAATTGAGAAATGTGAATAGTGATATATATATATATATATATATGACTGTGTGATTGTGCATATATTATATATATGTGTAAAAATCGTACCCGAGCTACTTGCTATCATGGGGGTTTTCCGCGCCAGGACTGTCTTATCTCGATTGGGCCTTTACGGGGGATAACGACTTGTACCCTAGAACATAGGATTCCTTGGTACATGCTATCTGATTGATAGTCAGACGGTCCTAAGAGACGTGAGGGTATGTGCTGACCTCTTAGTGACTTGGAACTATGCTTCGCCTCCATTTGTTTATGTTTTGTGTTAATACAGTTCGAGAGTGATTCCGAACTAGTATTTCCCTTAGTACGAGTGATACGGGGACTTGATAGCAGAGTATGCCAGCACCATAAAGCTTATGTGGGGTGTCGATAGTATATATATATTATATGAGTGGCTAATATAGATATGTATACTTAAGTATGGGAACGTTCTACTGTGCATAAAGGTAGTTAAGTAATGAATGAATACTCCGATTTTATTATTAAGTGTTTGAGAATTTTGTGACAACACTGGAATATTTTAAAATAAAATGAGATAGATGTGAGAATTTGAATTTCAAAAATTAATTATCTTAGTCATAATAATTGTCGGCATGAAACCTTATGGGAAAGTTAAGTTAAATTAAACTTTTGGGGTTAATAGTGCGGTAGGCGTGCACACTAGATAAGAGGTGAGAATTTAAACTTTTGGTTAAACTTTTGGTTAATAGTGCGGTAGGGTTAAACTTTTGGTTGTTACATTAGCTGGTAAGCATTTTAAATACTTGCTAAACTAAATTTAAACTATTTTACAATTGGGCTCTGACCCGTTTCCTATTATCTCTTCTCTCTTGTATATATATGTATATATCACAGGTGCCCAGCCACAGGGGCGTCATGCTTAGGTTCTTTGGACTGGATGTGCTGCAGCTTATGTGGGAGTTGTAGGCCATTTGCTTAGATGACCTCGTTGTTGATTCCACTCTTATTTCAGTTCTGATTAGTTGGACATGTGTCACCCGTTTTCTTATTCTGTTGGATATGTCAGATATTATGTTTATTTATCTTTAGTATTTTTACTCTTTGGGATTTGAGTACTGTCAGGATGGTTTTCCTTTGTAGTTTTAAAGTTGGTATTAGTTTATCTGAATGGTTAAATTCATGGGTGTTTATTTCTAGTCTTAATAATTGTGTGATTCTTAAACTGTTACTTATTAAAGGTTTTCATAATTGGATTTAATAAAATGGAAATAATGTTTTAAATGGTTTTGACCCTTAGCTTAATTATTTAGGATGTTTAAATTGAAAAGTTTATTTTGCGATAGTGATGCTAAGAATGAACCAACCGTTCACCTTGGCTATAATTTAATAAAGAACTGATCACCCGGTATTTAATTAGGCGAGGTGTTACACAATGATGGGACTCAAATTTTGTCACTATTTCCAAACTAGATTAGAACCTATATAATATAGAGTCAAGTAAGTCAAAGATATAGGGTTCTTCAATCTCCCCCTTTGGAAATATGAGAGAAAATATCCTTTGAGTCAACGAAGACTTATAGGGATATAAAAGAAATAAGAAAATTCTATTCCTATACCAAAATTCTATCGATCCAATATCCTAGAAATAAAAAATTACATAACTCAACTAGATACAAAACAATAACCTAACAAAATTTTATTGCAACTGAAGGTACTGATTCCTGAAAATAAGATAACTAAGATCAAGATTTTTAGTTGAGAATACACCAAAATTTCCAAGAGGACTTAAATTTCTCCCCATTTTGTCTCAAATGGACAAAGGGCAAAGAAAACTAGTAGAAATAATAAATCATTGTTCTGTCATGACCATACCAATAGAATTTCACAACAATTCAAATCGAAGAAAGTATAAAGTTTTGGTAAATAGGTTAGCTAATTGCAATTCCGTTGGAAGGTAATTTATTTCTAACTCCATAGATTCAACTAACTCGCGTATGAAATGATATCTGATTTTAATTTGTTTGGTATAAGAGTGCTAAACAGGATTTTTAGAAAATTAATCCCACGTTTATTGTCACAATAGGTATGTAACTTATCTTCAGTTATACCATAATCTTTCAGCATTTGTTTTAGCCAAAGTAATTGAGTACAACAACTTCCGACTGCAATATATTCGAATTTGACAATAGACAAGGAAGTGCAGTTTTGTTTCTTACTACTCCATCCTACCAAATTGTTACCAATGTAGTAACACGCTCCTGAAGTACTCTTACTATCATCGGTACAACCGGCCCAATCAGCATAGGCGTAACCTACTAAAGTACTAGAAGTTTCTTTAGTGTACCAAAGTCTTAAATTTAGGGTGCCTTTGATGTATTTGATAATTCTTTTAACGCACAATAGGTGACTCTCTTTAGGATTATTTTGATATCGTGACCACATCCAGACAGAGTACATGATGCCAGGACATGAGGTAGTAAGATAAAGTAAGCTTCCTATCATACTACGGTACAAGGTGGTATCAATAGATTTCCCATTCTCATCTTTAGAAAGTTTGACAGAGGTACTCATAGGAGTCCTGGCTTCTTTAGCCATTTCTAGGCCAAACTTATTGATAATCTCTAAAGCGTATTTAGATTGCGATAGAAATAATCCTTCTGAATTATGTTTAATTTGGAGTACTAAGAAGAATTTAACTCCCCCATAAGTGACATTTGAAATTATTTGTGCATAATGTCCAAGAAGGTCTTAATTTCTAAAGGTGAGGTGGATCCAAAAATGATATCGTCAACATAAACTTGAGAAATAGTAATGTTGTTGTCAAAATGTTTGACAAATAAGGTTTGGTCATTCCTTCCTCTCCTAAATCTATTATCTAATCGAAAGGTGGATAGATGCTCATACCAAGTTCTAGGAGCTTCTTTTAACCCATAAAGAGATGTTTTAAGACAATAGACATAATTTGGGTGACGAGGGTCAATAAAACCTTTGGGTTATTCTACATAAGTCTCCTCAGTTAAAATTCCATTAAGGAAGTCATACTTAACATCCATTTGATATAGTGTGAAATGCAAACGATATGCTATGGAAAAAAGTAAGAGAACAGATTTGAGGCGAGTGACAGGAGAAAAAGTTTACTCGAAATCTATTCCTTCAATCTGAGAGTAGATCTGGGCAACTAATCTAGCTTTATTACAAATAATCATCCCAGATTCACCTGTCTTATTTTTAAAAATCCAACATGTGTCACTAACCCTTTTATTTTCGGGCTTGGGTACAAGATACCAAAAATCGGGAATGACAAATTGAAGAAGTTCCTCCTGTATCGCACTTATCCACAAAGTGTCATTCAAGGCTTCATTTACAATTTTTGGCTCAATAAGAGACACAAAACATGCAAAATGAGCAATGTTACAAATTTGATATCTTGTGCGAACTAAATCAGTAGCATTACCAACTACACTATCTAAAGGATGATCTTTGGAAACCCGGTTAGGTACTTCAGGGGTCTCAGTTGGTAAAGTTTCAACTATTTCTAGAGAGTCATAATTTAAAATATTTTCAGACTTATCCACAATAATTGGTTCTTTGGTTTTACTTTCTACATTAGTGTCACTTACATTCACATAATGGATTCCATCATGGTTTTGGTACGATGATTGTAGACACGATAGGCTCTACTATTTGGAGAATATCCTAAAAAGATGTATTTATCTCCTTTGGTTTCGAATTTAGATATATGTTCTCTATCCTTACAGACATAACAGGTGCTACCAAAGGTTCTAAAGTATTTTAGATTTGGTTTCTTCCCATACCAAGGCTCATAGGATGTTTGTTTGGTATTATTCTTTAAGTAGACTCGATTGATTATATGACAGGCAGTACTAATGGATTCTACCCAAAAATATTTTGGTAGGTTTTTTGCATGAATCATCACACGGACCATTTCTTGAAGAGTGCAATTTTTACGCTCAATAATCCCATTTTATTGAGGTGTCTTAGGAGCACTAAATTCATGTTTGTAACCATTATAGTCACAATATTCTATGACGCCTGAATCTATGAATTCTCCTCCTCTATCACTACGAATTCTATCTACTTGGGAGTCCTTTTCATTCTCTATACGAACTAAGATTTTCAAAAAGTTACGAAAGGTTTATGATTTATGTTTTAAGAAGGCAACCCAGGTAAATTGAGTGAAATCATCGACCATAACAAGGATGTAACTGTTGCCACAAAGACTAACAATACAAGAAGGACCCATTTGGTCCATATGGATGAGTTCTAGAGGTTTAGTGGATACAACTTGTTTAACCTTCTTATGGGAAGCCTTAATAATTTTCTCTTCTTAAAATAGACCACAAATAATATTTGAAATTGGTTTGATCTTGGTAAGACCTCTAACTATCTCTTGGGAGCAAAATATTCCAAGACTATCATAATTAATATGACCTAACCTATTATGACACATCTCATTGTCATCCATTCTAGAAATGTTACAAACCTCTGTACTTGGATTGACTAGGTAAGAGTTATCTGGAGTACGAAGTCTTGTAATAATGCAATCAACTTTTTCATTTAAAATTTTGCAATTGTTCTTTGAAAAAGTGATAGCATGGTTTGAGTCACAAGACTGTGATATACTTAGTAAATAGGCTTTAAGTCCTTTTACCAAGAGAACATCTTCTAGAATGGGTAATCCTTCTTCATGGAGTATTCCTTTACCAATGATCTAGGCTGATACACCATCTCCCCTCTGGAGAAGTTAGTTTTGTTTGAAAATTTGGAATCATCCCCAGTCACATGTTTAGAACAATCTGAGTCTAAATAACATCCAGTTGTAGTATGTTCAGCTCTAAAAGCACTGATCACTATGTTGCATTTTAACTGGGTTATAGATCATCTTTTCTAACCCAAATTGCTCTAGTTTTCAATTTGCGCTTATTAGCTCGTATTTAATAAAACTTACGAGCTTCTATTTTTTCTTTAAAATATTTCTGCACATTTTTATTGTTGTTATAAACAATTGGAGCAATTGGTCTAGAATAGAATCTAGGATTCCTTCTTCTTGATTGTCTTTTAGTATTAGTACTTTTCTTTCTATTACGATAGTTAGAATTTTTGTCTGGCTGTTTAGGAAGGGCACAGTTGTTTCAGCTTCTCCTAGAGTAGTCGAAGTTATGGTAAATGGGAGAGTTATAGACTGGATTACATATACGTTTAGAATCACAACCATCAAGGTAATTTTCATAGACATCACAATAGGAGTAGTAAAGATGGAACGTAGAACTCATAATCTTAGTAAAGTTATTATTCAAAGGTTTGTCTAGGTTTTGAGCTCTAGTCTTGTTCCTAGTTGCCACAGGATGAAATGTCGAATATGCTTGTCGAATAGGGGGTAGACGTATTTAGTCTTTTATCCAACATTATTCTTAGAAATTCTTGATTCACCAATGTTTAACTTCAGTTTTTTTTTATCAAACTCTTTTTTTAAATCTTGAAAATCTGGACAAGTTTCAGTAGGTCTTTTTCCACCAGACACAAACTTTATAGTTTCAACATTTTTAATTTGTGTCTTAGAGTTGGTACAAATTCCTATTCCAGTTCTGTCATCAGAATAGGATTTGCTTCCAGAAACACAATCTTCAAAACAGTTATTATTATTTTCAAATTTTGCAAACTCTTTGAAGATTGTGGAGGTCTTTTCTTTTGTTTGTTCCAATTCTAACAACGTTCCTTTGTATTTATTTTATAGAATTTGATTAGAGTTAGACAACTCTTTCAATTTTTGGTTTTATTATCATGAGTTAGACATTGAGTAGTGTACTCTTCAGCATTTTGTTTGATCATCAGACTTAAGGTTTCTATCTTTAGGGTAAGATCCTTGACAATCTTTTCAAGCCTAGTGCTTTTCTTGAGAGTTTTTGTGTATAGTGTGTGAATGTTAGGAAGGTCATCATTTTCGGAGTCGCTAAGTGGGCAGTGTTCATTGTCCCCTAGCGGTTCATTTTTAGGACTCACACACCCATTGAGATCAATAATAGAACGTTCCCTTTGACTTACACACACGACGTTTGAAGCATTATTAACATTCCCAAGCAATAAGGCAGATAAACCAGTATGCACAATATCAATTATAGTATGATCAGATTCTTCATCATCATTATAGATTATCTTAGTAAAGAATGACATACAAGGGTCAAATGTGTTATATGACCCAGGTTCATAATTTTCAGAGTCACTTGAGTCATCCTAAGTCTTACTTAAATGAGCCCTATTATGTTTGTGAATTTTGTCTAAGTTAACTCTACAGTCACTAGCCATGTGTCGTAACTTTCCACATCTATAGCATTAAACATTTTTAAGGTCTTTCTCAGGTCTCTTGTGATTATCAAACTTGTATTTGTCTTGTCTTCTCTCATGAGGCCTATTGTTAGATTGATTTGGATAAGTAGGTTTGCCTTGTCTTTTTGCTATTTTATTTCCAAAGTTCACAATTGTCTTAAACTATTTAGACATTAAGGCAATCTGATTATCCAAAGTATATAAATTATGGTCCTCATAAGAGTCTAAGTTAATGTTAGGTATGCTAAATTCAGGTGTGAGCAACTTAGATGAAAAAATAATATTGGAGGAAGACTGTCACTTTTGGGACTGGGTTAATTGTTTCTTAAATTCTAATTCCATTTCCACAGTTCTCAATTTACTACTGAGGAGCTCAGGTGTAAGATTTTTATCATCCATCTCCTCAATTTCATATCTCTGATTATCAAATTTTTGCGGAATTGATCTTAGTATTTTAGAGACAATTTCCTTTCTACCATAAACAATCCCATTGACATACAATTTGGTCACAATGTCTGCCAGTCTAGTATAAAAGTCATCAAATGACTCAATCTCAGTCATGATCAAGGAGTTAAACTACTTAATTAACATTGGTGTTTTAGCAGCTTTAACTCTGGTATTACCCTCATGTGCAGTCACTAGGGTGTCCCATGCTTCGTTAGAGGTAGAACAAAACGACATCCTCTTAAATTCGTGTTCATTAATAAACATGAATATGTCATTTTTGCCTTTATTGTTATTAAGTGAAATATGTTTCTATTCTTTAGTGAATTCACTTAGTAACTTTCTAATCCTCACAGTTCTTCCTTCAGCGGCTGGTTTAGTAGGAAAAGTGTAACCATTATCAATAACTTCCCAGACATCATCTCCCAATATTCCTTCGACGATGCAACCATTATTATCTTCCAGTAAGGAAGTTAGTTCCATCAAAGAGAAGGGGCTGGATAGGTTACCTAGTCTCTCAAATTTCTCCACAATTTTTTTTGAGAAAATAATTTCCGAAACTCAAGATCTAAAGAATTTTTGAAAAAACCAAAACTCTGATACCAATTGAAAAAATACCAATTAAGTCATTTAATTCAAGATTAAACTATCTAAATGGTTCCGAACAGTTTGTTGAAGAAACTCTTTTCTTAAAACAACTTTTTAAACACAAGATGTGTAAAACAATATAAACGAGATATTTTAGTTATATGTTTACAAATTTTGAAAAATAAAACTTTAAGAAAATTAAATCAACATAGCCTTAAGAAAGGGATGAGAGGAATAGGAAGTATACACGAGCAATTTTAACGTGGTAAAACAACATCCAATTGGGGAAACATCCACAGTGACCTCTAGGTCACAAAATCAAAAATCCATTAAATAAGAGTAACAAGTTACAAGATATATAACAATCAAGACACACAATAAAACTTCTAATTTCAGAAATTATACCAACTCCTTTGGCATTTTCTGACTTCTCCCAAGGTTCTGATGTTCCTGATGTTCTCCCAGCTTTGTAACTCCACTCCTTTTAGCTTTACGTCGACTCTAAAGTCAAATATCTTAATACCAAAACTTTACAGTGTAGTAGTGTGATGGTTTATGTGGTGATGTGCTCTAAATCACATGCATGCAACTCACACACACACACACACACACACACACACACACACACACACACACTTAATTACAGACAATATGCATAACAAATTACAAACAAATCACTTAATATGTAAGATTTTCAAAATCAATTTTGTCAAAATAGTCAGACTTGGGATCTTTAAAATATTCACAGATCAAGAGGGAATATCTTTAAAAACTCGTATCATCACTTGCTATAAAAACTAGCCAAGATCCTATGCACATTCCTTATTTGAAAATATGTATTTATTTCACAAAATGTGAAATATTTGAAAGTGAAATCCCCAATCAACATCTCAACTAGATATAAGTTTGAATATTTGAGTAAACTAAAATTAGAAAGGATTTTATTGGTTTAGGGTTTGAAATCAACATATCAATTTGAAAATAACCAACAAAAGCAAGATTTCTCGAAATAAGAAATCGAGACTAAGAATTATCTAAGTGAACTGTATCACAGAGGCATAATCTCAAGATTCTATGAAAAGAAACAGAGATTTAACCAATGTGATTGATATGCCTAAAATGCACCCTCTTACTCAGAGCAACTAATCTCGGTCAGACTCACAACCGAGGTGACCAGAAGCCTATGACAATCATCAGTAATATCGTCTCTCAAAAGGTCGGCCCTAGCCGACGTTGTAGCAACCTCATACACCAACCTCAGTTGGTCAACAATCGAGTCAACAGGGTCTCATGGGCTCAATCCTCTACAAACATCATCATCGGCCCCAACCGACGTTGGGGTCACCAGTCAAAATCAGCATGTCTCATGGGTTTAATCATCTACTAACATCATCATCGGCTCCAATCGATGTTAAGTATCATACATAACCTCGTCCAACCCACCTGACCAGAGGTCATTATGGATATTAAACTCGGACAAAGCAACAGTCTGACTTCACCAACCTCGTAGTCTTCTAGGCCGATGTTGCACCAGTCAAGGACACAAGGCCGAGCATTTATAAGTGCATGCAAGGTTGGGAACACATAGAGAAAATCAGTTGTAATCGAACCAATCCACTCACGTGAGGGAATATTTCATCATCATCCTCTACATGTGACAATGACAGATGGCTTCACTAGATTGGCTAGATCATCACACACTTGCTCATTGCATGCTTGGGGGGTACATTACACCCCCCAAACATTATATATACTTATCTTATCCTACCTCGTAAAGGGATTTAGAAATATAAACCCTAGCCAAACTCTGTTGCACTTACAGTAGAGAGAGAAAGTGGAGTGATTGTATTACTAAGGTCATTAGAGCCTTCTTCTGATAGTGATATTTACACTCACCTGCACAGTGGACGTATGCAATTACCGAACCACTTATATTGCTGTGTTTATCCCCTTCTCCTAACACACACACACACACACACACACACACACACACACACATACACACTCACACACACACACACACATATATATATATATATATATATATATATATATGCGCTGCCATTGTTATTGCTTTCTCTTGCTTGTCAACACCTTATCTGGTGATGCTGTTTCCATCATCATCATCATCATTTTGGCACCGTCTATGGGAATGAGAAGATTCATCTCTACCATTTTGCAGCTTAACCTCACCGGAGACACTGGTGGTGAAACAGGCCTGACCCTTCGTGCGAAGCTGTTTCACCATTGAAAGAGGTCCTTTAAGGTATTTAAGCTCTTTAATATTTTCATCTCAAGATATTTAGTCCTCACATATGGCACCAGATTTACCACCACCTCCTCCACCATATGGTGTTGGAGGACCTAGTTCTTGCCAAGCACTACCCCAGTCTGAGATATCTGAGGTGGCAACAGGCTTGAGGTCCTTGGCTGGAACGCAATAAGCAATGAATGAACTATTTTCCCAGCTAAGCCAAAATATGATGAGACCACCTGGGGTCTCATCGGAAATGATTACTCTGACGACTATTCAACCACATCCTGAGGCCAGGGGACCACCCCAGAAACCGCGAAAGGACCAACCTACACCTCAGCAGAGGAGGGACGTTGCTGACCCTAGGCGTTTACGTTTGGGGAGGTAAGGAAACCCTTTCCCTGAGGATATGTATGATGAAATTGAAGCAGAGGATGCCCTAGCAGACTACTGGGAGCCATATGAGGTTTCAAACAACACTGTACATCCAATACAATAGAGCCGAGGTTGCGGAGCAAGAAGGGCCGAGGTTGGTGATGCCCAGTAAAGAGGGTCTTCTTTTGATCGCTTGAGTAGAGGGTCGGCCTTTGAAAGGCTCGACCCAGTTACTAATCTGAAGTAGAGGTTATCCAGGTCGATAAGTGCAGCTGGATCACAGAAGGAAGGTGGTGAACATCGGCCTCATCATGGCCGACCCTACATGGCCAAGATAGTGTCCAAGAGGTTAATTAACCGACGTTGTACAACAACTGGGGAAACCTCAGTTCACCCCTTGGAGGTGGCTGGGTATAACCTCGGCCAGGCCGACTTTGCTAAACTATGGAATGACTCCATTAAACATCTGGAAGAGAAGATAGGGAACCTCATAAAAATTCGAGACCCACTACAAAGGGGATTCTCAGAGGGTTTCCCATTTATGGCAAGGATTGTAAACTTTCCAACCCCTACCAAATTCAAACCACCAATAGTGTCTCCCAAGTATTATGGAAGTACCAACCCGGTACATCATATTGAGATGTATCAGTCTGCAGTAGACATTTATTCAATCCCTGATGAGATGAGGTGCCGAGCTTTCTCAAGCACTTTAACGGGAGCTGTGCATATTTGGTTCACTTCTCTTCCCAAAAATTCTGTGGAGAACTTTAAGGGATTGGCCTAGCGGTTTATACACAACTTCTGTTTTGGGGTAAGACCTCAAAAGAAGATGACCCATCTACTCTACGTAAAGAAGAGCAAGAATGAGAACCTCAAAGACTATATTGTAAGATTTAATAAGGAAAAATTTGAGCTTGAAGATTACGAAGAGAATATAGCTATGACAACCCTTATAAGTGGACTTCAGAAGGGGAAGTTACTTTGGAATCTTACTGAAGACCCTCCTAAGTCTATGGCCGAGATGTTAGCAACAGCTGGTAGGGTCATGAATGCTGAAGAAGCAATGGCTGCAAAGTATGAGGATGAGAATGGAAGTAGTAGAGGGAAATTCCAAAGAAAGAAGGATGGAAAGAAGAGGGCTGTAGATGACAAGTTTGCACACTACACTCCTTTAACTGTGATCTGCGAACATATACTCAATGAAATAAAGAATGAAAGGTCCATGAGATGGCTAGAGAAACTGAAGGCTCCTTCTCATAAGAGGAATAAGAATCTATGGTGTGAGTTCCACCAAGACCACGACGATCTCTCTAACAAGTGCTTTGCCCTAAAGGATGCGATTGAGAAGATGTTAAAATCTGGAAAGCTTAAAAAGTACGTAGATGGAAGAGCTTATAAAGGAGGAAGAGCCGGCCCTAAAAAGAAGAGAAATGACAGGTGTCGAGAAGATGCCCCAACCAGAAGAGTTGAGGACTCAGATGATGATGATGATGACCCTGACCTCCCACCAAAAGACGATAATGTCCCAGTGAATAGGGTCGGCATGATATATTTTGGTGTTAACACCATCTGTGGAGGACTAGCAGGGGGTGGCTCAGAGGTAGCCGACCACAAATATCTCATGGAAGAAGCCAAGTTAGTGACCAAAGTAAAGGTTTTGAACTTGGCATCTTTAGAGGTAAAATACGAGAAGAGAAAGAAGGTAGATATGAATACCCTCAGAATTGGCTTCTCAAGACTTGATTTCAAAGGTATCTTAGCTCCTTATGATGACCCTCTAGTAATCAGCACGAGAGTGCATGGGTGTGAAGTTCAGAGGATACTCGTTGATGAGGGAAGTTCAGTAGACGTCATGCTTTGGCCCTGTTTCAAGAGCCTAGGCCTCAGCAGATATAGGATTATCCCTTATCATCATCCTTTGATTGGCTTCAGCAACGAAAAGGTTCATCCGCTGGGTATATATGAGATGGATGTGAGAATGGGAGAAGAGTGACCTAAGAGGTTGACAAGAAAAATCAATTTCTTTGTGATGGATGAAAATGTCTTCTCAGCTTACAACCTCATCATAGGAAGAGTAGACCTTAAGGAATTTGAGGCCGTGCCTTCAACGGTCCACCAAATGCTATAATTACCTACTCCCTATGGAGCAGGTGAAGTGCAAGGTGACCAAACGTCGGCATGTGAATGCTACTTAAACTCTGCAGAAGAGTGAGAGGCTCATAAGAAGGCATCAACCATGTACACTATCAATACACTTGATCCTAGAGACAAGACAAATATCCATAAGGGAGAGGTCGCGAAAGAGGTAGAATCCATCGTCCTTAATGAGGACGAACCAAAAAAAACCAGCCAAATCAGAAAAACCCTAAGACCTGAGATCAAGGAAGAGCTGGTGAAGATTTTGAGGCAGAGACAAAGCATTTTTTCCTGGAGTCATGCAGACATGCCAGGTATTGACCCTGAGGTCATGTTCCACAAACTCAATGTTATGGAAGACGCTAAGCCCATCAAGAAAAGAAGTAGAGTATACTCAAGAGAGAAGTATGATGTCATCAGAGAAGAGGTCAGAAAGCTTAAAGAAGCCAAGTTCATCAGATAGGTCATATACCCTAAGTGGTTATCTAATGCCGTCATCATGCCAAAAGATGATGGGAAATGGAGGATGCACATTGACTTCACTGATTTGAATAAGTCTTGTTCGAAAGATAATTTCCCCCTGCCTCGTATTGATCATAGGGTGGATTCCACAGCTGGACATGATCTTATGAGCTTCATGGATGCCTATTCCGAGTATAATCATATCTTTATGAATTCGGAAGACTCCAAGAAGACAACGTTCATCACAAATAAGGGGACCAATTGCTAGAAGGTCATGCCCTTCGAGCTGAAGAATGCAGGGGCTACTTACCAACATCTTGTAAATACGATATTTGAGGATCATATCGGTAGGTCCATGGAGGTATATATAGATGACATGCTGACGAAGAGCCTGAAGGCTGATACTCATGTAGACGACCTTCAAAGAACCTTTGACACCATAGAAAAGTATAAAATGAAGCTCAACCCAGCCAAGTGTGTCTTCGGGGTAGGAGCAGGAAAGTTTCTGGGTTTCATCATCAATTAGAGGGTAATAAAGGCCAACCCTGAAAAGTTCAAGGCCTTTCTAGATGAAGACACCCAGGTCTATCAAAGACATTCAGAGGTTAACTGAAAGAGTTACTGCCCTTAAAAAGTTCATCTCAAGAGCTACAAACAAATGTCTTCCTTTTTTCAAAGTGCTTAGAAAGGCCTTCGAATGGGATGAGGAGCACGACAAGGTTTTTAAGGAGCTCAAGTCCTACCTCGGATCCCCTCTACTCCTGTCTCGACCCATTCTGGGAGAGAGGTTGTATGTATATCTAGCTGTTTTAGAATTAACCATTAGTGCAACCATAGTAAGAGAAGATGATGGAGTGCAGAGGCCAGTATACTTCAATAGTAAAGCTCTTCAAGGGTTTGAACAGAAGTACCCAAAAATGGAAAAATTAGCTTATGCTCCGATACACGCTTCTAAAAAGATAAAGCAATACTTCCAAGCCCACTCAATGATTGTTCTCACTGATTCCCCACTCAGACAGGTCCTCCATAAGCCTGTGAAGTCAGGCAAGTTCATGACCTGGGCAATTGAGTTGGGGGAGTATAACATTATTTATCAACCCAGGGTTGCCATCATGGGGCAGGAACTTACAGACTTTGTAAGAGAGTTTACCTAGGAAGAGTTTGAGATTGAGATGAGTCAGAGGGCTGCTGATG
The DNA here is from genome assembly GCA_949130495.1 of Sambucus nigra. Classification (NCBI taxonomy): domain Eukaryota; kingdom Viridiplantae; phylum Streptophyta; class Magnoliopsida; order Dipsacales; family Adoxaceae; genus Sambucus; species Sambucus nigra. Next base: position 255,149,312 of record OX422218.1, on the reverse strand, counting down.
AACCAAATAGAAACATATTTCAAGATCTGGATGAGGTTGGGTAAAGCAGGCCCGAAAGAAGAATAGTTGAGAATGAGGAAGACAGGTACCTCTTCAAGTAAGGGACTCTTTCAGAGGGGAACTTCTCTTCAAATGAAGATGTTTGGAACCTCTTCGTTGATGGGTCATATTATGAAACCGAAAGCGGAGCAAGGGTGATAGTGTCAGTACCAGATGGTATCGACATTGAATATGCGCTGAGGTTAAACTTCAAAGCGTCGAACAATGAGCTAGAGTATGAGGCATTGATAGAAGGTCTCTCCTTAGCAAAAGCCCTTAGTGTTGGCCGACTGCTAGTCCATAGTGACTCAAGGGTAATTATCAACTAAATCCTGGGGGTGTATGAAGCCAAAGATAAAAAGGATGGCCAAATACCTGAGGAGGGTGAGAATGATGCTAGAAAGCTTCATGGAAGTGAAGATGAAGAGGATACCTCGGCAATACAATAGTCGAGCCGATGCACTAGTAAGGTTGGCCTAAGAAATAAGGATAGACATAAGAAGAACAATACCAATTGAGACTCTGCTCAAGCCAACCATTGAAGTATAAGAGGTTGCCAAAACTTGCCTCAACTTGAATATGGGAGCCTCATGGATGGACCCTCTTATCAGATACATCTGACATGAAGAGCTTACAGAATCAAAGTTAGAAAGAAGAAAGCTGAGGTTCAGGGTTGCCAAGTTCTCAATTATAGGAGATGTTTTGTATAAGAAGGGGTTCCTACTACCTCTCCTAAGATGTTTCCACCCTTCAGAGGTTCCACACATCTTGCAAGATGTACATGAGGGCTCTTGCTCTAGTCACATAGAAGGAAGACCTTTAGCTAAGAGGATAATCACTCAGGGGTACTAGTGTCCGGCTTTGGCCAAAGATGAAGCATCATATGTGAAGAAATGCGATAAGTGACAGAGAATTTCCACCATCCCCCATCAACCTCATCAACCTATGATGTCAATCATCTCACCTTGGCCATTTGCAGTATGGGGCATTGACTTAGTAGGACCCTTGCCAAGAGTTGCGAACAACTATCGATTCTTAGTAGTTGCAATTGATTACTTCTCCAAATGGGTTGAGGCTGAGCCAATGATCACGATTATAGAATATAAGACCTTCTAGTTCATCTGAAAGAACATCATATGCATGTATGGTCTTCCAAACACCCTCATCTCAGATAATAGAACCCAGTTCAAGAATGCTTCCTTAGAAAAATACTGTGAAAGAGTGGGGATCAGGCAGTTCTTCTATTCTCCTGGCCGACCCCAGGAAAATGGCCAGATGGAGGTCACAAACCGATCAATCCTTGATGGGATAAATAAGAGGTTAGAGTAGGCCAAATGGAGATAGACAGATGAAGTATATGCCGTATTATGGGCCTACAGGATGACAACAAGAACACCGACAGGAGAGATCACATTTATGTTAACCCATAGCTCAGAAGTTGTCATCCCTACAGAGGTAGGACTTCCCACTCATAGAGTTCAGAACTATGACCCTGAGAGGAATGGAGAAGAGAGAAGACTTGATCTGGATTTGATCGAAGAAAGAAGAGAAGATGTAGAGATTAGACATGCAGCCTACCAGTAGAGAACTGCGATGTTCTACAACTAAAGGGTGAAATCAAAGCCTATAGCTGTGGGAGACCTAGTCCCAAAGAAGACGTTGCAGAAGGCAATTAAGCTCCACCCAAACTGGCATGGTCCTTACAGAGTAGTTGATGAGGTTTTGCCTGGTACCTACAGGCTAGAAAATTTCGAAGGGGAACCTTTCTCTAATTGTTGGAATGCGGACCACTTGAAGAAATATTACATGTGATGTTACAATTGTTTCTTTATAATGCATGTATCATTTTATGAAGAGGATTTTAATAAGAATAACAATGTTGTGCTAATACTTTTGTTATATGCCTTAAACATCATTAGTTTGGTGAAAATTATGAGGTAAAACATCATATTATGGTGACCTCAGACCTTAAACATCATTAATTTGGTGAAATTATGAGGTGAAACATCATTATATGGTGACCTCAGACCTTAAACATCATTAATTTGGTGAAATTATGAGGTGAAACATCATTATATGGTGATCTCGGACCTTAAACATCATTAGTTTGGTGAAAATTATGAGGTGAAACATCATAATATGGTGACCTCAGACCTTAAACATCATTAGTTTAGTGAAATTTATGAGGGTAAACATCATTATATGGTGACCTCAGACCTTAAACATCATTAGTTTGGTGAAAATTATGAGGTGAAACATCATAATATGGTGACCTCAGACCTTAAACATCATTAGTCATCATAATATGGTGACCTCAGACCTTAAACATCATTAGTTTGGTGAAAATTATAAGGGTAAACATCATTATATGGTGACCTCAGACCTTAAACATCATTAGTTTGGTGAAATTTATGAGGTAATCATCATATTTTGGTGACCTCAGACCTTAAACATCATTAATTTGATGAAAATTATGAGGGTGAACATCATTATATGGTGACCTCAGACCTTAAACATCATTAATTTGGTGAAAATTATGAGGATAAACATCATTATATGGTGACCTCAGACCTTAAACATCATTAGTTTGGTGAAAATTATGAGGTGAAACATCATATTATGGTGACCTCAGACCTTAAACATCATTAATTTGGTGAAATTATGAGGTGAAACATCATTATATGGTGACCTCAGACCTTAAACATCATTAATTTGGTGAAATTATGAGGTGAAACATCATTATATGGTGATCTCCGACCTTAAACATCATTAGTTTGGTGAAAATTATGAGGTGAAACATCATAATATGGTGACCTCAGACCTTAAACAACATTAGTTTAGTGAAATTTATGAGTGTAAACATCATTATATGATGACCTCAGACCTTAAACATCATTAGTTTGGTGAAAATTATGAGGTGAAACATCATAATATGGTGACCTCATACCTTAAACATCATTAGTTTGATGAAAATTATGAGAATAAACATCATTATATGGTGACCTCAGACCTTAAACATCATTAGTTTGGTGAAATTTATGAGGTAAACATCATATTTTGGTGACCTCAGACCTTAAACATCATTAATTTGGTGAAAATTATGAGGGTGAACATCATTATATGGTGAACTCAGACCTTAAACATCATTAATTTGGTGAAAATTATGAGGATAAACATCATTATATGGTAACCTCACACCTTGAACATCATTAGTTTGGTGAAAATTATGAGGTGAAACATCATAGTATGGTGACCTCAGACCTTAAACATCATTAGTTTGGTGAAATTATGAGGTGAAACATCATTATATGGTGATCTCGGACCTTAAACATCATTAGTTTGGTGAAAATTATGAGGTGAAACATCATAATATGGTGACCTCAGACCTTAAACATCATTAGTTTAGTAAAATTTATGAGGGTAAACATCATTATATGGTGACCTCAGACCTTAAACATCACTAGGTTGGTGAAATTTATGAGGTAAACATCATTATATGGTGACCTTTCTACTCTAAACATCATTAGTTTGGTGAATTTTATGAGGTAAACATCATTATATGGCGACCTCAAACATTAGGTAAGACATTAAAGCATGAAAAGAAACAATATAATGTGAAGAAAATGGGATTAATGATTATCATTGAACATTCAAAAGTTACAAATTAGAAGTACCAAGATGCCATCAGAGTTCACCAAATTATGGGTACAGACAAGAAATGAAAGAAAAATTACAACTTAAAAGCTTCACAAGAAAAGGCCTAAGTCTCTGCATCTATAATTGTGTCTTTATGGCCGACATTGGTCACCTCGGCTGTATCATCCTGAGGATTAGCATCTTCAGTCTCAATGACTTCCAAGGGAGCAGCCTCAGCAGGAGCATCATCGACCTCCTCAACCCCTTGCAAGGCTTGAGAAAATCGAGGGTCACCAAAGCCTAGACCCTTAAAGTCTGAGGCAGTTAGACTCCCTGACTCTTTTTCTTTAGAGGATACCCATTTTCTAGTTGCTTTGATACCTCTTTCAAGGTATTCAAATACAAAACTAATGAATTCATCAGAGACCTTATAATCCTCAATAATCTTTTCCGCGGCATCCTCTAAATAAGCCTTGACTGCAGCAGCCACCTTAGCTTGCGAGGCATCATCTTTAGCCTTTAGAGCTACATCCTAGTCCTTCCTGAGCTTGGCCATGTTCCTGTCTCTCTGCTGAATAACTTCCTTCATCTTGTCAACCTCCTCCAGCTCTTCCTTCAAATGTTCAACCTTTGCATTCAAAGAGGCTTGAACCTTCTGAGTGTCTTGACCCTTCTCTATGAGGGGTAGCTTCTTCAGGGTCCAATAAAAAAAATAGTGCATGGATAAGATACCCTGTAGTAGAAGGTTAGATGTATAAGCACATGAGCTATAATATGTAAAATTGATGAGGTTATAGTTTGAGAAACTAATACCTAAATTGATGTATGAAGAGTAAACTCGACCAGCAACGGGATGTCCAAGGAGCGTAAGAAATGATTATCCTCTTCAATCATCACTGCGCAGATGGCATCAGCAAACTTCAGACTATGGCCAATGAGACTATCAATAATCTTCAGCTAAGCAAGAAGAGATGCTAGGGTATCGTCTGTAGAGATAGGGATGGCATGATACCCTTTCTGAGTCTTCCCCGACCTCTGATGCGTCGGGTTAGTAGTGGTCTTCTTCTTTTTGGTAACATCGTCCTGGGATGTGTCGACGTTCTTCTGGGTTGTAGCAGGGGGCACATTTTTTCCACCTCTCTTTTGTATCAGATTTGCCAGACTTAGAGTAGATATTTCCTAAAGGTCGTCTGAAATGCCTTCAGGTCACTCTGTAAAAATAAGTGTCTAAGTTAGTAAGTTAGAAATATAAAAAGTAAGAGGTACAACTTATGAAAAATGAGACTTACGAAGCTCTGTCAAAGAATCACCCCCCAGGAGCGTTTGAGAGAGGTAGTAGGGGGTCATCCGATGTTCATATTTTACTAGAAGACCCCGCTCCCCCTGATCACCAAGATCCTCAACTTTTTAGAGATTATCCTGGCTAAGCCCAGGATCGGCTTTAGCAGCAAGTGAGACCTTCCCCCATCTCTGAGGGGTCCTTGGAATCGATGTTCCTGCAGGCTCATGTGGACCAAATTCCCATGCCCCGGAGGCAAAGAAATATCGAGGTTTCTAGTTATGGTTTGAGGTCTGGGTAACTAACAACATTTTCTTCTCTCACTTCCTAGCTAAGAAGTTGTAATAGCTAGGGTGGTTTTTGGCAGAGGAAGGGACGTAACAACATGTGAAAACCCTAACTAGAAGGTATGAGTGGTGGACAACCCTCCAAAGGATGATAACCCCAATCATAACCCTTCAGGCGTTAGGGAATAATTATGAAGGGGCTAGATTTATGTGGGATAATATGGCTCTGATAGAAGGGTGGATAGGAAGATGGAAACCCAACTTGAACATCTGCTCATAGAGGCAAAACTCGCCATCTCGGCTGTCAAATTCCCTCTTTCCCCTCAGAGGTTACCTAAGGTTGATGGAAGAGTATATTGAATAGAGGTTCCGAAAACTAGGAGGTCGTACTCACTGACAGAGCTCTCAATATTAGCCGCCTCAGATGTATCTATATCACTCTCCTGACCATCATCATCATCCCCGACAACATCGGCTTGAGCAGGTGCAGGGACCCCGCCAAGAAACCTCTGAGAAAACTCAATAGAGGTGGCGACCGTCAAAGGAATTGCATCAATGGGTGTGGGAATGGTCACACTTGGCCCAATGATTTCAACATCTGAAGACCTACGTGAGGTGATAGCACCATGGTGAGATGAGGCACGACTTAAAACCTCGGCTTCCTTAGGGACCTCACCCTACCTAGGAGAGTAATCCATAGCCTCTTGGAAAAAGTCTACAGACATAGGGTCTGAGGACTCAGACTCAGACTCAGACATTGGTGTTAGTTCAACAGGAACCTCTGCAGGCTCAATAGGCTTGGCTAGCTCAGGGTATATAACCTTCAGAGGTGGAAGGAAGATGGGTCTGAGAGGGAAGGCCTCAGCCCTACGAGCCTCCTCTTGGGATAGTTCTATCTGCCTGATTTTCTCAAAGGTTTTATCATGAAGAGATGTTAACACTTCTATGAGTTGGTATAGATGTCTGAGCATAAGTGAGATGACACTACCCTTGGATTCAAAACCACAAAAAGATAAACAACTTAAGTCAATCTAAGCTAAGGATCAAATTGGGAAGGTGAAAGGTTTTCAAACCAAGACCACTCAAGGACAATATTGCCAGAAAATGCAAAGACTTGCCGAAAAACACAAAACCTTGTCGAAAAATGTAGAAATGACGATTATAACTAAAAATGGAATAAAGAGGATGAAGGTGGTACCTAACTAATCCCAAAATAGAGAAAACGAGGTTTCGAAGGCAAGGGAAGCCCTGAACGACAGCCAACGATAAAGGTTTAAAGTTACAGTCGCAGAGAGAGAACTCAAATGGGAAAATAGAAAAAGGAAATGGAATGAGGAGAGAGAAGAGAGCTTTTAAACTTAAACAATGATGGGAACGAGGTCTAATGACCATCATTGCCCTGGGAAACCCAAAAGTAAGGCCAAAATAACATCGCCTTGGGGCACACGCTTCACTTAAGCAATTTACACGTGTCAAGAAAGCATTGGCACACAGAGAAATTCAACCTCGGCCTAAACTACATACCCCCCAGTCCTCTAATTACATAGAAGACTAAGGGATAGGGGGTGATTGATATGACCAAAATGCACGCTCTTACTCAGAGCAACTAACCTCGACCAGACTCACAACTGAGGTGATCAGAAGCCTATGACAATCATCAGTAATATCGTCTCTCACAAGGTCGGCCCTAGATGACATTGTAGTAACCTCATACAATAACCTCGACTGGTCAACAACCAGGGTTAGCAGGGCCTCATGGGCTCAATCCTCTACCAATATCATCATTGGCCCTAGCCGATGTTGCAGTCACCAGCCGAAATTAGCATGTCTCATGGGGTCAATCATCTACTAACATCATCATCGGCCCTAGCCAACGTCACATCTCATACCTAACCTCGGCCAGCTCACTTGACCTGAGTTTATTATGGATATTAACCTTGGACAAAGCAACAGTCGGACTTCACCAACCTCGTAGTCTTCCAGGCCGAGGTTGCACCAGTCAAGGACACAAGGTCGAGCATTTATAAATTTATGCAAAGTAAGGAATGCGTGGACAAAATTATTTATAACCGAACCAATCCCCTAACGTGAGGGAATATTTCATCATCATCCTCTACATGTGACAGTGACAAATGGCTTCACTAGATTGGCTAGATCATCACATGCATGCTCATTGCATGCTTGGGGGGTACATTACACCCCCCAAACACTATATATACTTGTCTTCTCCTACCTTGTAAAGGGATCCATAAATATAAACCCTAGGCAAACTCTGTTGCACTAACAGTAGAGAGAGAAAGTTGAGTGATTGTATTACTAAGGACATTAGAGCCCTCTTCTGATAGTGACATTTACACTCACCTGGACAGTGGACGTAGGCAATTGCCGAACCACTTATATTGCTGTGTTCATCCCCTTCTCCTCACCTCCTACATATATATATATATATATATATATATACTCTCCTGCGCTGCCATTGTTGGATCTTGTCAACACCTTATCTGGTGGTGCTGTTTCAAGCATCATTAGTTATTAAGTTAGGAAATAGATAAATCACTATAGAGGATAAACTTCTCAAATCTCAAATTAATGTTCTCTCAAAAAATGGATTTCTAGTGAGATTTGGGCTGAGTTTGGATTTCTAGTGAGATTTGGGCTGAGTTTGGATTTCTATTAAGTTAGGTTTAGGTTTAGGATTTCTAGTGAGATTTGGGCTGAGTTTGGATGAACTTTTCTGAGCACGAAGGCAAAATGGAAAATAAAGAGAAAATGGATTTTTTAAACCTATTTACATGGTTTAATGATTGATCACATTTTCCCACACTGTCATCATTTGGGCATAACTTACCAATCCATGTCTGTAACTGTCACCCTTAGGCAACACGCCAACCCACATGATGACTGTCAGGTGTCCAATTAAGAACTCGTGTCCTACATTTACGGCCTGCCATTAAAAGACATCTCAACCCTCAATTAAGAAGTCTTATCAGTATAGGGGTCAGACATTTTCATCCCTTAGCCTTCCACTCACATTGAAGACTAAGGGCTAGGGGCGATTGATATACATAAATGTATCCTCATTATCAGCAAGCTTCACTATGACACCCCACTTTAAATAATAACGGGTGGCCAACCCTATACTAAATTAAAACAAGAATCTCAAATGGATCACTCCTAGCATAACGTGACAAAACAAAAATAAATAAGGCTAACTACCCAAAACTATAAAAGCGGATGCCAAAATTAGTATAAAATATACAATGGATATCAAACCAACAATGAGAATGACTATTAACATGAATAAAGAATATACATGCTCAAGATGATGAAAGGACATACTCTCAATACATCATAAGTACATACAAAATTATGCCCGAATATGCTGTCGGGTCACATACAATATAACATCCATACGGAAGAAATATAAAATGCTACATATAACTCTTGGGTATAAACCTGGTACACAACATGAATCCTATCTAGATTTTCAAAGGAATAGAAATCGACTACCATCTAAATCCCGCCACAGTCCGCAACTGTTACGGCTCCCAAGACTCTGGATAGAAAAGCATCCGGTATCCATGCGGTAGGACACCTGTAGTAAACACTTTATATATATATATATATATATATATATATATATATATATATAGCAAAAGATAAATATAAACGGGTCAGAGCCCGAGGTGTAAAAATATTTGCAGCAAGTGTGTTAACCGTGCATAATAAATATAAATGCACTATTTCATAATTAAATTGGAGTCGCACTCTCGTGAAACCCCCAACTCACCTTTCATCTATAGTGCGCACCTAATCGTGTCCTGGAACCTTAATTAAGTTACCCCACCCACTTAAGGACAACCTACCTTACCATACACACGGCCTATACTCGCATGACCTGCCATCCTAATGTAACCCAAGAATCCTTTCCATTCTAATCACACCAAAATATAAATTTCACATATATGCCTTACTAGGCTCTCGTGATTCCATTTATTAACTGAAACCAATTATAAGTCTTAGTACGTTACACATGAACATTAGGTTTCAATATAAGAGTTTTATTCTCTAAACAACATACATTCAAGTACTAAGGACAAAACTTCTCTTTACTCTCTACATTGCACTACGTTTCGTGCATGGGGCGTCTCACAAAGCGAAATCCAAACAAGGAACCCCCCCGATACCCTACTCCTTGACAATGTTGATCGTAGGGATCCATTATGTCTTCTACACAAAACCTATTACTGCAACTATTTAATTATAGAGTACTATATATAAGAACATAATTAGAATCTCTATCTAACTCCTTGGGGTCGTTATAACCGCAATTTTCTCTTAGTACAATCCTTCGACCCTGATAAATTAGTACACCGAAATCACACAAGATGTACACCATAGAAACTCCATATCCTTTTCACCTATAGGATAGTTAAATATATATTTAATCTAAATATATATATGCAATCATTCATTCATATAACCACGTATACATAACACACATAATCTACACTTTGCAATACACATAACATAAATGGTTATAGGATACCAAAATACTGCACCATGCTATCATCTTCCAGGAATTACTCACTTTCTCCCGGGTTCACCAACTATCGAACAATTATCACAATGCCATGGCGACAAAATCAATCCTAACGTATGGGAAACGGTCATAGTTCCTACCGAAAAGTGACAACGACTCATACCCAAGACTTCTCACCCCTAAAATAAAATCACACAAATAAAAATGGACGACTATGACCTGGGGACTATCCCCACCCTGCTCCTTAAGCCAGGGGCTCACCCTCATCGTGAAACTTCCCATGATAACATGTGCCGGGTATGCTTCACACATTAAGTATATATATCATTCACACTATATAAATACATCCATACGATCACATCATATAATCAAACCATCACACACGGTATCGATATTTTTGCCATAAGTACACACATATATACATATCTATACATACATATATATATATATATATATATATATATACATGCCATCTCTCGTCCATATGAATGAATTTTTGTAAACTCGGCAATAAGCGTACATAATCCTCAATATATTAGCCGTCGTTCCAAGCGTATTAACCTAATTCGTTATATAAATACGATCCCTCACTTGAAGCATATTCATCCATTACCCCTTTGATATGAATAGTATTCCAATATATCCAACATTAAGGTTATCAACCCAAAGTTTAATGTATGTAACAATCACTACTCATCCTATCTATATACGAAAGCATATCGATATATTTAGTAATAATTCCGACTATTGGTATACACCTATCTAATAGTCTGCAAACCTTAAGTTTCATCCTAGATTTATTCCATGATCCCATCAAATATGGGAATCTCCATTATTAATCACACATAGAAATATAGTAACTAGCCCGACAAACATTACATCACAACCTATGCTAATTGATAGTACAGTCCAATCGTTCTCAATTATGCCTACGATTCAATTGCTCATACGAACACTTAACATCTAATGTACATATCCATCATCATACCTCGGAATATATATCATTAATTGCACACAAATGGGTAATAACTATCTCTTCTAGAAGTACACACATAATAATTCTATTAGGTAATCATCAAAAGCATATACCGCAATACCACTTGACTTCAAACACACATCAGCAAAAATGGACTATCTCTACAATTTATAAACTATTTCAGGATAGCCCACCACCACCGTATTAATATAATCCGCCTGTCATTCAGTCCCACAATCATTTCCTTACTAATAGAGGCATCCCACCCTCATAATCCATTTCTAACATAAGTTCGAAAACCCCTATTCATCCTAAGGCAAAAATCCCTTAATATTATATCATAACCCTCCATAATAAGACCATTAAGAAGGCCCCTAAAAATAAAACCCAAAAGAAAAGGGGGGTAAGAGAAAATCCCATTCTTGGGCTAAAAACAGAGGACCGGTCGGTTGGCCCCAGACCCCCTGTCGACCGCGGTTCTAAATTTTTCCCTACGAAGAATGCAGTAGGCTTTTCCTTTGAGGCGCGGTCAACTAGCCCCCTGGCCGCGGTCGACCGACCATACCAGATATCTTGGCCATTTTCCAGTTTTGAACAAAACCAAACTCTTCAAACACCCAAAATATTATCATCCAACCCTCAATCTTTAACTCAATCATATTCCTCACATCAAAACCCAACCTACATCTCATCTCATTAACTTGAATACCATCAATCCCATGTATAAACATCAAATTCAAGTTTTAGTCTCAAAAATTTTGGTTTTAACATATAACCAAAAAATCCAATTCTTTTATCGACAAATTATGAAATGAAATACACAAATGAAATATTTAGCAAGATTAAACACTTGCCTCGAAATTGTAGAGGTTGAATCACCCCCGAAATCGCGTACGGGTCGGAAATCTCCAAGCTTCCCCCCCCTCTCTCTCTCTCTCTCTCTCTCTCTTCCTTTCTTCTTTCTTTCTTTCTTTCTTTCTTTCTTTCTTTCTTTCCTTCCTTCTTTCTCTTTCTCTCTTTCTCACAAATGAGATTGGCTGATTTCGTAAGCCTCTTAAACCTTTAAAACACAACTCCCAGTTTTTAAATGATAATACACACTTTAAATGACTCGTTTACTCCAATTCGAGTTAAACTAACTTAAAAATATTTCGGAACTGAAATAAAACCCAAGGACAGTCATTTTGACAATCTCGACCTATTCGAAATTAATGACGCACTCAGAATCATCATCTGGAATACTTTATAACGTCATAAATTTTTGGACCTCAATTTCCAAGTTTAAAATTCTCCAATTTAAATAAATTTTAATTCTCCCCAAAATTTAATTTCTCAGTCCCAAAATAAATGTGTATTACACTCACCTCATCCGAGTAAACCCTTACTCACTCTTCAAGTTAGACAAATATGGGTCCGTCTGGAGCGACCCTTCATCAACAGTATCGATCTCATACCAATATTATAGGTCGAGACCTATTATCTTGCCCATCAAAATCTCACCAGTCTCATCTCGGCTTTGTACCACTGAGACAATAGTGACCATACTTCAATCCAACTCAATAGTTATTTATAAGGACATCGAACGTGTTAGTCTTGATCGGGCTGAGATGTCTTAAGACAACATATATCTCACATATAACATGAGTTTATATCATGAATTGTCCATGTGGACATGCCGTTATAACAACATTTTCATGAGAACATGAGGGAACATTGCATCATCATGACATATTTGTGCCTGGGATAGATAGCTGGATCGAGTTGGAAACTTCACCCTGGACATGCCTATTACATGCTTGGGGGTACAGTACGCTCCCCAAGGATTATAAATACTTGTCATCTTCTTCCTTGATTCGGAACCCTAACCCAAGCTCTGTAAAACCTACTTTAGAGAGATAAAGTTCTAGAATTGTACTTAAAGCCATTATAGCACTTTTTTAGTATAAAAACACACAAACACATGCACAGTGGAGTAGGCCAATGGCTAACCACTTACATGATTATGTCCATCCTCTTATCCTCATATCTTTCTATATTACTTTAGCTACTCTTATCTCCATTTTTGTAGATTTACTAGATTGAGCTCATTATAAGTTTAAGTGTTGATATCTCTGGTATAATCACATGTTTTGACAGTCCACTTATTCTCTCTCTTAAAGTTTACATATAAATAAGATGTTGGGAAAAGTTTGAAGGCATGTTTAAGTCATCATACTTTTAGAGAATCAAGAGTGTTAAGATTCGTAAGTGTTTACTCGTTATTCTATATTCTCTTAATCCGCCATTGTGAGTAAAATTTTGAAAAAACTGTTTACTTGACCTTTAATTGAAAGTTAAATTTTAAGTAAACTCCAAAAAATATACTCTTTGAGTGAAATTCCTTTCAAAAACACTACACAATAAGTGTAAAAAAGATTTCAATTTGGATGTTAGATTTGGTAGATAGATTTCCTTAGGTTTTTAAAAATAAAACCTATACTAATTCTTTAATTAGAAACCACAACATAAAAGTATTGAGAACAATCCGAGAAAGTTTGACACTAGGTTTTTTAACGTGGTAAAATCCCAAATTAGTGAAAACATCCACGGTGACCTCTACACCACAAAATAAAAATCCACTATAATCAAATAACAGATACAAGATTACAAGCATCCAAACATGCAATCAAGATCCTCATCTAAAGAAAATAAATATACCAACATGAGCTTTTCTCTCCAATGCTATTTTTTTTTATCTAGATTTGACCTTCCTAGTAGTTTCCTTGCTTTAGTACTTGCTCCATGTTCCTAGTTGCTCAATCAATACAAAATCTCTCAAATGAACCACACTTTAACTAGGTGTTCATGTGAGAGTGTAGTAATTGTGATGTGAACTACATCCAAGATGCTACTCACGTCTATCAAGAGATTTATACAAATAAATCCTAATGAATTACAAAGAATCTATATTATATGCTGAGATTTCAGTTTTGTCTTTGAAAATTAAACTTATTAAACAAACATAATATCTCATATCTAAAATAAATCTTTCTAACAAACAGATCAAATGTTTCAAAACACTTATTTATGCAGACACTAATTTTACAAACTGTGAAACTGAGTTTTATGAAACAACATTTTTAGATCTGAAATATTAGTGATTTCAAAAATCTCTTTTTCAAGAAAACTTGAAATAGAGAGTGGATCTAAAAAATATAGACCTAGATCCAATAGAGAAATGGTAACAGATACCCTAATAAACTAAGTGATATGTATCTCTTAGTAAATCTTACAATTTCAAAAGAGAAATGATAGATCTACTCTAAGATTAGGTTCTTAAGAGAGATTTAGAATGAAGAGATTCTTCAAAAAACAGGCAAACACAAAACCCTCACGAAAACCTAATATTTCTATTTCTCAATATTGGAGGTTTTATGGTGTATATAGGACAATGGAGTATGTGTTTGGTTTTATGAGAAAACCTAAAGATTTATAACTTTCGAACACTGGTTTTCTCTCTCTCTACCACTTCTCTTTTCTCTCTCTCTATTCTCCCTTATCTATTTTTTCCTCTCAAAATGACGAACTGTCAATGTTATCAAATGCCTTAACCTAAGGCTGTATTTATACTAGGAATAGTAGGATCTAGATGTTCGAAGCAAACGAAAGCCTGAGATTGTTTGGACAGTTTGAATTCTAAATCTAAGGGTTATAAATGAACCGCACAAACTAACACTCTCATTGTTCCATTCTAGTGTCACAAGGATTACTAGGGATAACATGCAGATCATTGATTATCTTTGATCTAATGGTTACCAATTAATCAATGGTATGAGAGAGTAAAGAAATGCATACTGAACCAGTAAGGAACATAATCGTGGGACAATTCCGACAGTTGTAAAACGCGTGTTTTGAGAGTTTTAAAAATATAATTTTCATCCCAAAAATTATGTGCCGATTTTATATTGGAAATTTTATAGTAATAATACTATTTCTAATTCCGTCCACGAAATTGTAAAACCAATACTTTAAATGTTTAGAAAATCATTTTAAATGTTTTAAAAATGTTTAAAAAATTCCTAAAAATATCTGAACACTTGTACACACACTCATACACATACATGCATGATTTATTTCCTATAGTGTGTTCAGTGCAATATTATACTTCCCTTTATGGTTGAGATGATGTTCTTGGACAGGATCAAATGTTGATGAAGCTTTGCAAACTATGGAGAAGATTGTTAAAAAATCTAACCTATTTTGTCCCCATATCCAAACTAGTTCGAACTCCTATATGATACAGACTCAAATGAGTTATCCATATAGTGTGTTCTTAAAATCTATTGCTAGGATCATTTTGAGTTATTTGGTACATTATATACCTTGTTGAAGCCTAAATCAGTGTTTCGGAATCCTTAGATAAGTCGATCAGTTATTTCCTATGTTCCTTATACCTATTGACAAAGGCTTCAAGGACCTTAGACTCCCTTGGACAAAGTCCAATAGGTCAAATAGATTATATTCACCATTTTATGATCTAATAAAACATACACCACCCTTTGAAACTAGACGTAAGATCCAAAAACTGAGGTTCAAACTTCTTTAAATACTTGTCTCACACTCGGACACTCCCTTCTTTTACCCATCTGAGGTCCAGAAGGGAGGAATTGTTGGGTTTTAGGTATAATTTTGATACCCACCAATATATCTACAGATGTGCGAATGAGAGCACTGTTATGGGTCCAGGTATTCATAATTACGACTCCTCTGGGGAATTCTCCTAAGCGAACTAGACTCATTCTAATGTAGATTCATTTTCACTTCAACATGTTATTTGTGAACATTCCTCTATATCCAATTATTTTACTACTTGGTCTTTTAGATACCGACGAGATAAAAAGACATTAGTACTGCATGCTCCCGTATGGATAAGATTACATCCAAAGAATCCCTTGAAACTCATTTATGATATATATATATATATATATATATATATATATATATATATATATATAATATCAAGTGAAATTTGGATCTTACAAGAAATAAAAGACTTTCCATGAGAATCAAACTAGTTCACTGCATAACATATGGATATCACTACACACCTTATCACCCTGAGGAAGCTAGTGAAAGGATTTGTGATTACCCAATATCGGTCCTTAGCAAAATATTCTGTTATTCTTGGCCTCATACGCTCGGTGTAGGCAGAATGATATGTTTTATATGAACATCACGTATGTACCTATCCAATGTACTGTCCACAAGAGGTATATATGGATGTTCAATTCATGTACATTCGGGTATATGAAAACAACCTTGTCATATGTACCTCAAAGTATATTGTAAGGGGTCATAGCCAAATAAGGTAGCCTTCAGCCACATGAAAAGCTTTGCATAACCTCATGCAGTCAAAATTTTAGACATAAGAAAATAATAACAAAAACTATGAGATTATCCAAACGGAGATATCTCTCAAATAAAATCAGATCCCTCAAGAAAGTTTCCTAAGATAGGTTAGAACTCAGGACTCTAAAAGTTCACTCACTCTTCTCAGTCTCAAGACCGGGGATACAAGTTGAGTGGGGAGTTCCATAGGAAATGGGACATAACCTTGACTTACTAAAATGTATATTCATTATTGCTTGAACTCATGTTTGTCCTCTCTAGAGTGATACCTAGTTAAATTTATAGCTTTACATTTCCCATGAAATAATGGCTTATGTCTGGGTAAAGGAAGAAATTCGCATCTCTCAAACTCCTATACCTTATAGTCCTATCAACATCCAAGCAGATGAAACAGTGTCACTAGCTAATATCTGACCTAATTTAATCGTTTTAAGGAGGAAATGGCTACCTTGAGCCAAGAGAAAGTTTCTCTCCATAACCGATTGGGAAATGCTATAGAACAAGGGAAACACTTATATCTTATGAATGTCATACCTCCACCTGCTATATTCAACATTTTTAATAACCCAATGGTAGCCATTAGTGGAAGTTTCATTGTTGCCAACACAATTGAGTCCCCATTGGATCCAGGTGACCTCAGAATGGAGTTGTAATCACTCTAAAATAATTTTTGATAACTCTGACTTGTTTACAATCTCATTGACAATCAATTCTTGTCCTTCTTCTCGAATTCTAGGTAACCCGACATAATTATAATGCTTAACATTGATTTTTTTTAGGAATAGGATCGTCCACTTTTTAACTCAATATTTACATCGGACATATGTTAAGTTCTAGGGCCTTCCAAGGAAGTATTGGCTTAAATGTTTGGACACGCCTTATTCGGAGGAGCACTTAAATGGTTCATGTCTATAGGCGATGGATAATCCACAACATAGAGTGACATCTAAAGGGAGTTGGTAAAGAAGTACAAGAATAACGAAAAATTGGAAATCACTCGTTAAGATTTAAAAATGATGAAAAAAGAGATATGGGAACACCAAGGCATCTTCATTGATTAGTTGAGAGCTAAAACAACCCCAAAGGAATCCAACCCTATGAGAAAGAGAATGTGTTCATTGTGAATAAAACTTATTTTGACCTTACCTTTATCAACTCAAAGCCCAACATTTAACTCTCTTCAAGTCCCAGGTGGATGTAGGATCTCAACTTGAGGATGCCCATATGGACCATCCACTAAAGATCAAGACATAAACTCGAAATAAAATTCCTCATATCTCGACTTGGAAAAATGATAAAAAAATTCTACAACTGTCAATTTTTTTTCAAGAGACAAGACCTTTACTAGCATTATTAAATCCCAAAAGGGTCTGATATCCATTTAATCCTCTGTATGAACCTATAAGTACCATCAATAGAGATCTCAACAAGAAGGGTTTTTTGTAGCCCAAGGATCCAATACCTCTACCCATTGTTTGCTAGAAAATTCTAAATAGACTTATATCATGAATACCACCAGATTATTGGAAACACACTCTAGAAAGATGTTGGGTTTTAAAACGTGACATCCAAGAGTTGACTAAGTAGGGGAAAATAATAGTGCCCACCAAACCTAATACCTTACCATAATTCAGGAGTCAACTCCATTATTATGGAATGAAATAGTGAGGCTCCATCCCTTTTGATCAAGACATCTACCATAAATAAGAAGACAAACCTAGATTGGTGAGTTTAGTCAATTAACAAGTAGAATATGTAGCGTCGACTCAGAAACACATGGATCTCATGGTCCAAATGTTAGAAGGCCTGAAGGTGATAAATCGATATCCCTTAGATTTTGATTTATACCATTTGATATATCTCATATTTAAAGAAAATTCCAATCTTCTCATGACATACACAATCCACGTGCATGAAATCCTATATGAACATTGAGAAGTCATGTATGATAAAGAACACAAAGTAGCTGGTTATATATGCAAACTCAAGAATAAAGATGTCATCCTCACTCGATAGGGAAAATAATTTGTAGTGGAAGACAATAAAGAGTCTTGGGCATGGTCTACTAGAAAAAACTCAAAAGTAGAATAGTTATCGAAAAAAGATCTAATATTCCACTTTGAAGATCTTATTATCTCCCAAGTTATTAAAGAAGATAACCATGTCTACATTTTAGACTTTAACAAAATAATGGTAGAGTTCTCGATGCTAGATTGGGTGTGTGTAGAAGTCAACCACCTCCCCTGACTAGGAAGGTTTTATATGGACCCTTCACTTAATCAAATCCCATGTGGAAAAAAGGGTGAGGACAAAGGAAAAGAAGTTATCAAAGAAATATCGCTAGAAAGAGTCGAATAAAAGAAAAGATCTTAGAACAAATGAAAAGGACTCAAACCAATAACTTAATATGGAGATTTCTTCTGTCATCACAACCTCATAAGGACTTCATACTAAAAAAAATTGGTCATAAATTAGTACCTATCTCCTTTACTCCGTAAGAACTCATCGAAACTACATGAAGTTTGAACTTCACAATGAACATATCTTTCTCATATGAAGAACTGGAAATGGTTGGAATATGCCATAACGTGCCTATGAACGTCAGTATGAACATCAAAGGATAAAAGATCACTATCTTCCTCATAAAAAATAGATTGACACTTTATGTATGCCCTATGAGAAGGACCAAGTATCTTAGAATTAAGCACGAGGACCTCACAATAACAACGTAAGCTATAAGAGCCTATAAAAATATCATAAGAGAATTCATGGGTTCAATTAAACTTGAACTAAGGATTGATATGCTTGATTTCCACATAGAGTTTTAGGTAATTGACATACCCACCTATTTCAATCCCAATTGGGTAGGCCATGGACCCATGATATCATGGGGGTGGTTGGTTCTGTGGATAAAATTTGATCACTATATTAGGAGATGCTGACTTATTGAAGGGAGAAGGAATAATTACTTCAGTAATAGAAATTCAACACGAACGTGGGGATATATACAATAGTGGATTTCAGTTATGTCCTGTAAGTTATCTCCACTAAAGTCAAAAATGAATTTCATAGCCCCACTTCGAGTATGGATACTGTAATGTTACATATATAATAAAAATATAAAGTATTTATCGAGAATGGGCCTTATGAGAAACCAAAAAGGGATTAGTGAGCCCATCAAGGCCCCCCAATAATCATACACTAAGGGGATAAGGAATAAGCCCAAGTGGAATGACTCCTGAGCCAGGGAACGGATAACCCAAATTTAAAAAATAATAATTTAGGGATGCGCATATCCCTTACTATACTAATCTCAATGGAATCTTTGTCAAAGAAGGATAATATTTTCTTTTTTATAGATTTTCTGAACCATAGGTGGACACTTTTTTTGAAAATCAAATTCTAGGATGAGAAATTTTCTTTGAGAATAGCCTTACATGGGTGGAAATTAAGGTACATGAGATATATGATCTGAATGGAAAACTAGGAAAAGTATATGAAAATTAGGACCCTATCGAACACATGAGGACACCAAGATCTTTCGTGAGGTAATAATGGAAGACGAGAAGAGTTGTATGTTCTGCCACCTACCAACTACCAAGGAATCCTTTAAAAATGAGATTGCCTAGGTACTTAAAAAAGAACCGTTTGCTACTATCTATGATCTGTTCTTTAAGGAGAAGGCCCTTGAGGATAATTATTTCGATGTACTAGACCATGTCAACCCCTTTATTGATTAAATAAACTTAAAATTTGAGTAACCTAGTGTGCAAAATTTCAATGATAATGAATGTGAAAATCAAAATAATGAATCTACATTAAATAAATAAGAGTGAGAAGACAACCTAAAAGAGATTATAAATAAACAATCCAATCACGTGTAACTTGTCAATGAAACGACAACGGCCAAGACAGGATCTCAAAAAGAGATATAGGAGATCAATATAGGTTCCTTCCATAGACGAAAAAAAGCCCAAATTATTCAAACTTATCAAGGATCATATTAACATCTTTGCATGGTCCTCTGCTGATATGATAGGAATTAACCGTGAAATTTTTGTCCACTGCATACTAATGTATCTAGACAACAAACCAATCAAGCAAAAGCTACGTAAACTCAAACCTGAGTTATCCCTCAAAGCCAAAAAGAAATTAATGAAACAACTTATCATAGGCTTTCTAAGGGTGGTCGAGTAACCAACATGGTTATCCAACATTGTGCCATTCAAAAGTTAGGAGGGAAGGTAAGAATGTTAATAAACTACATGGATGTAAACAAATCCATTCCCAAATAAGACCACCCTTTGCCAAATATTGACATGATCATCGACAACACCACCGATCATGCCTTAAAATCCTTTGTGAATGTATTTTATGTTATAATTACAGCAATATGCACCCAACAGATCAAGAAAAAGTGACGTTCATTATCCTTTTAGGGAAAGTTCTATTATCCAGAATGCCGTTTGGCCTAAAAAATTCTGGCGCTACTTAATAATGAGGACTTAGCACTTTTATTCATCACATGATTCACAACTAAGTCAAAGTATAGATCTTAAGCATTATATTCAAGTTAAAGACACACAAAAGGCATCTGATATCCTTAAGAAAATTATTCTAATGGCCAAGGGTATATCAAATGTGTTTGAATCCTCGTGAGTGCACATTTAGAGTGACCAAAGAGAAATTCTAGGCCTCCTAAGTAGCGAAAGAGGAATTAGGGTGGATCCTAAAAAGTTCAAGTCCATCCTTGAGATTCCACGTCAATAAATAGAAAAGGAAGTCACGACCTTTTTGGGATGCCTCTAATATATCATTATGTTCATGTGACACCGCATGAAATTTAATAATAGAATGATCGGGTCTAATACAAAATCACGGGAATAAAAAAATTAAATATCATACTAAGCATGATTGTAATATAACTTAATGCATAAAATAAATAACTGGAACACACCATATGTGAATCATATAAATATGATATTGAACCAACCAACAATACTTGTAATCGCGTAACTACACATGTAACAATGCAAATTAAATTACTGAAATGATCTCAGGGTGGAGGTGACACAACTGCCTATGTCCTTAAAATTAAAATCAATACTAAAGCTAACAACAAGCATATTAAATATAAGAATATGATGGAATTTGGGTCTACAATATAATGACATATTGTATTTTAATTATTTTTGAGTTATCCCATCCCAAACAACCCTAGGTATTATATACGTCTAGTCCTAAATCCAAGTGAACCCCATGATTATATATTATCCGTTTCAATTAAGTATTCATAATTAATTCTTCGATTCATCTCAAATATAAATGTTTAAACATAAAGCACATGTCTACGTGTATTTAGAAATATCTATTATTTGTACCCAATTATTATATACATAACTATTGAAGTTCCAAAGTGGCACTATCACATGACGCTGGGTAATCCCGTCTCGCTATCTTAGGATTTTGAAGTGGCTCCGTCACCCGGACCAGGGTATAACTCTTGTCTATTTATCGGAGTATCGAAGTGGATCAATCGCCCGACAAAAGGTAATCCCGCCTCTCTCTATTGGGATTCAAATTAGGTGTAGTTGCAAGACCTTGGGTACTATAATACTGTAGTGCTCACCGTTGTACAATCCAATCTATAATCCATCTCTATCAGGGTTTCAAAGTTTTTTCGTCGCACAGACTATAAGAATATCCCTTCTAGGATGCCTCTCTTATGTATACAGAATCAATATATCACATACAATGTAAAATACAATTATACACCTTTCAATAAGTATATCAATCTTATTTTTTTTCCATATAAGTTTTCATGATAGATTAGAGGTCTCAAATCAGTATCTAAAATTTCTAAGTTTCCCAATTCAATTTAAACTTCCATCTCTACCAAATTAAGAAACAAATTTACAATTCTTCCTTGGTTGTGCCCATGACCCTAAAACCTTTCCGTCAGCATGGCCCATGTGCACGGACCAAAATTATGGCCATTCAAATGGGGAAAATAAAAAACTCTTCGGGTTTCAGTCCTTCTTCAACCCATGTCTCCTGTTACGACCCGTCTATCTAGAATCACCATTAACTGCCTAATTAAAGGTTTTGCCACTTCCCTTTTGCCTTAAATTGTACTATAAACTTCATAAAAACTAAACAATATACCATTTCTTATATGCTTAGTTGATTTATATAAAATTTAGAACTATATCTCAGATCTAAAGACATATAAACTTTGAATTTAATTTCTTTAAGAAATCCCAAAGTCAACCTAATTCATGAATTCATAAGGGGGATTTTCCTCCATTATGTAAATATAATATAATATTGATATCAGTTTGACCATATACTTCAGTTTCATGAGGAATTTTAATAATTTCAATTCATGTATAGAAACATTATTTTTCTAATTAAATTGAATCTAAAATTTGTTATTGAACCATCTAAATAAATTATTTCTTTGTTTTGATTTATAATCCATTGCACAACTATATTTTAACACAAAAAATAATTATATTAGTATACAATGTAAACTTGCCTACAAATTGAAGTAGGATGAACTCTAATTGCAAAGCCTCAATTCTCCTTTTCTTCAATGCCCAATTGCCCTATTTTCTTATTCTCTAAGTTTCCTGCCTCATCTTTCTCTAGGGTTTCCTTTCTCAATTGTTAAAATTATTCCTAAAAATAATAATATCCCTTTTTATAAATTTAACCACAAAATTTAGGTGACCCATTAAGCCCAAAATCATTTTTAATTAGTCTATAGTCTTGCCTAAACATTATACTATCCCATGGGGCTTGAAACCCATTATTTTATGTCATAATACAACATTATAAATGTCACACACATCAACCCTAAAGTATCAAACCAACTTCTTAATATTCTAATTTGTACGAGTCCAAAAAATCAATATTCACTATAAAATTATTTAGTTACTAAATAATTATAAATTCATTCTTGTGTATAAAGTCATATTTTAATTTCGAATAAAATACACATAACACAACACATATGGAATTATAATTAGTGAAATCACATGTCACCACAGGCACATATAATCATAAATAATAATTTCAGCATTTAATTAATGCAATAAATTACAAATTATAGGGTATTAGATTCTTTCCCCCCCAAAATAAGGAATTTTGTCCTCAAAATTCAAATTCGTTAAACTCCTACTTGGAATTCTAAGAATATCTTGCCTGTAGCGTCCTCTTCCTCTATACATAATCTACTCATCTTATGACCTAATATACACCAAGATCTCTCATCATAACTAACGTTTGGCTAACCATCAGTCAACTAGCCCAAACGCTAGTATACTAACTTATCCCACAAGGACTTCCTCTGTTGTGAACCCATATCAACATCGTGTTCGCATTGAGAGTGATAAGGTGTGGTCAAATGATATCATCCCCACCCTATCCACTAGTATGGGAAATAACCCATACATTGGAGTGCCAACTTCACTTTGCAATCTGACTTTGCAATATCTATCCCGAGGAGGTCTTTAAATGTATCTGACCTTCCTCTTAGGCTGCCAAATCATATTATCATTAGTCACACAAGATCTTTAATCTACTCCGGCAATCTTTATGCACCTTATTATGAACACCACTCTTCCCGAGGATTCACGAATCCATTTGCACACACAAACTTGTTAACTCTTGGATCTTAATCCATTTTGTCAATTTAACTCAAATGATTCCATTTGATTACTTGTACTCATTACAAATACTGAACCCTAATGAAATTCAATGGTTCCACTCTCTCACTTCTATATTGGGATGTCGAATATTGCAATTCTTTGAATGCCTTCGATGTTCTACCTTATATACTATGATGGAGCCCTTCTCGACACAGGATATACCAATAGTTATTTCACTTTATTAACCATACAAATTCCTCAATATATTGTACATCCACTTGCACTTGCCTTGTCCAAAACTACGTTCCATAGTTTGGGACCTTCTGGCATCCAATTTCTCTTAGAAATTTACCTTTTACATTTATTAACATACAAAGGGACTCTTACAAGTTACAACCCCCATTAATTCCCTTTGTAAAGTTTCCCACGTGAGCCCAAACCTAACTTAACTCCAAATTCAGATGTAATGATCACCGCAGCTATAAATTCTTCTGCTTCATCAAGAGGTGATCATTAAAACCAATGACGAACTCATCATAAAAAGGAACTTATATATAAATGAATGAACATGTCATTGATGCGCGATAACCAACATTTATTTCCCATCATGACTTGGTCAGCTCCTTTTAAGGTTACAGACATATACCTGAAACACATCCTATATAAGGATAAAGGCTACTACTGGTAACTCCAGATCGTGAGGGGGGTAATTATCCTCACGAGGTTTAAGCTTTTAGAAAGTAAAAACTATAAGCCTATTCTACTGTATCGATACATCTCTTTATCCCTGGAGTGATGCTTCTATATATTCTAAGTACATAAAGACACCACATGGTAATGTGAGGTTGAGCGCATCAATGAGATTCTCCTTGAGATCCTTAAATTCTATTTAGAAATCTATGATCTAAACAGTGATACCCCCTTTCGAGTGAGATAAATCAATGTCCCTCACATATTTGAGAACCCTCTTGTAGTATCCCACTAAACCTAAGTAAATCCTACCCTCTATAGGTTTCATGGGATGTCCCTAATTCATAACTATAGATACATTACTAGGATTCACCAAAACCTATGGCATAACATGGTCTAAGAAATTTACCACTCGAATATAAAATTCACACTTAGAGAACTTCATGTACAACTTATTGTCCCGTAGTATTTTCAAAACCAATTATAAATGCTCAATGTGTTAATCATTCGATCGAATATACAACATTCGATCGAATATACACTAGAATGTTGCCAATAAATATAATTCTAAACTAATTCAGGATTGGTCAAAAAACCCAATTCATCATGTCCATGAATTCTACTAGCACATTGGTTAACCCAAATATCATGGTTCCGAACTCACATGCTATGTATCGCATTAAAATCATTCTTCAGAATGTCTTCCTCTAGAATATGTAACTGGTGATACCTTGAGTGAAAGTTAATCTTTGAGAAGAATGAAGCACTCCTTAATCAGTCAAATAAACATTTGATATGTGATAATGGATACATATTCTGTATCACTACCTTATTCATTTCTCGATAGTCCACGCATAATCGGGATGAATTATCCTTCCTCTTCACAATTAAAATTCGGGATCACTATACAGACGTTTTTCATCCATATGATCTATGGGTTGAAAACTACCGAACCTTCTCATCTGAAACACTTATTTCTAATGAAGCCATCCAGTACGGTGCCATCACAATGGGCCTAGTACCTAGTTACCAATCTATAGAAATTTTTATCTCTCTCACTATTGGTCATGCTTTTACCTCATCCAATAAGTTTGTAAACTCATGGACGATAAATATCGAGTTTAACGATGCGGTCACTTCCTTAGATGAAGTCACATATATGTAATATAAGTGTGTGCAAGACTTCCCTTGATCCTACACAAAGTTATAATAACATCCCCTACTCGAAAATGGCAATCACAAAATCCTACCCCCGGTAGTTAATATAAGCATAATAATGATGCTATGAAATCACGACTTAAATTTGTATGTGCAAGTCAAGCTCAAAATGATATAACAATGGAGACATAAATGCAGGTATGACAATAAGAGAAATAGATGTGGAAAAGAGTAAGACACTGTGATATATGTGGTTTAACCTTGGTCTACTCCACTATACATGGTGTTTGGTATGTTTTGTATTAACTATGGACCTCTAATGGCCCAGAATTACAACTCTCAAGCAATTTCTCTTTCCAGAATTATTTTATAGAGATTAGCTATTTTTTTTTATTCAGGATCCCCCAAGGACGATGATGGACATTCCTTTTATAGCCTCGGGGGTGCATAATTCTCCCCTCAAGCATGCCAAAGATGTTCATGAGGTAACTGCTCTATTGAGATGATTCCACTTGTGAAGTATATAATGACTGGATATTCCCTTAGGTGAGGGGGAAATCTTGTTATAATGATATGTCCATATGGTATGTTGTCCTGTAATTCACTTATGCCATACATGGTATAAATTTCATCCCTAGTGATCCCGACTAGGTAGAGAATGACATAAAAGACTTTCCTTGTAAACAGTTACGAAGCTGAGTCAAAGTGTAGTCTCGGCTTGCTAGGGTGGCACAAGGTCGAGACGAGATTACAAGTTTGTCTTCCGTGTGGATGATCATCAGACTATTGAGTATGACCTTGGGTCGGTTGACGGGTCTTATCCACATTATATTATTATAAGGTCGAGATAATAGAGGTAACCTGCTCTGAGAGCGCATCATATTATTTGATGGTGAAGCAAGTCGAGGATGAGATTATTGAATATGTACATGTAAGGGATGAGGCCACACTTATGCATATCAATCTCCCCTAGACCTTAGTCTACGGAATGAGTGGAAGGCTGAGGGTTATAGTTGACTGAACCCCTACGAGGACGAGAGCCCTTGGTGCTAAAGTTGCTTAAAGGACGTGTACCTGTTTGAATGAGGGTGAAAGTGCCTTTTTACCCTCCAAGGCAGACACGTCTTTTAAGTGTCTTTGGTTGGACACTTGTCCTCAACTGTGTGGCTTGGTGTGTTGGAGAAGAAAGTGTGGATGTAGGCCTTACCTAGGCCTTGGTTCCCAAATGATGGCCTCATTGAGAATCATTCGCAATGATTCGGTGGATTTAAAATCCAAAAAGTTGGCATTCTCTTTCTTCTTCAACGTTTCTCCTGCTTCTTCTTCCTTCTTTTGAAACATTCAAGCTCTCATTTTATCTGTCCTCAAGCTAAGGTTGTCTAACATGTTTTAGGGATTCACACTCCTCCTAAAATAGTCATCTCTTTTAGGTAATATCTCTCTCTCCTTCTTTTCTTTTCCTTATTCCAGCCATAGAAACTTCAATTTTGCATTTTTATTTTTCTGTGGCTTTTCTGAAATTTATGACGACTTTGGTAGGCTATTCTAGGGTTTTTATTTTTTATTTTTGGGGCTATTTGAGGTGGTAGGGAGCGTGTTTAGAAGATCTTTAGGGTTGGAGTTGAGTTTCTACTGTTAGTTCGTTTCTACGATGACCTTCCAGTTATCTTCTCCAGAGAACTTCTTGCTACTATTCTTACCACTTTCCTTTTGAAAATAACAAAGTCTTTTCCTTTAGATCCAAAAGCCAATCCAGGTCAAACTTAGACTTGTTTGAATGTTTAGGGACCTATACAAATTTCTTGATCAGTTCCCCCACCTTAGTGCCAGGATCCTTAGGGAGATACGAAAGGGTGAGGCTGAGGTCGAGACTAAAAGAAAAGTCATTATCGACCCTACACGCCTGATATACTCTTTTCCTTTAGCTACAATCCCTCCTCCCATAGTTGAGGTTAGTGGTTGTAGCACAAGTAGATCTCATCTCAAGAGTCATAGTCAATGTAATCCTCTTAAGGATTGTAGTCCCTCTACCTCTAGGGACTTCGATAGTGTAGATATATTTTATGTGCCTATGAGGGTTCATTCATCTTGTCTTGAGGACTCTGATGTGGCCGAATATAGTAATAGTGAACCTTATGTGCATGATGTCTCAAATATGGAGGATTCGATAGTTTACGTAGCATATCCCCCACAAATTATGGTTGTCATTCTATTAGCCATTCTTATTGCCATGTTTTCCAATTGGTATCTAAGTGGACTCCCGATTGTTAAAATTGTAAACTCCAAGGACAAGGATTAGGAAACACTTGATACCTCTTATAACTAGATGTTTAGGAGCACCGTTAAGAGGTAGATATTTTATTCTGGAGGCACTTGTATGGGATCAAGTCGATCATATACATAAGAGTGTCGGAAGAGGATGAGAGGGATTTTTACGGTTGAGATGGAGAAATAGTTATCTACGAACAAATGTTCAAGGTTAGATTTAGTATTCCCTTCCACCCTACTATGCAGATGATCTTAGCTAGTATTAGACTCTCCCTATCATAACTTTCACCCAATGCCGGAAGGATTTTACTCAGTTTTGTCTCCTTTTAGAAATTGGACAGCAGAGCCGATCTTTGAGTAATTATTTTTTGGGCATGCTATAACGTCTCATCCATAAAGGCTCAACCTGGCTACTACCACATAGTAGCGAGGAAATTTGAAAAAAAGGTTATGAAGGTGAACCAAACATAAAATCATCACTAGAAGCTGCGATACTTCTTTGTATCGAGCTCTATGGAATTCAATGCTAACGTTGCTTGTGGTTCCTCTGAGCTGAGGTTCCACCAAAGATGGGATACATCCTCTATGGCTGCTGGGCTTGATCCTAATTTGAGCACTAACAACCATGATAAAGTGGATCAAATAAGAGGTCAAGGGGCGTGATCTAGTGCGGTTTGAAGAACTAACGACTCCCTTCTTCCTTGAAGAGACGGGTTTGGGGGTAGCCCCCTGACTAAGTTGTGTAAGTGTCTTTTAAGTTCTTTTTCTTTGCAAGTGTATGGTTGTATTTTATTACTGCTTTTGATATTAAGCGCATCTTCTTTTTATAGGACGTTCAGCGAACACCCCTAAGCCTATCTTGAAAATAGCAATATTGAACATATCCAACATGCTCAACAAGTTTGGAGAAAATCCACCGCCACCTACCCAAACAAAAAGACAAACATAATCGACCGATAATAATGAGGCTTTAAAAAAAAGAATGGAGGTCGCCGATGATACTCCTCTCCCCCACAAAATAAAAACTGAAAGGACATCTCGTCCGAAGGAGAGTCAAACCAAGCGATCCTAATCTCGTCTAATGCTATTTTGGCAACTCATTTAGGTCAGATGACCCTGAGTAATGATTATTTAATCAGAGAACTAGAAAGTTCCAAGGCAACTGCGACATCCATGATGCTCGATATCGACATGCAATTTTTGGTGGCTATGGATCCTCATTCAAGGCGCGGCCAGAATACCTATAGGGCGCGGTCAGAACTCCTATAGGGTGCGGCCCTCTCCATCAGAGGCCGCGGCACCCCAGTTTAGGGTCCGCGGTCCCCCTACAATAGCTCAGCGCTGCTACTCTGTGGGCAGCTCGCCCTCATCCACATCTACTACAGACTTGGTATACTCCATGTGCTCAGGGCACGTGACTCAAATCACTTACTCATAAATAGAGGACCACAACTGGAAGTGAGGATTCGGTTCCGGACACACCCGAGGCACTACAACACAGATTCTCTCTACATCACACCAACATAAGCTTTGGAGGCCTAGAATCTTCATCACTGCCACCTCACGGGTTCACCGAAATCTCTAATACTATCATGTACTCTCCTTTATTCTCATACTTGTACCCCTCTATAGGCACGATCTTATTATACAAATGCAATGAACATAATGAGAACGGAGAAACACAGTGGACGTAGGCCTATTTTAGAGGCTGAATCACTCTATACCTTGTCTTCTCTCTATTTTCTTGCTTTATTTATTTAACACACACATATAGCTTTTGATCTGCTGATACGAGAACGCCCTATGGCCGATTTCCAGTATCATCAGTTTGGCGCCGTCTGTGGGAACGAGATACTTCAATCTTGTTTCTTAGCATATATGAGTTCTTCAAACACCTTATTCGATCCCTGTGGGTCCTTTGGATCATCTCCTCATGGGTCGGTTACTGGTTATTGGACTCTGCATCATATTCACACCCTTAAGTGGGTATTCTTATATCCAGATATACTCCATCTTATGGCTTTAGATCTATTTTGCATACCCCTGTGATATCATTCTATCTAGCTAGTATTGAAAAGCATGACGGGCTTTTGCCTAAAAAAGATGAATGATTAGGGAGGGATTGTATCTACTCCTTTTTTGCTGTTCTTGGCCTATGATCTAGGGTTTATCATTGAAACTGTGCCATGTTGTGCACCGAGAGGTTATTTACTCATGGACAAACCCTAGTAGGTGCGCTCTCTATAAGTTTCGGGAGAGAAACTCAGTTCCTGAGCTTCAGGTTTGGGATTGCTCCTTGCTGCCTAGGAGGGGATGCGGCCAGACAGTAAATATGTCTTATGGCCGTGGCCTCCACTAGGGTAGCTGTTACAAAAGCTTCAAACATTGAGGAGCGTAATCAGTTGGGCTCCAGCTCTACAATGGTGTATCATATGAGGCCGCGGCAGTGCATCTTACTACGTGCCTTATTACCGCGACCGTGGTGCCCCGTAGCAGTGAAAATGCTGCATCCCCATTTCCTACTTGATTACTTCAGTATCTATGAGATTGCTCACTTCTGTTAGTTTGTTCTCAGATTAAATATATACTTTGTAAAGACTAACAAAAGCAGAGATGGAAGGATAATCCAGCCAGAGTGCAGAAGTCAAGGATGATATTATGCAACTATACAATCACCTTAATCACCTCTATGATAGCCACACCTCACTTCAGACCCAGGTCAATTTTCTCACTCAGAGGGTGCTAATGATGGAGGCCGCGGCATCTAAAAACATAGGTGCAGAAGTGGAGGAAATAGCAAAGCCAACCATGCATGCCGCGACAGTAAATGAAACCGCGGAATCAACCGTCAGAGGTCAAAAAAAGCAGAAGAAGTCGGGTGTCTATACTCAGTTGAGCCTCCCGATGGAAGAGATCTTGGAATTCATCAAAGGGGACAAGATTTTGAGGTGGCCAGAAAAATTGAGAGCTCCACCCCACAAGAGGAACAAGTAAACCAACACAGGAGAGAGTACAAAAGTATGGTATAAAAGAAATAAAAAGATAAGGCCACTTTCGCGGGCGATTCGATTGCATTTAGCGTATGCAATAAGCCATTAAACCCCTAGGTTACCCTAATGAACGAGTGTCGTCTCGTGAGGGTTTTAAGTGATGGAACCCACAAACATCATAAAGTTTCCTCAAAATATGCCTAACCCAACATGCAACAAGCCCAACAATGGCGAAAAGGATTTCATACGCATTATTAGCAAAGTGAATGAATTCACACAAAAGTCCAATTCATTAACATTATAGAATGCACCTCATAGAATTGAAACCTTAAAATGTGGGAGGGGAGTGAGCACATGCAAAGTGTGATTTGGCAAAAACTTAAATAAACCGGATATACATTAAAGCAAGCATATATTCAATCCTCACGGGCATTACACTCAACAAATGAAATCACTCGGAACGAGAGGTAATACACGGGACATGCGGGCATAAGGAGTAAATGTAAATGGAAACTAGTCCGCACACATGTCACAAAAGAAGAACGCTATATAGGAAATAAAAATTGCAATCTCAGTGAAAGGATACCGCACATATAAAAGAGGCAAAATGCATTTTCACAGATTATCAAAACTATTTAAACATTTGAATTACATCTACTTAAGATCATATAGGACTTGAATATGGTTGTAATGTATGGCTAGGTTAGGGTACGAAATGAAAGGGATGTATATACGGATTCAAAGTGTTTGGGGATGAAACTCAGAATAATGTGAAAAAGTGGGCAATATCAAAAGTTGGACAAAGATGTCCAAACGAGCATTAGATATAACAATCGAGAGAGTAATCAAAGCTTATTGAAACACTACAAACAATATAAACAACTTTCTCTTTCTTTTTCTTTTCTTCCTTTTTCTCACTTTTTCTCTTTTTGTTTTTTGCTTTCTCTTTTTCACTCTTTTTCTTTCTTTTTCTTTTCACTTGTTACTCTTTTCATACTCAAATTGCAACCACACAACAATAATAACATTCAATTCCAAGCAACAATCCAAACAAGGATATGTAAGGTAATATATATGGTATAAAACTCCAATTTGGAGTAAAATATGGGATTTTGGGTAGTGAAAAGAAAGGCTAGTATTTAGGCTCAAGTGGGTTGACTACGGAACATATAAAAGGTGAGGTCAAGGTCATATGGGCGATAAAACAAAGATGGCCTATGATCATTTCACAAAGTATACGCAATTCTCGAGTCAAAACAATATATGAAAATCATGCTCAAGTAACACATTTGAAGGGTGAACTCAATTAATGAACGGTCAATGAAAGAATAAAGAGATTACCAACGACTGTAACGTTTTCAAAGAGGAAAGAATAGTGTATACACTCACAAATGAAGATAAGTCTCTAATCTCACTCGGTGTAAGTATATACAATGCAACAAAAGCATACCGAGTTATAAAAATCTTAAACCAAATCAATATAACAAGAATGGTGCATGTGCTCACGAATTAAAGTTTAATTCATGAAGTTATTCATAATATCAATGATTTAGGGACTAAAATCTAATAACTTCTAAAATCGAGAACATGCATCGTTGAATTGTATATTTGATCGGGCAATTATTAAAATTTATCATCGGAAACAAGGGGAAAATGCCCAATAAAGGAGAAAAAAGAAAGAAAATATTTTTGAAAATTTTCAAAATTTTCAAATTTTTAACAAAAAACATGCTTTGTAACTAAATTGTAATCAAATCCAAGGACTAAACAGCAAAATGGATAGAATATCCTACACCCCCTAACTTAAATGTTGCATTGGCCACAATGCGTCCATTAAAGAACACAACACAAAGCTAGGAAAATAATGATATTACCCACATGTGGAGCGATCTCCATAAGTACTAGTCCAAATGAATCTACAAAACAAGTTAGTACAAAGCATATGAAGAATATTTACCGATGTATTAAGTTAAGAGAATCTATGTCACAAGTCACAATAATATAGAGGGGCTGAAGTGCAAATACTAGATAAATTGATGGTGAACTTTTTGATTTTATAAAATGGAAGGTCACACACATCAAAATCCAATAAACAACCACAAACTACATTTTCATTTGTCATTTCATAAGTTCAATACAAAATCACTTAATACATTACAACTCCTGAAATAAAAGAAATAAAAATAAAAATAAAAATAAAAAGTACAATATACTATCCGATCCCGGAATACAAAAATAACCCAATACAGCAACAACCTAGTGGCCGGAACAACTAGGATCAGAGGGGTCCTGAAAATGAGGAGGCATCGGTGTGTCGGAATCACTGCGCTGCAGATAAAGATCTCTCATCATCCGCTGCATCTTCTGGTAATCCTGTCTGTGTTGTGCCCTCGTCTGCCTCTGCACGGCCCACTCCTGCCGCTGCTCGACATAAAACTGCTCCTGCTGAGCCTGCTGCTGGTCCAGGCGGGACTCCCAAGTCGCCCACCTGAGCTGGGTCTCCTCCCAGCGCTGGTCCTGCACGGCCTGGAATGCCGCAAAGCGGGCATCATCCTCTGTGTGTGGCGCATGAGAACCCTCACCCATCTCCATCTCCCTGATCTCATCCTCCTCGTCGTCAGGCAAGTCAGCCCTCTCTGCCCTCTGTCTCTTACCCGCCGGTTTCCCCCACTCGTGCTTCAGCATTTTCGAGATGTTGTCCTTAGAGAGAAACCCGAGTGGGTCATGGCTACGGTTAGTGTCCAACTCCGGGCAACCGTGAGAAGTACAAATCCTCATGATGAGGGCAGGAAAAGGAAGGGAATATCTCCAAGCGATCTCCTTCGTAGTAGCGCACATCATGTCTAGAAAAATACTGGGCAAGCTGATACTGCCCAATCCATTAATCATCGTGTAGATCAATGCAACATGTTTGTGACGAACCTCAGACCGGTTGTTCGTCACCATAAAGGAATGGACATTGATGTAGTGCAATAATCGAGGCAAGTCCTCCATCGCAGCCGAGCGAAAAGCACCCTTCTTCCACGCCTCGCCCGGTACAAGGGCCTCTATCAATGTCCCTCGGCCGAAAATAGTCCCATCCAGAAAACTGACTGAATCCGCGGGGAGAGGAACATCTATAAAATCTGCCAAATCTGATAAGCTGAAGGGAATCCTCACCCCACGAACCATGGCCTCATATGTAGTCGTCCTACTGTTGCCCTTTACCTCCACTAACGTCGCGTAGAATAATCGGACCAATTCCTCGTTGACACGCCCGTTAGTAGCAAGAAAAGGCTC
This sequence comes from Sambucus nigra, assembly GCA_949130495.1. Classification (NCBI taxonomy): domain Eukaryota; kingdom Viridiplantae; phylum Streptophyta; class Magnoliopsida; order Dipsacales; family Adoxaceae; genus Sambucus; species Sambucus nigra. The sequence goes on along the minus strand of OX422218.1, from coordinate 255,115,127 downwards.
CCACCCCTGACGGCGCAACAGAACACGCGCCTCCCTCGGTATATCCTCAAGGACCCACGCAAAGTGAAAACCAAGCGGTCGCTCGGAGCTATGAAAGTGCGCGCGGAACCAATCCCGCTCCTGCTCGGAGCGGAAACCATCAACGCCCCCGGCGGGCACACACCTAGTAGAAGAGTATTTTTTTGGTGCCATTTCAACCTACAAAACACAAATTACACAATACAAAGCAAAGTGTAAGCACAATTTATGGTTAGTAGTGTAAAAGTTGAAATGGTGGTGCAAGTGCGCAAAACCGAGGTGAAAATATGCAACATTGCGATGAAGAATGTCGGAATGCGACAAGGCATGAAAATCACCCAAGTGTGCGTCAAAAATTGGATTGAAATCTGTTTTAGGCATTTTGACGAACACTTGGCGTGCGCAATGTGCGTCAAGGTTTGAAAATACCGATTTGAACCAACGAAAACACCCCACTCATGAACAGAAAACAATGCAGCAATATATACTTGTTCATGAGTGGATTTACAACAAGAAACATGAGAAAATACAGTTGGAACAAAACGAAATCAGGGGGGTAAACAACACATTCAAACAATGTCAAAAAATGATTTAAACATGGAATTAGTGACATAATTCTAACAAAAACTACAAAACCATGTAAGAGTAATGAAGATTATACCTTGGATGTGTATTAATTGGAAGAAAAAGAGAGAAATGTGTGTGGGGAAAAATCTAGGGCAAAATCGGTTTGAGAGAGGAGAGGAGAGAATAAGAGAAAAGAGGGGTTTAAAGTAGCAGCCCTCGGCTTAAACCTGCTCGATCGATCGATCGAGCCCGGCCTTCGATCGATCGATCAAGCAGGGCCAGGCACACTGCATTCCCTTTTTTAAAGGGGGGGAAATTGCAATTCAGGGATAAATATGGGGTCTAAATATCATATAACTATTTATATAGTATATATATATACATAAAAATATGAAATAAAAATAGAAAAATAAAAATAAAATAAAATAAAAATAATTACACATAGGCATACATATACACACAAAAAGGCCTATGCTAAAAAAATAAAAATATGTACAATGAGCAACACACACGCATGGTCACGACAAAATGAAAAATAAAATAAAATAAAATAAAAAGAAAAGCAAATGCAAATGCGTGAGGATGTGTGTGTGAGAAATAAAGGAAAAAATGTTTTTGCGACTTTTTTGATTGTTTTCTTAAGAAATGCGTGCCGGGATGCATAGTCTCCGCAAATTCAAGTCCGTTGAACCTACAGAAGAGTTAGAACCAAGCATGCAAAAAGAAATAAAAAGAGATTAACTAATTACACTAGGCTAAAATGAAGAAAAACAAAAAATGAAGAAGTTAGTATATACAACCTACACTTAGGATGTGCAATTAACTATATACCAAAAGTTTAAACTTTTGAGGGTCCATCCAAAACACAATTTGAATTTGGCGGATCAACGGTGGACCCTCCGGAACATGCATGCCCCCCGAAAAATAGGAATTTCGTTTGAACAACGGAAGGCATGTTGGCGGTGAAAGAAATGAACCATCGCCAATTTGAAATTCTGGGCGGACGATGGGGGATTTGGATAACAAGGGGGAAAGGTACACCTAAGGTCCAAGAAAAGTTAACTCATCTCCCAAAGATTTTTCAAACGGAATGGGAGATGGTGCACACGTTGGGATACCATCCATCGAAAACAAGTCCTGTAAAGAGTCCTCATCGGTGAAAAGTGTAGTTTTAAAAGTTTCTACCGACTCATAGGAATCAACCGGTAATTCTAATGGTTCAATGACGGAAAACGTATATGGTGATGAAACAAATTCAATCTCAATCAACTTATCGTCAGAAGGAGATTGAATTTCGGGGGAGAGAGATTCACATTCGATGAGAAATTCTTTAAAAAATTGAGGTGAAACACAAGTTTCCACCTCCTCGTTGTTTTGTGCATAAGAATTCATCTCATCGCAAAGTGATCCAAGTCTCATTCCAGCATCATTTAAGCTTTCCAAACCTTGGGAGTAAAGAAGCAAAGTTTCTTCCAAAGTAGGCTTCCTCGGCTCAAGAGCCTCGGACTCCTCATTTGGTTGAAACTCGTCTTCGAAAGTAATGAAATAAGAATCGTCATTGGATTCGAATAATGAATCCAACTCAAGCTCCCAATAACGATTTTCATTCCGGTAAATGTTTTCAAGTCTTTCAAACTCAAGAAAATCTTCAAAATGGAAAACTTGAAAACTATCCCCAAAGTAAGAATCATTAGAATGACCGTAATTACTATAATCGTAGGACATGATTACCTCGTTGTTTGTAGATGGAGAATCCGAGCAAGAAAGTGAGCAAACGCGAATCAAAGTTTCTTAGCGCTCAAATATGCTATCCTACTAAAAAGGTTAAAAAAAAGAATACAAATACAAAAGGAAAAATACTACGAAATAATAAAACAATTACTATCTAAAACATACTCCCCAACAACGGCCCCATTTTGTGACCGGGCGGAAAAAGTGTGTTCGTGTGAGGACACAATCGTCGTGTGTTTCGCCGCCGCGATACAAAAAATAAACCTAAACTACAACTACACTTGACAAGTAAGTACAGCGGTAAGTCGGGTATCGAGAATCCACAGGGAGTTATTGAATTTTAGATGTTAATTGTTTAATTACTTCAGGAATAAAAGTGTAAAAGATGATAGGTTGGAAATGGTGACAAAAGAAAAGAATAAGTTAATGCTAAATTAAAGGAAAGCGAGGATCGGGATCGCATCCTACCACACGGATCGAAACAACTACTAACTAGAGTTAAGGCTCAAAAGCAATCTAATCGAGCATATCCAATTAAGCATAAACATCACACAATAAGGAATTTAAGCCAAAGTTGCGAGATTAAACATTTAATGGAAAATGGTCGCACGCGGATTAAATTCGGATTGTCGCTATAAACACTAAAGTTGCGTGACAAATAAAGTTAAACGCATAACAATCCAACTTTAATACACGCAGTTTCAATTAAATGCGATTTTGCACGAAACCTAGTTTTCGGAGCTCGGGGCCCGAAAATGGCGGAAATGAAATCTCGACCCTATTTATCTAAGGGTGCATGGTGAGTTAAACTAAATTATGTTAATTAGACTTGGAAAGCAAGAATTAAAGCATGTAAACTAGTTAGAAAGCATGGAAACTAAATTACAAGGCAAGGAAAGATGAATAACAAACTATATTAATGGAGAGGAAGTGAATAGTTCAATCTTACAAAACCACATGGGTTGTCAATCCAAGAAGAAGAGAAAATGAACTCTCCAAACCAAACCCTAACTACAACTATCTAATTCAGAATATGTGTGTCTCCCTTTTATTACAACAAAAACTATCTTATATAGTAAGTTGGAATAAAAGAAAAGAAGAAAGAAAAGAAAGAAAATATCTGCAGGGAAAAATAGGGGATCGATCGATCGACAGTGTAAATCGTGGAAAAAATAATAAGGCTCGATCGATCGACCCTCAGGCTCGATCGATCGATCAAGCAGTGGCAGCCTGCAATTTCCCCTACATTGGCATACAATCCATCGTCGCTCAAATCGCCGTAACTATGTCATACGAACTCGGAATCACTCACCGTTCGCGGCCACGCGAAGCTAGCGAGGAGAGCTACAACTTCCATGTAGATGTCGGGCCAGGTGCCCAAACTGTCAAAAGACTAAAATGCCCTTGCGCGTGCGATAGTGTACGGAAATTGAGCGGAATGCGTCCGAACTTCACACTTGGCATCTAAATACCTATAAAAGCTCAATTAACCACTGCAAAACATGTTAACATAGAAATCCGAGGTTGTCTGGTTAACGAGCATAAATGTAGGGAATAAGATACCCGAGGGGGCTAATAACGCGTGGGTTAACGGGTGAAATACACAATATTTGCGTCGTATCAGAGAGGCTTGATAGTGTCTCGCATATTAGCTGTGGGTGTCTTAATAACATAACCCATCCTGGAAAGGCTTGATAGTGTCTCGCATATTAGCTATGGGTGGCTTAATAACATAACCCAGCCTGGAGAGGCTTGATAGTGTCTCGCATGTTAGCTGTGGGTGGCTTAATAACATAACCCAGCCTAGGGAGGCTTGATAGCGTCTCGCATAATAGGGCTTGTGACACGACCCAGCCCAAAAAGACTTGGAAACACCAACATATGTCTACGGAGGAACCTTGTTCAGGAATCCGAAGTGTGCCGCAAACCACCGATACGGTTGCAGAGCTCCGGGAGCCATTCATTCATGAAAGTGCTACGGCACTAATATCTTGAAGCTCGCTACATGTTCCATGTGGGTTATGGGATGACAAAAGATAAACGGTTCAGAAAATCGGGTGCGATGAAGGAAGCCTGATCCCATGCAATCAGGAAGTCCCAGCCTTGAAATCAAGGCCGCGGCAGTCAAGTGAAGATATTTTCACGACACGGCATAATGAAGGGCCGCGGCTTGTATGCAACTGCCTTAGATGATTCAACACAATTTGTTTGGGCGCAGACATTAACAGAAAATCAGACGAAATCGATCCCTTTATGCGGACTTGAAATGAGATGTCATCGAGATGCGGACGCATTTTCAATAATGTGGCAGTAACGTGCAACCATTCATTATAGCAGGCAGTGTAAAACATGCAATATAGAAAAGCAAGGAATATTAAGTAGTCAATCATTGATAAAAATATGGCCGCAACCTTTGTATTAATAGCCATAGATTACAGAATGAAGGCCGCAGCCACAACAGAAATTTAAGATTACAAAAAGTTGATGATGCAACAGAAATTAAGAATTCAAAAGACTGCATTATCATAATCATCATCAGCCTCTTCTCCGCCCGCGGTAGTCTCTGTCTCTCCGTCCTCAGCCGCTGCCTCTGCCTTCGCTTGGGCTATCAGCCTTGCTCTTTCTTCAGCCGCGGCCTTCAGCTCAGCAATGCACTCTTGATGTTCTGCATCACTTAATTTCCAAGCGAGGACCGTCTCCTTGGCATCAGGGAAGTTCTTAATAATTCTCTGCCGCAACTCCTAGTAGCCGCGGAGGTATGCCTTGTTATTGGTGAGGAAGAAATCCTTGGAGCCTTTGAATGACTCCACGGCATGATCTATGGATAGCTGGAGGGCGTCACTATGATCAACTTCCAACTTTTGTATTGTCGCGGCGTGAGCTTCATCTTTCTGAGCAGACTTGGCTTCTAACTCTTGATATTTCTGCTGGAGGAGGGCGAGCTTGGTATTTGCAATCTCTGCAACACGGGCGACTTCGGCTGTCTGGGCCTGTGAGGATTTCAGAGATTCCGCGGCTTGATTAAAATTCTCCTCCGCTTCCTCTCTGGCCTTGTTGGCCTTCTCCAAGTCCAAATGGGCTGCCTGGAGGGCCGCGACAGCGGACTCTTTACCTGCCTCAAAAGAAGAGGTCAGTGCAGACTGCAAGTCCGCGACATGAGCACTCTTCTCGGCCTCTTTCAGCCTGTACAAAGCCTCATACTTCCTCTTCTGGACCATAATCACATCAGCGACCTGTATGAAATAAAAGACGTTAGCAAAAGTACAGAAAAATATGAGATGCGAAGTTAAATGACTAGTATGTACCCTCAGAAGGCTGTGGAGGCCATAGTCCTCCAAATCTTCGTGATCTTCTCCAACCAGCCTGTCGAGGACCGCGGCATCCAAGGCTCGCTTCATTCTCCGCGCAGCCTTTACGGTAGTATCCCAGGAAGAATTTGGGTTAGGCTGCCTTAATTGAGGCCTTGGTCTACCGTCTGGGCCGAACTCTCCGCGGAATTGGGGAGGTGGCAAATTCGCATTAACCGCCACTACAGTTGGCGGTGGAGGAGAGGACGATTGAAGGGGGACTTCAGCTGACATCAGGCCAGCCGCGGCCAAATTTCCCCCCTATGTCGTCATCGAAGTGTTCATGCTGCGCAGGGTTTTCATCATTAACCACCTGATCCGCGGCAGGATCAGTGGCCTTGTCTCCAGAGGGGGCCGCGGCATATCCCTTAGCCTTGGACCTCTTCCTCTTCCTGCTTCACGCGATATTATTGAGAACCACCGCGTCCTCGTCCATTTCCTCCAGTTGGGCAGCCAGCAACTCCCTATCAACTTCCTCACCTAAAAAAGAGAAGCAACTGTAAACACAAGCATTTGAACAAAAATTGCAGAAACATTTTATACTCCGCGGACTATTAGTTTTACCTTCCGCGGCTATTTGCTGGGGAATTGACTTATTAGGGAAGAAACTTGCTTTGAATATGCTCGCTGATGTAACTAGTGTGCTGAACTTCTTGTGTTCAGCAGGTACCGCCGATGCCTCAGCAACCCTCTTTTCTTGCCTTTTGTTTAAGGTCAAGTTATCAAGGACTAAAGAAAAATAAATCCAAAGGTTAGCAGATAGTTAACAAAATATGCGGAAGGGACGCGGACATTTACAAATTACCTAGTTTGGAGGGAGTTCCCCATTGCCGCGGAATTTGAAACGACTTTTCCCTCTCATTCTCTTCAGGGTGGAACTCCCACCCTTCTCCAAAAATGTAGAAGTACTTTCCTTTCCAATTTTTTACACTGGTCGGCCTCCCAGTGTAAAGGGTTTCATTCCTGTCGCGGAGTGAAAAGTAGTAGTATCCTACGAACTTTACGGAGTTCTCTTTTAGGCGGTAAAAATGAAAGAACTCCGCGGGAGTAATGTCCTTTTTGAACAAGTTCTCCCAAAGCACGACCGCGGCAAGAACAACTCTCCAACCATTGGGATCTAACTGGACTGGGGCCAGTTTCATTGTCTGAAAAAGACGACGGATAGGAACTGGGACATGTAGTCGCATCCCGTAAATGAACGCGTGCAGGGGGAAATAAATTCCGTCATCAGATAGAACCGTGCAAGGTCTTTGGTTCGCGGCAGGGGCTGAACAAGTCAAATTTTCTGGAAATTCGAAGGCCTCAGCCACCTGATCAACCCAATTTTGGGTCATTAAGCTGCGGATAACAAGCGCGGCCAAGGGTCTCTCAGCCCTCCCTGATGTACCTCCAGGCTTATTTCTAGCAGCCGCGGCAATATCTCCTTCACCCATGGGATGGGTACTTGATTTGGCTTCCTCTTCCATCAGCGGAGATTGGAACGCCTTCCCAGATGCGGAGTCCGCGGAGTCTGAGTCGAGTCTGATGTAGTTCGGGCAATCTTTTAATTTGCAAGGGCCTATTGACCTTAGAGGATGAACGGAAGAAATTTCAGGAGGAGAGGCCCCAAAAAGCTTCGCCCAAACGCCTCTCAAAAACTCATCTGGGTCAAAGTTCTTATGGCTGCAGCGGTACCTAAAAAGCAGAGTCTACAGTTAGGCGCCGCAGCCATGATGGTTTGGAAAAGACCAAGAAGCCACGGAAAGATTATTTACATGAATTGCCAACTATTGATTGAACCTAAAAGGGTGACCATCTAACCCTCCATATCAAAGGGCGCGGCCCTCATCTAACCAAGGAGGATAAATCAGCCTAAAGGTCCTAAGCTAGCCTACTAAACACCGCGATTTGGTTCCAGAACGGGGTTCAACATTATTGGTATTTTTTATAAATCTGCGGCCTCTCCCTCCAACAAACAAATGTCTACTGTCGTTTTTAAGATGTCTGCATTTATCTACTCTTGTTTTGAAAAGGGAAATCTCAGATTTTAAGAGACCGCAGTCGACGACCACGGTATGCCACAAGGACCAAAATGGGAATAGATTAAGGTTGGGGCATTATGCCACGACTTTACTCTTAAAACATTTGATGAATATAACGTTTAATCGTTTTGAAGATCAAAATTCACAAAATATGAAGAACTTAGTTAAAGGCATCAAGAACAGCAAGAACAGTTATATGATTTTCATGGCATCTCGAGGATCCTAACAATTATCAAACTTAGTTCTCAATTCAGCATATGAAGATTTATCCTAGCAATTATTAAGGTACTTAGCATTCATGTGTTCAATTCTGAGGGAATAAGAAGATTTTAAATTGAAGCCCTAGATTCCTATCAAACATCTAGAGTTTGTTTATGAAGATTAGAAATAGGTCTGGTGTACGATTCAGATGTTCGATTATTAAAAAACTGGAAATAAATACAAACTACGAAGTCTATTGATCGAAAGATTACCTGGAAATGCAGAAATCTGCGATGCTCAGCCTCACACCACCTTGGAAACAACACACGCAGCTTCAAACCGCCTCGGGAGGGCGTCGGAATATGCAAGAAGGAATGCGCAGGGTTTCGCTCTCGATTTGCTCACAAAAGTTTTAGAAATGTAATGAAGTCCACGGCCAGAAACAATTTATATAAGGGAGCGCGGAAGACGAATCGTTGCTTTGGAAGCACCGCGACACCTACGCTACTAAGCCGCAGTCCCAATATATCTCCCTTGGAACTACGGCTTGGGGGCTTATTGATAGTACAAGTATAGCACCCTTCCGTAGCAGTACTTCTACAATCGCGTTCAGGCCATACAGGCCGCGGCCGGTACCTCATTCAAGGCACGGCCATAACACCTATAGGGCGCAGTCAGAACTCCTGTAGGGTGCTTCCCTCTCCATCAGAGGCCGCGGCACCCCAGCTTAGGGTCCGCGGTCCCCCTCCAACAGCTCAACACTGCTACTCTGTGGGCCGCTCGCCCTCATCCACATCTACTACATATTTGGTATACTCCATGTGCTCAGGGCACGTGACTCAACTCACTTCCTCATAAATAGAGGACCACAGCTGGAAGTGAGGGTTCGGTTCCGGACACACCCGAGGAACTACAACACAGATTCTCTCTACATCACACCAATATAAGCTTTGGAGGCCTAGATACTGCATCACAGCCACCTCACGGGTTCACCAGAATTTCTAATACTATCATGTACTCTCCTTTATTCTCATACTTGTACGCCTCTATAGGCACGATCTTATTGTACAAATGCAATGCACATAATGAGAACGGAGCAACACAGTGGACGTAGGCCTATTTTAGAGGCTGAACCACTCTATACCTTGTCTTCTCTCTGTTTGCTTGCTTTACTTGTTTAACACACACATATAGCTTTTGATCTGCTGATATGAGAACGCCCTATGGCCGATTTCCCGTATCATCAGTCGTCACTTCCCTGACTGAGGTAGAAGATGTAAAGGCTGCTCCCACACATACGATGGGCAAGTCAATAGAGCAAGTTGGGGCAGAGACAACTGAAGGCTCCCCAAATGATGATGAAACTGAAACTCGATCTATAGTGGAAAAGGTCATCTCTGATCAGCAGTGTTAGGATCTTCTTGTGTATATTTGATATATCAGTTGTTCGACAACCGCCTGTGGCCTGACATGCCTTTCCACTTGTAAAAAAATTAAATAAAATAGTATTCTCATCTCTGAACATGTTTACTTATCATCTTAGGTTTCACTAATGCTATATGTTGAATGAAATTTATTTTTATCATTTCTGTTGTTTGCGAAAGTATAATTTCTGCACCTTTATGCCTTATTGTCTTTGAATGTGTTTCATGCAAAATGTTTGTTGACGAATTCGCAATAGTCTGATGTATAATTTTAACTCATAATTCACCATATTATGATGTTTAAGTAGCCATGAAAAAATGATTTTCAATTTGTACCATTGCATTAATGATGTTATCATACAAGTACCCTCTCGTCGTTTTTGAGGGTATATGGACGAGTCTCATCTCTTCATACACTCTTGTCACGCCTAGAGAGTTTTGACTCTTAGGTCACCACATTATGATGTTTAAGTAACCATAATAAAATTATTTAAATTCGGACCACCAAATGAATGATGTAATGATACAAGTCCCCTCTGGTCGTTTTGTGGGTGTATGGATGAGTCTCGTATCTTCATATACTCTCGTACCTCATAACGATGTTTAAGTAACCATAATAAAATGATTTTCAATTTTGACCACCAAATGAATGATGTTATCATACAAGTCCCCTTTCATCATTTTTGAGCATGTATGGACGAGTCTCGTCTCTTCATAGACTCTCATCTCACAGAGAGAGTTTTGACTCGCAGTTCACCACATAATGATGTTTAAGTAACCATAAAAAATCATTTACATTATTGATCACCAAATGAATTATGTTATCATACAAGTCCCCTATTGTCATATTTAAGGTTGTATGGACGAGTGTCGCCTCTTCATACACTCTTATCTCGGTGAGAGAGTTTTGGCCCTCAGTTCACCACATAATGATATTTAAATAATCATAACAAAACAATTTTTAATTTTGACCACCTAATGAATGATGTTATCATACAAGTTCTCTCTCATCATTTTTGAGGGTGTATGGATGAGTCTCATCTCTTCATAAACTCTCATCTCGCCTGGAGAGTTTTGACTCTTAGTTCACTACATAATGATGTTTAAATAACCCTAGCAAAATGATTTTAAATATTGACCACAAAATGAATGATGTTATCACACGAGTCCCATCTTATCATTTTTGAGGGAGTATGGACGAGTTTTGTCTCTTCACACACTCTCCTCTTACCAAGAGAGTTTTGACTCTCAGTTCACCATATAATGTTTCTTAAGTAACCATAATAAAATTATTTTCAATTTTGACCACCAAGTGAATGATGTTATCATACAAGTCCTCTCTCGTCATTTTTAGGGTGTATCGATGAGACTTATTTCCTCACACGCCCTCACATCTCCAAGAGAGTTGTGACTTTTTATTCACCATGTAGTGATGTTTATTTAATTACCTTAAAATGATTTTAAGTTGGTTTTTCATCACTTAAGTAATGTTATTACACTCATCCCCTCTCTCGGTGTTATTGAGAGTTCATGGACTGGACGAGTCTTTTCATGATCTCTCGTATGATCTAGAGTGAGTTAAAACTAATTCACCAACAAATGATGTTCTTTTAGTTTAACACCATCCATACCACACAACAATAATTGAAAAATACAGATATGAAGCAACACTTGGATTTCTTATTCATCTTTCATTGGCATACAAATGCATTGATTTTTTGCTAATAAAAAGGATGACACTCATATAATATCCTATACAATACCCAAATCTACTGATAGTATCTCTTCAGATGGTTAGCGTTCTAGGGATTTGAGGAGGGTTCTCATTCTAAATTCTCCAATATGTCGGTCCCTAGGATGACTTGTTCTATAACTCAATACAACCCATGCCAATTTGGATGCAGTTTGTTCATCTTTGGCCAAACGTTTTTCAAAACCAAGTCTCCCATAACTATCGACCTCACTTTACCCTCTTATTTTAGAACCTGGCGACCCTCTGTTGGTAAGAAGACTATCAGACCACAAAGACCTCTCGTATTTCTTCAATTGAGTCGAGGTCAAGCCTCCTCTCATCATTGTTATTTTCAAGGTCATATATTTGGACTCTGTGACAGGGGAACCCAAGTTTTGTAGGAATAACCGCTTCGGACCCATATGCAAACATAAATAGAATTTCACCTATCGGTGTTCTCTCTATCGTCTTATAAGCCCATTTGATCCCAAGAAGCTCTTCAGTCCATAAGCCATTGCATCCTCCAACTTCTTTTTAATACCATCCAGTATCATCTTATTCATGACTTTAGTTTGGCCATTGGATTGGGGTCGGCCTGGTGCGGAATATAACTACCTTATGCTTACTTTTTCATAGTACAGTTCCTAGGATTTGTTTTTGAACTCTTTTTACAGAGAAAATGGGTGCATAATATAACTGTTCTGTTATGCATTATCTGAGATTAGCTTATTGGGTAGGTTGTACATGCAGATGATGTTTCTCTAAATGAACTTGAACGTCTTCACTTTAGTGACGAATATCATGGCCTTGACCTCTACCCATTTAGAAAAGTAATCAATGGCCACAATCAGATACTTGTAACGACATGCCGCCTTTGAAAGTGGACCAACAAGGTCAATCCACCATACTAAGAATGGCTAGGGTGAAATGACGGACGGGAGTGGTTGATGAGGCTGATGGGGGAATACTTGCCTACCTTTGACACTTGTCACATTTTTTTACATACGGTTGCATCCTTTACTAAGGTTGGTGATTAGTATCCCTGTGTCACAATTCTCTTCAGAAGATAACTTCCTCCGATATGGCTTGCGTAAACCCTTCATGGATGTCACGTAGGTCATAATTAACCCCTATAGGATGGACGCATCTGAGAAGGGGCAACATGAAACCTTTTTTATAAGACACGTCTTCTATAATAGTAAATTTTTCCACTCGATATCTGAGTTTCTTTCTCTCGGCTTTAGTATCTGGGAGTTCCCTATCTCTGATGTATTTGATGAAATTATCCATCCACGAGTCTCCTAAGTTCAAGTTTAAGAAAAATTCCACCCCGTAGTCACCCTCCTGAATGCTAGTCCAATATAGGATCTCCGCGGGAGCGATCCACTTGATCTCTATTCTCCTAGAAGAGGTTAATCTCGCTAATGCATCCACTTGGCTATTCTCAAGATGAGGGATTTTCTTCACCTTCACCACTTGAATTTGACCATTACCCTTTTGACCCTTTCCAAATACTTGGCTATATTTCATCTTTAGCTTCGTAGATTCTAAGGATTTGGTTCACCACTGGTTGTAAGTCGTTGTGTATAGTCATCTGACTGATGTTTAATACTCAGGGAAGGGAAAGGCCGAAAAATAAGGCCTCATAGTCGGACTCATTATTCGATGCTTTAAATTTAATTCTCAGATTTTACTCAATACCTGTTCTGGCTGGGGTCAATAGTATCAGCCCCGCACCACTATCACCTTCATCAAAGGAGCTATCTACAAATAAGCTCCAAATTGGGATTTCATATGAGAAACAATCCTCAGCTAGTGCTCTATTTCTAAATAAAAAATATATTTTCTATAGCGTCAAATCTCATTTTATTATTTAGCATCGGACCCACCACTACCATTTCAAGCAATACCGTAGTTTCATCGTCTTTAATGCCGTCCTTGACGCAAGTAAATTATTTCACAAAATTGTCTAACACCTTCCCTTTGATCGCATTCCTTAGATCATAAATGATGTCAAACTTTGTCAACTTAATTGACTAATCCATCAGCCTACCTGATTTCTCAGGTTTATGGATGACTTGCCTCAAAAGAGTGTCGGTGAGCACCACCATAGTATGATCTTGGAAGTAAGGCCTCATTTTTCTAGAGGTATAGATCATATGCTAGCTTTTCCATTATTGGGTATTAAAGCTCAGCCCCTTGAAGATATTTGATGTTGAAGTACACGGGCTTTTGAACCACCTCATAATCTCAGATGATAGCTAAACTTATAGATGATTATGACACTACTAGGGACGAGAATAATTTCTCTCCTTGAATGGGATGAGACAAGAGCATTGGGGGACCCCAGATAGGCCTTTAGTTCCTAAAATATTTCTCTCACTCTTCATTACAGATACATTATTTTCTCAAGATCTTGAAGAAGGGAAGACATTTATCTGTAGCTCTAGAGATGAAATGATTGAGAGTTCCCCCTCTTCCTACTAGCCTTCGCCCATATTTTATGGTTTTGGGTGTCTGCATATCAATCAATGATTTTATTTTTTTGGGTTGGCTTTAATCCCCCTTTGGTTAATGATGAAGCTAATGAAACTTGCATGCGTCGAACCCGAATACACACTGCGTAAGATTTATCTTCATGTTGTAAAGTTCCATGGTTTCAAATGTTCTTTCAAGGCCGACCACACGATCCTTGGCTAGGAGGATCTTAGTTAGCATATCATCAACAGAAACCTCCATAATCTTCCTAATTTAGTCTTCAAACATCTTGTTGACTAACCTATGATAGGTTGTCCCTCCCTTTTTGAGGCTGAATGGCATGATCTTGTAGTTCTAGGTCCTTTTATCTGTGATAAAGGAAGTCTTCTCAGCATCGACCCTATCCGTGAAGATCTGGTTATACCCAGAGTAAGAATCCATAAAGCTCATTAGCTCATACCCGAATGTGGCATCTACCATATGATCTATACATGGCAAGGAAAATATGTCTTTAGGATAAGCTTTGATTAAAATAGTGAAATCTACATACATTCTACACTTTTTATTGGCTTTAGGATGATTACGATGCTGGATAACTATTCTGGGTAATGTACCTCTAGGATGAACTTGGATGTATATAGCTTTTTAACCTTTTCTTGAATGACCTCATACTTATCTCTTTCATAGGTCCTTCCTCTCTACTTCATAGTATTCATCTTCTCATCAATATTCAGTTATGGAATATGATCTTTGGATCTATTCCTGACATGTCCTCATGAATCTATGAAAAGATGATCTTCCTCTGCCTCAGTAGTTACACCAACTCTTCTTTCACTTCATTCTTCAAGGATTTTCATTTTTTTGGATGGTTTTTTTTGGCTCTCCCTTATTGAGGATGATGGATTCTACCTCCTCGCCAGCTTTGCCTTTCCTCAGTTCTTCTCGTCCTTTGGGTCGAGAGTATCTATATTGTAGGAAGTTGTAAACTTCTTATAGGCCTCTTTCTACTGAGCTGATCTAAAGTAACACTCCCAAGATTCCACTTGGTCCCCTTGAACTTCCCATACCCCATAAGGGGTCAAGAATTTTATCATTTGGTGGACTGTGGACAACATTGTCTTAAATTCCTTTAGTGCCACTTTTCCAACAATGATGTTGTATGCCAAAAACACATTCTCGTCCATGACAAAGAAGATTACTTTCTTGGTGAGGCACCTCGTCCAGGTTCCCATCCAAACGTCCATTTAAATTACCCTAAGAGGATGGACCTTCTCTTCGCTGAGGCCTATCAACAGTTGAATGTATGGGACTAGACACTTCTTTCTGAGTTTCATACCTTTGAAGTAGTCCTAAAACATTACGTCGACTAGGTTGCCTCCATAAATGAGTTTGCGCAACACGTTATACACACATACTCTAGTGCTGATGACCAAAAGGTTATCATTAGGGCCAAAATTCCTATGAAATCTAGTCTCTGAAACCCCACCTCTAGGATGTCCATGTCCACTTTCTTTAACTTCCCTGAATTTGGATGTGTTACAGCGGAGTTAACATCTAACCTCTTAGGTGCTGACTTTACTTATACTACGTGAGCTTTTCAATCGGCTGACTTTGTGCCTCCCCCGGTTAATCCTCCACATATCATGTTGACATCGAATGATATTGTGTGCATTCAAAAATAAGATTTTGGTATCTAAGGCGGGATATATGGATTATCCTCCCCACTATCTGATTTATCATATTTCTTGTTGGTTGGGGCTTGTCGTCTCAGCTTTTCATCTTTTGCCCCACTGTGCTTCTTTCTAGATTCATCCTTGGAACCACTCCGGTCCACATACTTCCACATCTTTCCTTGCTTTAACATCTTATCTATCTTATCCTTAAGTGAAAATCATTTGTTAGTTGTGTGCTCATGATCTTGATGAAACTCACACCACTTTCTTTTCCCTCTAATGAGGAAGGGACTTAAGCTTCTTCTGTAAGCGCAGTGCCCCATCATTATTTATTTTGTTTAGGATCATATCTGGGCATACTATTAGTGGAGTATATTTGGAAAACTTATCCTCGGACATTATTTTGTCCCTTCCTTGTACTTCGGCTTGATACCACAAGACTCTTTCAGATTTCCTCTCTTGGTCGCCATAGCCTCCTCTGCATTCATGACTCCCCAAACCGTAGCCAGAAGTTCTGCAATTATTTTTAGATGATCCAAAGAGAGTTTCCACAGGAGTTTTCCTGGCTATAGGCCACTAATGAGAGCAACAATGTACATGTTCTCTTTGTAATCCTCTCCCTCTAATTTTTCTCTATTAAATTGAGAGATATAATCACTTAAAGTTTCACTTTTACCTTGCTTCACGTACAAGAGGCCAGTCACCTTTTTCGTGGTTTCATACCGAAGAAGAAATTATGGATAAACTTCTTGGCCAACAACTTGAAGTTTTCAATTGAATTCTTGGGCAAGGACGTGTAACACATATGGGATGCACCTGTGAGAGTGATAGAGAAAGCCATACACGTCATCTCATTAGGGTGGGGTATATGTCAGGTGAGGAATAATACATTTCTATGTTGTGCACTGGATTTTCCCTTTCATTATACTTTGGGGTCATAGTGGGAGGTTTAAATTTGGCAGGAGTAGGGAAGCTTACTATCTTAGCGAAAAATGGGGACCTTTTTGTGTAACCTAGGTGGCCTGAATATCGATTCTTTAATAGTGTATCGATATTATCTTCTAACCTCTAGATGGAGTTGTTCTAGGGATTCACCTCGGCTATAGTCGGGACAACATTATCTACCCCTCCCTCAAGGAGCAAAGGGTCTATAATTTTCTCTCTACCTATAGTCCTCCATCACCTGTTAACTTCCCTCAAAACCACTTTCTTGGCTCTACCTTGACTGATCTTTACTGCGGCTGACATTATTTCTAAAGGTTGCAATGCTACGAGAGCGAGCTAGGAGATCTTGCAGGTCTTCCTATGTGCCTAGCTTATCGAAGGCTGAGCCTTTGTTCCTGAGTCTTTTGATGGATGAAGTCTTTGGTCGGCCCTCCTGTGTCGGCCTTGATATCTTTACCCTTTAGGTTGGAGCTGAGAAAATTGTATCGACTGAAACCTCATAGGGCTCCCATCAATCCTCCTTATCGTAGTCCTGGTCTTTCGAGCAATCCTACACTTATTTTCCTAGGCAAAGATGACTAGGATCAGTGACATCCCTCTACCATTGTTGGCATTGA
This sequence comes from Sambucus nigra, assembly GCA_949130495.1. Lineage (NCBI taxonomy): Eukaryota > Viridiplantae > Streptophyta > Magnoliopsida > Dipsacales > Adoxaceae > Sambucus > Sambucus nigra. The sequence continues at coordinate 255,098,373 of OX422218.1, read as the reverse complement.
GCCTCCTTTTGAGGAGAGAAAGGGGGTGCACCTGTTATCGGATCCGCCACCTCCTTAGCACCAGAGTGATCATATCCACCGGACTGGGGGTGTCCTTAGCAATTATGCTTTGGTTAAAGTCGAGGAACTGGTCCTGTATTTATTTTTAGTTGGACAAGAGTTCTTGTAGCAATTCCGCCACATCTGCCAACTCCAATTGAGGTGGTGGCAAGTTACAGCTAGGGTCAGTGATTGATGGCATATCTAAAGCCATTATCTCCGATGGGAGGAGGTAATGAAATGAGATGAGATGGAAAACTTGGAAAAGCTACCCAAGCTCTTTAAATGGTTATTCAAGCCCAACAAAGGTGGAGTTGGATCACCAGCAGAGAAAAATAGTAGATGTTTAGGCAAAAATGAAGAGGAAGAAAATGTCTTTTCCTAAATATGGCGCCAAAATGATGATCCTATGGATCACCACTAAAATTTGTATATGCAGCTCAAGCTCAAAAGGGTATAACAATGTATATGTAAATACAAGTTGAAAATAAGATAAGGAAATGAGGAAAAGGGAAGAAACTATGATATAAGTGATTCATCCTTGGCCTACTCCACTATGCAAGGTGTTATGTGTGTTTTGTACTAACTATAGAGCTCTAATGGCCCAGAATTACAATTCTGAAAAAAAAATTCTCTTTCTACCGTGATTTTTAAGAGCTTATCTATGGTTATTTTGATTCAGGATCCCCGAGGAAGAATATGGAGCTCCCTTTTATAGTCTTGGGGGTGCACAATGTGGCCCCCCAAGCATGCCAAATATGTACGTGAGGTTATTGCTCCATTGAGATGATGCCACCTATTAAGTGTATAATGACTAAATATTCCCTCATGTAAGGGGAAGATCTTTTCAAAATAGTATGTCCACGTGGGATGGTGACTCGTAATTCACGTGTGCCATACGTGGCATAGTTGTTGTCCCTGGTGTTCCCGATCAGGCTGAGACCGACATAAAGGATCTTTTTTGTAAATAGTTACGAAGCTGAGTTGAAGTGTAGTATTTGCTTGCTAGGGTGGCACAAGGCTGAAACGAGATTCTAAGTTAGTCTTACACGTGGATGATCATCAGAGTACTAAGTATGATGCTAGGTCGATGGATGGGTCTCAGCCACGTCATCTTGGTATAAGGTCAAGATAATAAAAGTAACCTGGACTGAAAGAGTGCGCGTGCATTTAAATATATATATATTATTTAATTAAACTCAGTTTTTATCAATTAAGTCCTAAACATGCATCTATATGTGATTGAATAAGATGATGAAACATGAAAGAACATTCAAACACACACATGTGAGGAAAAATCCCCCAAAGGGGCAAAACTTTTTATTTTCACTATAATTTTGTAAGATATAATTACACGAATTACAATGAAAATACAGTGACACAAAAATACCCGCGTTTGTCTTTTTTGTAGTCGGCGGCTGGAATTTTACATTTCTAGGAGGGCAGCAATGAAGAAGAAGGACAGTCTTCTCCAAAAGAGTATGAACAAACACAAGGTTGTGTTATTGGGTTGCAAATGGATTCACAAAGGTTTGAAAAGTTGTGTGAATCAAAACATGAGTCTTGGGACTCAAAAAGGTGAAGGCTAGAGTAATTAGGACTCTTAAATTCATTTCTGAAAGTCTCAGAAAGTACACCCACGAAATAGGTATATTTATAGGAAACTTGGTAAAAAAATATAAAAGGTCTGTTCGTGTTTATCAGAATCGGTTCGGTCTGATTTTGATGCCGAATTGGTCCGGTGCCTGATCGGTTCATTTTTATCATGGCTTCTTCGGTTTGGCTTCGATCCGGGGTTTAGTTGTTTTGGTGCAAAGAGAATCGGTCTGTTTTGATGTCGGATCAGTTCATTTTTAGAATGGCCGGATCGATCCGGTTTACCAGAAAATCTTTACCAAGTTCATGACGCTTTGATATTTGGATTCGTTGATGTAGATTCGATCTTGAATTTTTTCAACGGTGTAACGGCATAGACATACATATTGACAATGGTAAAAAATGACCTTAAAAATCTCCCCCTATGTCTATGCCGGTACATACATAAAAAATATCCGAATGATCAAATATCAAATTGCCTATACAAATCTACCCTTCCATGAACCCAAAATTGGAAAGATACAAATGAATAAGTCTTCATCGTTTGCTCTTCAAATCTTCAAAACTTCTCAAAGATTTTCTCATCAGGGTGTGCAATATATGATTATCAATCTTTGAACCTACACACATGAGATAAAGGAAAATACCACGTGACATATCGAGTTTGAAATAAGCTAAACATAGATACCAATTTAAAATAGATATCATCATCTCAAAACTCCAAACTCCCCCATAATATGATAATTATTTCTCACCCTTTTTATGATGTCCCCAAATAGACAGATATGAGAAGCAGAAATAGAGGCACATGGAGACTGTCACAGTGTAATAAACCGCTATTTTTGAATTTTTCAAAATTTTCACACAAAATATATCAAACAAGAAAAAGCACACCATGAACGAACACAAAACAACCAAGTCGATGATTGCGTAAATGTAGGGGTGAGATCAAATTCGATAGGAAAATCAATGCATAAAAACATGACATATGTACACGATGAATATTGGATACTCCTAACGAATGAACTCAAATGCTTTCTTTGGTGAAATTTTTTTTGTACGAGATATTGACTTAATCAAATCAACAAATCAAATCTCAAAGATATTTCCACACCAATAACGTCCAAAACGATTTCATGCTTTTTAAGGACTTTCAAGGAAATGCAATCCCGGTTAAATTCTCCAACCAAACTCCCTCAGATTTATATTCTGAATAGAGGTAATCTAAATTCTCAAACTTTTGATAATTGATGCAAAAACCTAAATGGCCCATAATTGGCATGAATTTCTTTTTTATTGCCTTTCAATATTTTCGAGCTCTTTAAACCTCTTTGGACCTCGGATAATAAAATACCTCAATTTTTTAGGTCCTTTTTAACGGTGGCTTAGAAATCGCAAAGGCTAAATGAACCTTTCACAGCCCTTTCCCATTTTCAAATAAACACACAGTCTCACCAAAATGGTTTTTACATGCATTCCAATCTTGTCAAGATTTATCGCATATTGTACGTTGTATAGACAGAATTGAGGTGGAAACACTCAAGCCAATATGTGATAGACAAGTATAAGTATCAAATATAGCCGTGCATGTGTGCAATAAAGGAGATAGGAGTCAAACATGTAGAAAGATATCACGAATCACATCTCAAAGACTCCAAACAATGTAAAGCACGTGGATGCAATGATGTAGCGTCTCAAATCTCTATCAAACAGTCTCATGGATAAATGGAATGAAATTGTGACTTGGCTATCTTAAATGCTCTTCCATAAAAGGTGCAAATAAAATACAAAAATCTTTTTATGCTTTTCTAAAATTTTTATAAAAAGAAAATCTTTTTGGATTTTTCAAAAAAATAATAAAACATATTATACAATCTAGTAATAGGCATCAAATGATATGAAAAAAAATATCCTACCCTAGACACGGACCAATCCCTCAGTCAACTATGCAAATCCCCAAAGACTTCCTAAGACTCTCGAATCTAAGGGCATCTAAAGGTTTCGTTAAAATATCGGCTAACTAATGGTCGATGGGAACAAAACTTAGGGATACGACTTTCTCCACAACTAACTGACGTATAAAGTGCTCGCGTATCCTGATGTGATATGTGCGCGAATGCTGGACTGGATTATGAGATATGTGTATTGGGCTCGTGTTATCACAGGAAATGGTCATGGTGTCCTGTGAAATTCCATAATCCTCCAGCATCTACTTCATCCACAAGATTTGCATGCAACAACTCCCAACGACGATGTGCTCAGCCGCTACAGTGGACAAAGAGATGGAGTTTTGCTTATTGATCCACCAGGAGACAAGAGAAGAACCAAAATAGAAACACCCACCCGAAGTGCTCCTACAACCATCTACATCCCCTACCCAATCGGCATCCGAATAGGCGGACAAACGGTCATTGGTATCAAAGGAATACCAAATACCACATGAGAGAGTCCTACTCACGTATTTGATAATACGTTTTAGAGCGAGTAAGTGTGACTCTTTAGGGGACACCTGATATCGCGCACAGACTCCAATACTAAAGGCTATGTCGGTACGACTAGCAGTGAAGTAGAGAAGACTACCTATCGTACTCCGATACAAGGTTTTCTCTATGTCCGTGCCTGAAGTGTCCTTACTAAGCTTGATAGAAGTACTCATAGGTGTACGTGCATGCCTAGCGAAGTCTAAATTAAATTTCTTCACTAGGTCTCTAGCATACTTGGATTGGGAGATGAACATCCCATTCTCTAGCTGACAAACCTGGAGACCTAGGAAGAATGTAAGATCACCTACCATGCTCATCTCAAACTCACTTTTCATCTCCTCCTCAAAGTGATGAGCATGCTGGGAGCATGTGGATCTAAAGACTATGTCGTCCACATAGACTTGGGCAACTAAAATAGCACATGCATCTCTCCTGACGAACAATGTCATATCAACTCCCCCTCTCTTGAAGTCACTGGTTAAGAGATAGGAAGTAAACCTCTCGTACCAAGCACGGGGTGCTTGGTTCAAACCATACAAGGCTTTCCTCAGATAGTAGACGTGATCTGGGTGCATAGGTTCTTCAAACCCTTTTGGTTGTTCCACGTAAACCTTCTCTTGTAGAATGCCATCCAGGAAGGCAATCTTGACATCCATCCGATATAACTTAAAGCGTAGATGACATGCGATGGCAAGTAGTAAGCGGACGGACTCAAGCCTCGCAACAGGAGAAAATGTCTCCCCAAAGTCTACACCTTTTATTTGTGTGTAGCCTTGAGCGACCAACCTAGCCCTGTTTCTGATTATGGTACCATTTTCATCCATTTTATTCTTGAATATCCACCTGGTACCTATCACATTAGTCTCACTAGGTCAGGGGACTAGTTCCCAGACATTGTTCTTTTTAAACTGAAGCAACTCATCCTGCATAGAAGATATCCAATGTTCATCCTTGAGTGCTTCGTTGTGATTCTTGGGCTCGACTTTGGACGTGTAGAAAAAGTGTCTAACAATGTTCTATAACTGAGCACGAGTCTTGACCCCAAGAGTAGAATCACCTACAATGGAGGCAGGGTCATGACTCTTGCGAACCCAAGCACGTGTGTCCCCAAACATAGGAGTAGGGTCCATAGAGTGTGGGTGAGGAACAAGTAAATCACTGCCAAAAAAGTCCTCATCCTCACATCGAAGGTTAGGATCAATAACCGTTGGAGGATCGTCATATTGCACGGTGATGTTTATTGATTCCATAACCTTAGAGATCTTCAAGTTAAAAACTCGGTATGCTCTACTATTTGATGAATATCCTAGCAAGATTCTCTCGTCGCTTTGGGAGTCAAACTTTCCTAATTTCTCTCGATCCCGTAGGATGTAGCATTTACTCCCCAAAACACGAAAATATGCAAGGTTGATTTTCTTGCAAGTCCACAATTCATAAGGTGTCTTAAGTGTGCGTGGACGTAGGTAAACCCTATTCACCATGTGTCATGCAGTAGACACTGCCTCTGCCCAAAATCTCCTAGAAACATTACGACCTAGAAGCATAGATCTAGCCATTTCCTGGATCGTCCTATTTTTTCTCTCAACAATCCCATTTTGCTGAGGAGTCTTCACAGAAGAAAACTCATGTTTGATACTAAGGCTATCGCAGTAGATATCTACTTTTGTTTCTTTAAATTCTGTGCCATTGTCACTATGGATCCTATTAATAGTGACTCCATGTTGATTTTTTAGGACACGACACTTGGTTGTTAAAAATTCTACAACATCAGATTTCTCCCTCAGAAAACCTACAATCGAGTATCCGGAGAAATCCTCTACCATCATGAGGATATACCTCTTACCACCCAGACTCTCAGTACGAGTAGGACCCATGAGATCCATGTGAATAAGCTCAAGTATTCGAGAGGTGGTAATGGAATGCAACTTCCTATGGGGGCTACGAATTTGCTTTCCCAACTGACAGGGTACATAAACCGTGGAAGTTGACTTTCCAATGATGGTAAGCCACGTACTAGGTCCTTTTTTGATAGACGAGTCAAGTCTCTAACGTTCACGTGACCTATACGTTGGTGCCACAAATCCCTAGGAGTGATAGTCGCGCTGTTGCAGACAAGTGAGGAAGTGGGTACAGTCCTATAGCAATTATCCTTGGTCCTCACTCCTTGCACTAAAAGTTTATCGGCTTGATTGTAGACATAACACGCGTCCCGATCAAACATTACTGCAAAGTCAGTGTCGCACAACTGGCTAATGCTGAGGAGGTTTTCTTTCAAACCTTTGACGTACAAAACATTCTCTAGCTTAGGAAATCCTGGTAACTCAACTGTACCTCGTCATATAATGCTAGACTTGCTCCCATCTCCAAAGGTGACCCTACCATCCTTATATTCCTCAAGGTAGGTAAAAAATGAGGCATCACCTGTCATGTGTCTGGAGCACCTACTATCAAAATACCACTGTGAGGTATTATGAGATTTGAGAGCGACATGGACAACAAGGTCTTTCTTATCTTTCTTAGGCACCCAAGAAGTGGTAACCTTTTGTTTTCCTTTATTGTTGTTGGTTTTAGTCGGTATGTGAGAGGCATTCAATGATGGCAAAGACATCCATCAGAATTCCTTCATTAAGCTCTGAGATGTGGCAGCTAAAAACTCAACAAGCTCTCTCAGACTGGCAAACTCATCAGTATGATGTGGTGGAGCTGTAGTACGTCGTGTCTGACCCAAACTATAGCAAAACTCCCTCAGGTAGCCTTTTCTTTTGCAATATGTACAAAAGAACACAGTCTTAGGTGAACCTTAGTTTGCTTTTCTTGGTCGAACTCTCCTTCGTGGTATTTGGCGATGGCCATAAGGAGTTATAGTAAACTCAGGGACCGGTCCAGGTTTAATTTGAGACATGGAGGCACCATCATAACCAATTCCCTTCCGATCACCAAAACATAAAGCGGGGCCAAGGAGCATCTTTCCCATCTTCCCAGAATTGTCCTCGATTTGAACCTTGACTTCCCGTGGTCTCTCAAGATCACGAGTAAGCTAGGCTATAAGGGCTTCAAGTTTCTTCCAAGTCTCCACGGAGGAATGGAGCTCACTCGTAATACTAGCCACTTGTTTAGTCAATTCCCCTCTCTCTTTATCAAAACAAATCTCTCTTTCTCTAAACAAACTCTCTTTCTCAACACAGGCAGACTCTCTCTCTCTTAAGGTAGTGCAGGTGGTCTCTCTCTCTCTCTCTCTCTCTCTCTCTCTCTCTCTCTCTCTCTTTTCTTAAGTCTTACTCTAAAGCGGCGATCCTAAGAACTAACACTTTGTTGCGCTTTTTATTTTTAAAAGACTCAGAATATAGCTCGGCGTAGGCGCGTTGCAAATCACTCTCGTTCTCACTTGTGTCATGATCCCCCTCACTAACATCGATCTCACTATCGAGGTGTCCATGTGATGCAACATCTTCATCATCGTGAGGAGTACTAGAAGTTCTCACATGACTAGCCATGAATGCGGTGAAGTTGCAATCATGGGGTGACTCATCTCCAGAATCCACCGACTCAACCTCACTGTCATCACTAAGGGTATCATTAAGGATAACTTTGACCTTTTCCCTTTTCAGACTAGTAGCACACTCAAAAGCTCTTTGACCCTTACCGTCGCACTCATAGCATCTCTCACTTTCTTTCTTAGGAGGATCTTTAAAATCTTTTTCATTTTTCTTTTCAAACTTCTTTTTCTCAAACTTCTTTTCATCTTTAAAATTACCATTTTTCTTGAATTTGAGAATTCTTTTGAATTTTTTAGCAAATATGGCCAAATCATCTAAGTCAAAATCACACTCAGAATCTGACGAATATGTATCTTTTTTTCTAGATGACTCTCCCCTCTTTCTTGTCGACCCCCCACTCTTTCTCTCTTGGGCATTAAGTGCAATCCCCTTATCTTTAGGCTTGAAAGATTTAGGAAACATATCAATTTCATATGTTTGTAAGTCTCCAACAAGTTCCTCCAATTTTAGCATATTTAAATTACTTATAGAATTTAGCACAGTGACTTTAGGGATAAAACGCTTAGGAAGAGATTGAAGAATCTTTTTAACAACTCTAGAATTAGGAATGTGTTCACCAAGATTAAAGCTAATATTAACAATATTAGATAGCCTAGCATAAAAATCATCAAAACATTCAGTTTCATGCATGGTGATGGTTTCAAATTGAGTTGTTAAATTTTGCAGTTTAGACTCTTTCACATAATTAGTTCCTTCATGGGTGAGTTGTAAAACATCCCATGCCTCTTTTGACATGGTGCACGTCATTATGCGTTTGAACTCATCTGGTGTGACAGATCCAGAAATAGCACTTAAACCCTTAGAATTAAAAGACGACCATTTAAATTCTTCTTCAGTTCAAGAGGTGATAGGTTTTAAATTGGTCATATTTTCAACAGTGACGGAGGAAGGAGTCCACCCTCTTTCAACCAAAATCCAGACACGTTCATCAATGGCTTTTAATGAAGATGTCATGCGGGCTTTCTAGTATGCATAGTTTATCCCATCAAAAACTCGCATTTTATTATATAATTTCTCCATTATGAACACACTCATTTTCAAAAATCAATTTTTCTGAAAATTGCTATCTTAGAAAAATTTTGCGAAAAATTACACGGTAAAGTTGTGTAATTGGCTCTGATACCAATTTGAAAGAGTGTGCGTGCATTCAAATAGAGATATTTTTTTAATTAAACTCAATTTTTATTAATTAAGTCCTAAACATGCATCTATATGTGATTGAATAAGATGATGAAACATGCAAGAACATTCAAACACACACATGTGAGGAAAAATCCCCCAAAGGGGCAAAACCTTTTATTTTCACTATAATTTTGTAAGATACAATTACACGAATTACAATGAAAATTCAGTGACACAGAAATACTCACGGGTGTCGATTCTGTAGTTGGTGGATAGAACTTTCCCTTTTCAGGAGGGCAGTAATGAAGAAGAAGGACGGTCTTCTCCACAAGAGTATGAACAAACACAAGGTTGTGTTCTTGGATTGCAAATGGATTCACAAACGTTTGAAAAGTTGTGTGAATCAAAACATGAGTCTTGGGACTCAAAAGGGTGCAGACTAGAGTAATTAGGACTCTTAAATTCGTTTATGAAAGTCTCAAAAAATACACCCACAAAATAGTTATATTTATAAGAAACTTGGTAAAAAATTCTAAAAGATCTGTTCGAGTTTATCAAAACCGGATCGGTCTGATTTTGATGCCGAATCGGTCCGGTGGCAAATCGGTTCATTTTTTATCATGGCTCCTTCGGTTTGGCTTCGATCCAGGTTTACTAGTTTTGGTGCAAAGCAGATCGGTCTGTTTTATTTCTGAATCGGTCCAGGGCCAGATCGGTTCATTTTTAGAATGGCCAGATCGGTCCGATTTACCAGAAAATTTTTACCAAGTTCATGATGCTTTGATATTTGGATCCGTTGATGTAGATTCGATCTTGAATTTCTTCAATGGTGTAATGGCGTAGACATACATATTGACAATGGTAAAAAATGACCTTACATGGACTTAGAGCGCGTCCTCTTATATGATAGTGAAGCAAGACGAGGACGAGGCTATTGAGGATGTAACTGTTAAGGATCAGACTACACTTATGCCCATCACATAATAAATATAGATACTATTCAAAGATAAATAGTAATAATCATAAGACCACATGTATGAATCAAGAAAGAATCTAAACACACAATTTGACCAACAAACTTCCATGTCTCTGTAGTCATGATGTAAACTAACCCCAACCCTATAAGATATCCACAAAGAAAAATAAATACCGGTGATAACATCTCTATATCTCATAATAGTATTAAACACCCTACTAATAAAGATTGATAACTCCTCGATGTATAAGTCAGACTCATGCACATTAGCCATAAATATGATCACCCAGGGGTATCCTCAATTATATCGGTTCCTCTAAAGCATATACTAACTAAGTGACCACATTCACCATACGTGTAATACCTTTTTTTAAAGGGACTATCTAAATGGAGAATTCACAAGAGAACCTGTGTAATACCCCGTATTTTTATGGCTTTTAAAATTGGGGATTTATTAAATTTAATTGAGATATTAATTTAATATTAATTCAGAATTTATTGTAAATATTTACTAGCGTGACGAGAGTTAGAAATTATTGGGAATTTATTGAATATTAATAGATGATTAAAGTAATATTTGAGATTGATTATATTAATATTGTCACGAGTGGATAATATGGTAATTATGGAAATTTAAGTCAGGACGCGTCTGTGTCGTGTCAAGACTAAATTATTATTATAAAAGTGAATAAATTATAAGTCACTTGTATGGTCATTTTGAGTATGCCAACGTGTCCGGAAGGATAGAGATAGTAAAAAAAGTGTACTCGGGGGTTTAGTTTGGTTCTAGGGGCATTTTTAGGCCTAATTGACATCCCAGGAGGGTATTATAGACATTTTGTATTTTTGGGTAATTTAACCCATGAATTTCCCTAGGATATATCAACAATTAGGAGTTGTCTTTTAAGGTTAACAAACACATAACCTAATAACGACCATTAGAGAAGAAGGTGGAGAGCTTTCCAAGCAATCCATGGCCTAGAACTCATTCAATCGCACCGCCACCACCACCAAAACATAGATCGTAAGACGAGGAACGCAACCATATCTTTCTCATCAACAAACCAGACGCTTGAATTCCAAGCAAGTATCTATTTTTCTTTATTTTTAGTTAATGTTTCACCCATGTTAGATTAGGATTGAAAAAGCATGTTTCATGGATGAATTTGATAACTTAGAGAATTTAAATCATATGTTTTAGAGGAAATAGATATATTCTGGACATCTCAATCATATGTAGAGGATTACCCACGAATTTGTATGGATTTAGAAGCAAGAAATCTAGAAAAGAATTAGAAGAATGGAAGTTTCATGAGAAAGTAGGGTTCTTAATAATTATGTTAATTTACCCCATTAATTCACTACCTTTGATGAATTTGGACATGTTTCATGTAGGAAATCATGTATATAGGTATATATAACCAGTAATAATCTTGTTTGGGAGATTGGGGATCATAAATGGAATTTCGAAGAAAATTGTTGGATGAATCCCGTAGGTCGACTATGCAGATTCTAGGCAAGAACTGCTTGATCGATCGATCGACCAAGAGCATCGATCGATCGATGATTGATTGATCAACACCATTCCTCGATCGATCCCTCCTAGAAAACCTCATGTTTTCCTGTTTTTGTTTAATCCGGATAAAATACGTGGGACCCCTTGAATATCTTTTAAATAGTATAATGGGTTATGAAGAGGACCAGTAGGGTCTAAGTAGACTCTTTTGAGTGAAATTTAATATGGGATAAAATTGTGGGTTAACAGGGAGTTATTCACACATTAGAAATTATGCGTATGTTCACTAAAGAATTGAGACTCGTGAAAGATTTAGAGCAGAAGGTAAGTGAGGGTATACCTACTGAAATTATACTTAGTGAGTGAGAATACTTCGAGAGATGAGAAGTAAGTATGAAATAAATTATAAATGATAATAAAAGAGACGAATCCGTTATGCGAGATAATTGAGTAAAATTTGTGCTAAGAACGGGTAATAATAATTATGCGTTGTGGGCGAACCTAAGATGGAAAATGTGTATAACTATATATATTATCATGTGACTATATATATATATATATATATATATATTATGTATCTGTGTATAATAATACCCGGGTTACTTGCTATCATGGAGGTTTTCGCGCTGAGACAGTCTTATCTCGATTGGACCTTTATGGGGGATACTGACTCGTACCCTAAAAGATAATATCCTAGATACAGGCTATCTAACAATGATAGTCAGATGGTCCTAAGAGACGTGCGGGTATATACTGATGACTTAGTGACCTGGAACTATGATTCGCTTCCATTTGTATGTGGATTGTTTTAATACAGTTCGAGAGTGATTCCAAACTAGTATTTCCCTTAGTGCGAGTGATACGGGGACTTGATAGCAGAGTATGCTAGCACCATAGATTTTATGTGGGGTGCTGATAGTAAGTATATATATATATATATATATATATATATATATATATATATATATGGAAACTTTCTACTGTGTGTATATGTAGTTAAGTATTGAATAAATGCTCCAGCTTTATAACAAGCATTCGTGAATTTTGTAATAGTACCGAGTACTTCTAAGTAACATAAGAAAATGTAAGATATTAATTTTTTAAAACTAAATATCAGGGCTTTAGTATTTCTCGAGATAAAATTTCATGGGAATAAGCTAGATAGACATATGAGATCAGTAGTACGGTAGGCGTGCACACTAGATGAGAGGTGAGAATTCTCAAGAGAGTGTCGCATACTAACATGGTTGTCACATTAGCGAGTAAGCATTTTAAATACTTGCTAAATCATTTTTAAACTGTTTTAAACTCGAAATCTGACCCGTTTCCTGTTATTTCTCTTTCTCTTGTATATATATGTATGTATTACAGGTGCCCAGCCATAGGGGCGTCACGCATAGGTTCTTTAGATTTGACGTGCTGCAGCTTATGTGGGAGTTGCAGGCCCTTATTTTAGATGACCTATTCATTGACTCAATTCCTATTTTAGTTCTGTTTAGTTAGGGCATGTGTCACCCATTTTTCTATTCCTTTTGGATTTGTCGGAGATTTATGTTTATTTATATTTCTAGTATTCAGTACTCATTGGGAGTTAACTATTTTCAGGATGATTTCATTTATGGTTCTTAAACTTGGTTTGGTTTATCTAGATGGTTTAAATTCTTGTGTGTTAATTGCCATCCTTAGCATTTATGTGATTCTTAAACTGTTGG